>OX101793.1:14042065-14453213 GCA_944452715.1 Ophion slaviceki | reverse complement strand
CGAAATGCAATTACCCGAGTCGAAATTTTTAGCCTCCTCTGAACCCTCGCAGGACCCATTTCTTTTGTAATACATAAGCCGCCAGCCTCCGTTGAACCTACGAAACCTCATTTGTCGAGTTCAGTGCCATGAAGAGACCTCCTCTTGGCCCAGGGTAGCCTCTGCTAGACCTCCCAAACCTTCTCTCGACCCCCAGTTTCAGTGAAACGTGCAGAGCACAGGCCTCCTTAACCTGCTTTCAATCTCAAACTGTTGCCTCGACCCCACGTAACCTGCTTTCGGCCCAAATTCGATATCTCCTCCATCATCATTCCATTGTGACCTGATCGGTAACCCGTTCGATGACGAAAATAATACGAAATTAATAAAAATACATCGTCCCCTTATCAAATTAATAGTCCAATATTAATATGCGAAAACAATCAAATTTGCTCAATATCGATTTATTATTATTTTATAGGCAATTGATAAAAGAATGCTTGTGTATACAGCCTTACTCCAATTCTATCGGATTAATAGGCATTTTCCTGTGAGAAAAAATCTCACAGGAAAATTCTTTAAAAAATGACAGTCTATCCAGTATAAGCTTACGCGACGTTTTTCGTTCTTGACATTTCTTCTTAAGCCTTCTAGTTCTTGTGTTACATTGCATTATCTAGAATTAGTCTTTTTAGCAAAAAATGAAATAACATTGCGAAAAAAATCGTACAAAACTTTATAAGAAACGCAAATGAAGTTCCTGCTACCCCGTTTAAGTTCATCATGGATAAACGTAAAAAATTTTTTTCCATAAGTCATGCGTTCAATTCTTGATGGTCGAAAAAAAGCCGAAAATCAGTCACGTATAAAAGTGCGTACCGGGTCGAAAAGAAAATGATAAAAAAATATTTCAGAAAAGCAACATACAGCTGAATTTATTCCCGTCAAAACGCCGTTCGGTAAATTTGGTTATCTTTTTTTTTACGAAGCTATGTGACTTTTTGTGCAGCAATAAATATCGACTGGTGTATCCAAACATTTAAGCGACGGTATATATTATATATATATATATATATATATATATATATATATATATATATATATATATATATATATATATATAATACTCGAAATATGTGGTTGCGTTAATATATTCGAATATACACTACCAGTCAAAAGTATTCCGACACTTCAGATAACTGCAAAACTTAATATCACTTTGGATCATTGCAAACTTATGGTAGAATAATAATTATTTTACGAAGATACTATAAAGCTCTGTGAAATTACTTAATCATATAGATCTTTATAGTATCTTCGTGAAATAATAAATGAAATGAATTATATTACTCTAACATTATTTGGCAATTATCCAGCGCTCAAAAGTTTTGCGATTATGTGGAGTGTCCGAAAATTTTTAGCTGGCAGTGTATATCTAAATAACATATAATGTTGATTTCTATATGGAACGATAGGGTGTTAATTATAGTCTATTTCATGTTCTGAAGGATTGAAATTGTCGGTTGAGAATTCAACCTCATTCGATTTTTTCTTTTTGTTTTTGTTCGTTTTGTTTTTTTTTTGTTTATTCAATAATGAGTTGATAAATGGCGACGGCCGATTACCGTCGATTTCAAATAAGATGTTTGATTTTTCCTTGTTTTCATTTTTAGCACGTCGAAAATTAAAAAAATATTTCCACGTGTATGTATGAAGCATATTTTTATTTTTTCCCGCTAAATATTATGATATTAACTAACCGCGTCTATTTGATTTTTTTTTTAATTTGTATTAACTAGATTTTTCATAGAATCAAATTTTTCCTATTGCATTCCATTATTAAAATGATTGATTTTAAAAATGTTTATTTATAGAAAATCAATCTATTTAATACCGTCCAATAACTACATATTTTATTTGATCCTAATAAATCTGTGATTCGGTTTCATCAGTTTAACATTTTCATCTGTTCAAAAAAACAATTTAGTCAAGTTCACTGAATGGATCTAGTTATTTTTTTAAATTTACCTTAAATAGAATATTTGTAGAGTTAAGCATTTTTCTATTTGATTGAACTAATGGTCCATCTTTATTGCAACACTCATATCAAGGGGGCGGGGGGTAGTGAAGGTGGAGAGAGAGGAATTCACTACCCCCCGCCCCCTTGATATGAGTGTTGCAATAAAGATGGACCATTAGTTCAATCAAATAGAAAAATGCTTAACTCTACAAATATTTTATGTAAGGTAAATTAAAAAAAAATAACTAGATCCATTCAGTGAACTTGACTAAATTGTTTTTTTGAACAGATGAAAATGTTAAACTGATGAAACCGAATCACAGATTTATTAGAATCAAATAAAATATGTAGTTATTGGACGATATTAAATACATTGATTTTCTATAAATAAACATATACATACACACACACACACACACACACACACACACACACACACACGCGCGCGCGCGCACACACACACGCACACGCACACACACACACACACACACACGCGCGCGCGCGCGCGCGTGTGTGTCTGTGTGTTTGAAAAATCTATAGCTTATGTGATACAACAAATAGTTGGAAGTATTCATTTGGTCTCTTATGCCATATCAGCGACCAAAATGTTATAAGCACTCGGTAGCATAGGGGCAGCGGCGCGTAGTTATGAGTAGGTACGACTAGGTTCAAATCGCATATAGGGCAAATATTTTCTTCGAAAAAAATCATTTCCAAAGGCCAGGGAATGACGAATTACGATGAAAAATCCTTGTAGTAAAGCTCTCAAGTAATGTGTTCATTTTATTTTCGATTTATGAAATATTTTTTGCATATAGTACACTAAGCTTTACAGTGTACATTGTAAGCAAATGAAGATTAATTTGAATCTCATCTTTATTAACATATATAAATATATTTGAAAGAAATATGATCGTAGTAGGCTGGGAGACAAGGAAAAAAAACCTATTTTATTTAAATAGATTCTATATAAATTAATTTTTTTGTTTAGCCGTGTACAGTAGGCCGAAAGGGGGGGCAGTAGGTTCTGCGGGAGCGCTCGAAGTAGGCCCACCTGAGGTTCCGTAGGTTCAATTGTGACCCTCCCTGACCTCCTTTGAGTCAAAAAGTCTACTTTCTGCCATGTCGGAGGTTCATCGGAGGCTCTAACGCATGGTACTTTCAAACATTGTACCCTCCTTTAGATACCCAATAACCCGCTCACGCCGATTTCTGCTCGCCTTCATTTTGTGGGTTGAACGCGGCTCGAAAATTTCGACTCGGGTAGGAACATAACTTTTAAATTTGAAGTAATTCGAGTGAAAATTGTTGAAGTTATTTGTCACGCCAATTGGAAAAAAGCTGTTTCGAGATGTTTCGAGTAGTCGGCCATTTTGTACATAAAAAAAATTCTAACAGCTTGATATTCATACTCAATAGATGTGTAATTCATTTTATGAGTGAATCACTTTTTCATACGAAAAAAAGTGTTAAATTCGCACATGATTTTACACCCGTTACTGTGGCCTAAGGCCTTAATTTACGTGAGTATAGCTAGAGAAATACCTAGGGGATTCTCAAAAGACGCCTTTTTGTGTAATTAGCAAGCAATTAAAGTAAAAACTCAATTTTTGACGGAAAAAAGGACACTCATTTGTTAATAACTAATGTTATAATTAACTCATGGAAAATCCCGTATGCATTTCTCTTCGGAATGTTATTTTAAAGATGTGCTCAAAATTTAGAGTGAAAAGAATGAAAATTGTTGGAGTTATGCTGCGTGCCGTTTTGAAAAATTGTGTTCCGAGAAAACCGCTCGATCTCTTGAGCTAATTAAAAAAAAAATCAATTTTTTGAAAATTGTACATTGATGTTACCCCTTAAAGCTTCGAACTTTTACAACTAGACATAACCCCTCAATTCCTCGGGGCCGCGGACGCCCTGACGTCCTGAATATTCATATACTCTCGTGGAAGAATGCACGTCAATTGAAAACAAAACAAAAATTGAGCCATCCTCCCATCGCGCTCGCGTATACGTGTCACGGGGTTGAATTTTTTCCTTAAATTCTCAACGTAGCGCAAGTTCCATCGTCGAAATAGCCGAGGACTCGCGGCCGCATTTCCCAATGTCGGTCTTGTACGTAGCATCGTAAATCGTATGTGCCGCGCAATTGCATTCAAATGGCCCATACGTCTTGAACGTACGTACGGATATTATATTTACATACAGGGTGACAATTATAAAGTGGCCATGTGTTTTTTAAGTCTTGCGCGGACATTTTTTCTGCAAAGAAATATACAATTTTCTCTTGCTTTTAAAGTTCTCTTCGAAAAAACGTATAGCGTATTTTTATAATAGTATTTGTCAGAAAAAAATGAGCTTCATGGAAATAAAATCAACATTCCATTTTGAGTACAGTAGAACGAAAATAAGTGAATTCCGAACACGAAATTTACTTATTTTCTGTTAACACTAATCTAATTAACACATCTGAAAAAAAATTTTGGTGCATCCCATCATCGAGACAAAAATCATCAAATATGCATTTTTAACTGGATTTAGGAGGTTGGAGCGTCAGCCACAATCCAAGGTTAAATTTAATAAAAAATACATGTTATTGTTTAGACTATACTGAGACTTTACGAATTTTTTGTACTTTTTTCACCATCAAACACCAGAGATAAAAAATAGTTTAATGTATGTAATTTAACGTGCGGTTAGATGGGCAAGACTTTCACACTAAAGGTTGTGTAATATTTTTGTTATTTAGCACCAAGATAAACCATTTTTAACAACGGATTAACGCAAACTGAACCTTTGTAAACATAAAAAAAAAAATCCTCAACTTGCCCATCGTAAACCATGGGCCAATAATCTCGTGACGTAAATATAAATAGGCATAATTATAAATTACTCAAAATTTTATTGTGAATTGTATAAAACATTCGTTGTCGTAGTTTTATAATAATAATCATCGATAATGTTATACTTTTTCAAGTTGGAAGTAACACAAAAGTTTTTCTACTTTACGTAATTAAAATATTAAAATGCATGATGTTGCCCTTTAATTATGTATTTATAAAAATTAGCATATACAGAATAAATCTGTACCTCGTATGCATTTTTTGAGGTTCATTGAAAAAAAAATGAATAAACCGTCATTTGACTCAACTGAATCGCTCCAACCTCCTTAAGGGGATATACCAGTGTGGACGCTGAAAATTTGGGTGTTTTTCGGAAATTTTTTGAAAGAAAAGTACTCAATTAAATGTTTCGGAAAAGTAAAATTATATATTGCTATATTTGACCTATATTACATAAATTTGTCATAGAAAAATATTGAAAAAAAGTTCCCCCACTGCTGACATGATTCCGGCCGATTGAGTAGCTGAAACCGACAATGAAAAAAATGTCGTTAAACTGGAAGGTATTTCCTGTACGATGACGTAGGATTTTCGTTTCAGGCTATGAAAAAACTAGAATACTTTTACGTATTCTCATTAGAGATTTAGAACCACAATTTGCAACAAAAAAAGTTTTTAATAATATAAAAAAAAAATAAGGACGTGTAAAATTACAAAAAGAATCGTTGACTTCCAACGATGCAACTTTCAACGTCATAAAATTATGGACATTATATAAAACAACATTTCCGCACAACATTCCTACAAAATAGGTCATGTTTCCATTTAAAAGAAAAATAATTCGGCCATCTTAACGTCGCCGTTTTGAAATTTGAACCAAAAAATATCATTTTTAACGTCCCCCTTTGAACCCTAAAAGTTTTGTTATATTCAATATTTAATCGAAACAATATTTTACGAGATAAATCAGGTATAAATGCGTTCAAGGTCATTTCGAACACCTATTAAAATGAAATACGAATCTAAATATCTCGGATCACTACCAAATATTTGGTAGTGATCCGAAATATTTATATTTGTATTATTGATACTGACCTTGAGTGACCTTGAACGACTTTGACCCTCTAATGTTTTTTATGCGGCTTGAGGTGCTCTACAAGATGGTTGAAAATGTACCATTCCATTTAAAAAAGTGGAGTTGACCTTGACGTAGCTTAAGCGTCTCCACCGACAAAAAAATAGGGTGGTCCAGTACAACGGCCTTCTCGAACATTGGAACATTTGTCAGATACATTTTTGTATATGATCAATAGTTTGAGTGCTATTGCTCTGTAACACTTGATGTGCCTCACCCTGTGTATAGGCGCCCTGCAATAGCATTTAAGGCGGTGGTCTGGTCTAGAGCGAGATTTTTGACATCATTTTTGGGTTGGAATAACTTTTAAGCCGTTGAAGTTATCTTGATGAAATTTTACATATGTAGTTATTGTTCCTTTGAGAATGTATCTACATTAAAAAAAATATTTTAAAAATTTTCATGTAGTTTTTTATTTTTTTACAACATGGTCCGCCGAGAACCGCCTCAATCGGCGCCCACTCTGGGTGATGTATGCATCTGAAAAAAAATAATATATTCTCAATCTGTACGAGTATTCTGAACACTGGTAGCAGAATTAGTACTTAACAAAATTTTGTTACAAAATGGCGGCCTGTTAAACTTTGATTCGCAATATTTCGTACATTTTCGGGTATTCGACGAGTTATAAAATGTGGGCAAAATTATTGTTCGACTCAATTCTGCTACCAGTCCTCACAAAGAGGCTACCGAAAATATGTGCAAAATTTGAGCTCGATCGGTCAATTAGTTATCGAGATATCGTGGGTGCCGATTTGAAAAACATAGTTCTGAGATAAACGCGTTCAAAGTTTTGATACCGTTAGATGAGGTTTGCGCGCGGCTTGCTTATAATTTCTATTACTCTGCTAATTTTTCAAATATCAATAAACGGTTTTCACGAGCGTATTAAGGCGTTACCCCCACTTGTAGCGCAAAAAAGGCCTTTTTCATGATTTTTTTTAAAGAAAACTACAAAACGTTTTTAATCGATCAATATACCATCTTAAAGAACACATCTTGAAGAACTTTCAGTAATTTTTTTATTGAAAAATATTACATTGTTTAGTGGCAAATGGCCGTCAATGAAATAATGTTTTTATATACACGGTTTGCGGTGACCAACATTGCGGCGAAGTGAATCATCTGAAAAAAAAATGCGGATGGATTTAGTCAAATTAAGTATAAACTAGTATTTAATCGAAGGATTTTAAAACATATTCATTTTTCACAAAATGGCGGACAGTCAAAGTTAATGGTTCGATTTTAACGAAAAAAACGGCCGTTTTTTGGGTATAAAACGGCCATTTTTTTCGAAAAAAAAATCGAACGATTAAAGACTACATTTTTATGTATTAAATAAGCCTGCAAAATTTCAAGAAGATAGGTTCATTAGTGTTCGAGTAATCTTGGTCACCGACTTCAGAAATGCCATTTTGAGAAAAACGCGTTTAAAGTTTCAATTTCAGTTTACACGAAGAAAATATTTTTTTTTGTAAACTTACATAGAGTCATCTATTCCGGGCCCATACAGAAGTATGGGCCCGGATACTTATACTTCAAAAAAATGCAATAAAAAAAAATCGTTTTTTTTTTTTTCAAAATCGCAAGTGGGGGTAACCCCTTAAGAAAGGTCCAAGGAATAATAAAATGAAGGAAAAAAATCGATTTTGTCAAATTTCTAGACCAGACTACTGCTTTAAATGGCCCATGTGTCTTGCACGCATCCATACATTAGACCCGCACACAAAATGGGACCGTCGGCTACATAAGTGTATGCATATATATATATACACACACACAAAAATGGTACTATCTTCGACAAGGTGCAGAATGCGGTCGACCTTCGCAAAATGCACGAACACGCACGCCGCACAATTGAGGTCGGTACGTAGACACGCGGATAATTTCTCAAATACGCGATTGCGAAAGCGCGACCATTATTGCGCGTTCACCAATAATACAAATGGGGTTTGTATATGCGCAGCCTGCGGTCTTGCATACACGCGCGTGAATCGAAGAAACCGCGCGACCGAAGATTTTCATCGCGGATGTGAGAAATGTTTGTGTGTGTGTTTTTTTTTAACAATGAAAAAAAGAAGTACCAGCATTCAACAGAATCGATCGCGTTCACTGTAGAGCGGCGTATGAACGATCGGATGTGCGGGTACGCGAAAGTTCACTATAAATAGTAAAAGTCCGCGCGCACAATGCGACGCTATGTACCGCGTTCGTTATTAGTGTCCGTATAATGAAAGAGGGAATAAAACGTTTACCGTCTCTCCACGAAGTTTTTTGCTATATATATATATATATATATATATATATATATATATATATATATATATATATATATATATATATATATATATATATGACGCACGTATAAGTTAATGACATTGAATATATATGGATCGCGGAATATAGCTATGCTCGTACACTCGATAAATTGATTCCCATAATGGATGACGCGAGAATCAATCCCTATCCCCCTCCCGGCCCGCAGCACTCACCCTCCACCTCGCCTCGATCCCTCGTGACGCAACGCGAGTCTGCAAAATCGTGTTCTCCGTCCATAAAAATAATAGAGGCCGCGTGTTATAAAAAAACTCACATAAAACTTATTTTAAGCAATTCGACATCACTAAGTTGCTCATACGTGTATCAATAAACGCGTACATGCTCCGTCCTTTTTTTTCGGTTTTGCTTACGATCGAATGAGACGGTAGAGAGAATGAACAAGCCGGTATTCGCAAAGATATGTATATGTAGAAAAATACCCTGATTTGATGTATCGTATAAATGTTGGGGAACCGTTTTGTACGCGATTAGCGAGGCTTGTGTTTTCTGGGAATTGAATAACACACGATTTACGTGATGCAAGGAAAAATATGTATATATATGGTGTCTCAAAATAATCTGACATTTTAATTTATTAATAAAACGTATTGTTTATTTGAAAAGTACGAATATTTTTATTTTAATATAAGGTACGAACATAGAAGTTATGTGTGGATCACATATCTGATGCATTGCCGCCCCGACCCTGTTTGCCAACGTTCACTCTTTTGACGACATTTTCAATAACATTTTGTCACAATTAAGGACTAGTTTCATTAAGGGGCATACCAGTGTGAACGCTGAAAATTTGGGTGATTTTCGGGAATTTTTTGGAATAAAAGTAGTGAATTAAATGTTTCGGAAAATTACGAATATATTTGGCTATATTTGAACTATATTACATAATTTTTTCATAGAAAAATATTGAGATCCAAGCGACTTGTGCGCTGCCTTCGGAGGCGCAAAAAGAAAGATCCTAGACTGCTGATATGATTCCGGCCGATTGAGTAGCTGAAACCGAAAAAGGAAAAAATGTCGTTAAACTGGAAGGTATTTCCTGTACAATGACGTATGATTTTCGAAAAATATCAAAATCTAACAAAATGGCGTAGTTATGGAAAAAAGTCTGTTTTCTTGCCTATAAAATGGTCGTTTTTTTCAATGCCAAATCGCCAGTTTTCATCCAATCAAAAATATCCTACGTCATTGTAGAGTAAAGATATTCAAGAGTACTCAGTTCAAATTTCAAGTCAATCGGATAATTGCTCTTTGAGTTACAATGTCAGCAAATTTGAAAAATCTTATTTAGAGAAAAACGCGTTTAAAGATTTAACTATCGATTTTTACAAAATAAAATGATATTGACATAAATGATACAAATGATAATGATATCCTTGAGAGTAGAAACTGTCGAAGAAGGCAAAAAGAAAAAATCGATTTTTTTAGGAGTCACACCGGTATAGCCCCTTAAGGCATTAGGCCACAGTAACGGATATAAAATCACGTGCGAATTTAACCATTTTAATTTCGTTTCAAAAAGTGATTCACTCATAAAATTAATTACACATTTATTTAGTATGAATATCAAGCTGTTAGAAAATGTATAAATTTTTTTCGATGTACAAAATGGCCGACTACTAATTTTTTCTTTTGTTATCTTTTTTTAGGCGTTCCGCGGCGTGACATTTAGCATCCACAATTTTTTACCTAGAACAAAAAACTAAAATTCTCGTCAATCTACATTAGAATACCTGGAGAAATACGTACGGAATTTGAAAAATATTGTTTTATTCAAAAGTTGCAGGTACTTGAACTTAAGAAATGAATTTTCAGTGAAAAATTTCGTTATAACTGCTCATAAACCTCTCATAAAATGAAAAGTTTTCGAAACAGAAATTCCGTACGTACTTCTCTGCAAAATGCAAATAGGAACATAACTTTTAAATTTGAAGTAAATCGAGTGAAAATTGTTGAAGTTATTTGTCACGCCAATTGGAAAAAAAGCTGTTTCGAGAAGTTTCGAGTCGTCGGCCATTTTGTACATCG
The DNA here is from genome assembly GCA_944452715.1 of Ophion slaviceki. Taxonomy (NCBI): domain Eukaryota; kingdom Metazoa; phylum Arthropoda; class Insecta; order Hymenoptera; family Ichneumonidae; genus Ophion; species Ophion slaviceki. The sequence goes on along the minus strand of OX101793.1, from coordinate 14,442,868 downwards.
AAAAAAAAATACATTTTTCTAACAGCTTGACATTCATACTAAATAGATGTGTAATTAATTTGATGAGTGAATCACTTTTTCATACGAAAAAAAATTGTTGAATTCGCTCATGATTTTATACCCGTTACTGTGGCCTTACGCCTTAATGGAGAATCCATTGCTTCCTTGAGCTCTGGAACGGTCTGTGGATCATTGGCATACACTTTTCCTTTCAGGAAACCCCAAACAAAAAAGTCCAATGGCGTCCAATCGTACGATCTTGGTGACCAATTCACAGCGCCGCGGCGCGAGATAACACGACCATGAAACTTCGTCTGTAATAACTTTGCAGTAACAATGCAGCAAATAACCATTTCTATGCGTTGCTCGATCGTGTAATTCTCCATGACTAAACCTCAATACTACCTGATGCCAATTGTCAAAGATGTTCGCCACAAAAAAATTGTGCACAATTTAATATGTCCGGTCAGTTTGAGCCACCCTTTATATATATATATATATATATATATATATATATATATATATAGGAAGAGAGATAGAAAGAGTATCTTGGGAATAAAGAAGCAGGAATGATGGGATGTTCTATTCATATGTTTGACAGACTGCGATAAGTTACATGGCCGGAAATGGTTCACCGGCGATGCTAGAGGCGATACTGTCCTTCACCGGAAGTGATCCCAACTTACCCGACAACGAGGGCAATACACCACTGCATTTTGCAGCGCAAGCCGGTAATTAAACGATCAAATATATATATATATATATATATATTAGGCTGGCAGAAAAAAAACTCTCGGACTCGGGATCTCGCCGCTTGAAATATTACTCGATAATGAAACAAAGAAGCTTGTGAAATGAGCAGCCTATAGGTTAATTCTAACAGGTGACTAATGAGGATTTTTTTAATTCTCCATTTGATTTACACGAGATAAGTTAACATTTTCTATTCCAATGCGAGACATTTTCGGTAGATTTAATCAATGAGTGGTCTGGCCCAATCAGTGGTGCTATTATACAGGGTGTCCTTCTTATCTTTGCCACCCGAAATAACTCGGTAATTATCGACGTCACAAAAAATTGTTCTAGACAAAAGTTGTACGGTGTGAAGGGAGCAATCAAATGCCACGAATTTTTCTTATTTCGGTGGAGGCGCTGACGCACAGTGAAGGTTACCTCCACGTTTGTGAATGGAATGGTACATTTTTTCAACTATCTTGTGGAGCACCTCACGACGCATAAAAAGCATTAGGGGGTCAAAGATTTGAAAATTTTCATTTTTGACGGAATTGCGACCGTTTTAATTTAACATTCGTTTTTCGTTCGCAATTTCCGACGATTTTGGATTGCATACACATTGCCTAAAAAAGCAATGGTTCAATCAAATGAAAAACCCCTACGTGGCGAACGAGAAAAACTATCGAAGAATATTGTATCCAAATTTGGACAAAATCGGACAAGCCGTTTTCGAGATACATCTGGCACCGACTTTGAAAACTATGTTTCGAGATAATCGCGTTTGAATCGCTTCCAGTCAACGAATTTATTTAAAAAAATCCCTCAACATACCTCAATATAGATATTTGTCAATAAAAAAAACCCGGATCCAATCGAAACATTAGTTTTTGAGATAAAAATTCCCGAAGTTTACCTGTTTTTCTCGCCGTTTACTCAGGTACCTCCCCTTAAAGGCTTTGTAATCATGCATCCTTTATTTGCAATCTTCGAAACTTGTTGACCAAGATTGAAGGCCGCAATGTGGGGATATAAAGTGGAATATGGTGGGGAATGTATTAAGGGGGAAGGACTCTGTACAGATAGAAGCTTTAAAAAAATATATCTACGCATTACCGGTTTTTCGATAACTTTGGATAATAGAAAAATTATATAAAAATAATTTAATTCATTTTATTTCTTATTTTACGAGAATACTATATAGCTTTATAAAATAAATTATATTATTCTAATATAATGCCTATATATTAGAATAATTGAATTGAATTAAATAATTAGAATAATATAATTGAAAATGTCTATAATCAATTATATTATTATAATATAATAATATAAATCAATTAGAGGTAAAAAGAAAGAGAAGTGCAGGTACAGGATAGAATTGTAGGCTTAAGTTAGAAATAAGGAACAATATGTAAGGAAATAGTTTGTAAAAAACTTGTATTCCAAGTTATGCAAATAAAACTCTCTATATATAATATAAATCAATTATATTATTCTAATATAATTTCGCAATTATCCGAAGTGATCGAATATTTTGCAACAATCGAAAGTTAACGAAACCTTTTTACCGGTACTGTACACACACACACACACACACACACACACACACACACACACACACACACACACACACACACACACACACACACACAAACGTGAAATGCAATATTCGTAAATAGTTTCTATAATTTGTAAATTGTTCCCAGGACAGACCGAATGTTTAAACATTCTACTTCAGTGGTCTCCCGGCATCGAGGTTGATGCTCGAAATATTCTCGGCTTTACACCCCTGATGAAAGCCGCCCTTCAAGGACGCACCAAATGCGCGAAAATATTGCTGTTCGCCGGTAAGTGATCGCCGCGTCGCTCATAATTGCGCTGTCGTGATTGCGACATACAGTCTATATATGATAACACGATATTACCGCAATGTGTAACATCCCTATATACCGGGTGTCCCATTTTAATCTTACACCTGATTTATCTCGAAAAATCTGTTCCGATCGAGTATTTGAAAAAAATATATTTTGGTCCAAAATTCAAAATGGGGACGTTAAGATGGTCGACATGTTTTTTTAAAAATGGGATCATGAATTTTTTTCACAAAAAAAATTGTCAGGCCAGAACGCACAATTTTTGTAGAAACAGTTTTTTGATAACGTTCATCGTTTGTTTGTTCAACAAACAAACCCAAAGAAACGCAAAAAACGCCAAACAAACTTACACTGGGGATGTTGAAGATTTTTTCTCCTCGTGTTACATTCTAGATAGCGCTAAAATAGTAAAAAACAATGTTATCCTAACCTAAAAATTATCAACGTAAAAAATTAACAATTAAAAATATGATCCCATTACAAAAAACATGTCGGCCATTTTGAATCCTATTTCTTAAAAATCCCATTTTGAAAAACACGTCGCCATTTTAAATTTTGGACCGAAAAAGATTTTTCAACGCCCCCCTTTGGACATTAGAAGTTTTATTCTACTCAATACTTGATCAGAGCAGTATTTTTGCATATGTACGTATACAAATATGCAGGTGCGAATCCGACGATGAGAGATCACGGCAGGGGTCTCAGGGCTGAACAGTGGGCGAGGTATTGCGGCAGGCACGTTTGCGCCGACGTGATCGAGAGATTTGCCAGGCACAAAATGATCGAGAATAACATCTCGTGCCGATGGGGAAGCGAGCCCGAACTCGCGACCAAAGTGCTTCAGGGAAAGGTAAATGAACGAAACAAGACACCCAAACAAACTAACTCAATATAGTCTAGACAATAACATTGATTGTTTTCCAATTCAATCTTGGATTGTGGCTAATGCTCCAACTTCTTTAAGGGGTCTTCTCACTTTAGACGCTAAAAAAGGCTGTTTTCATGCATTTTTTTATAGGTTTATTTTAAAGATATTGATATAAAAGTTGTTAAACTTAATAAATACGCTTTCGAAAAACACTTAAAAAAATTTTGTAAGTATTTATGTAACCCAAACAAACTTTAAACGCGTTTTTCGCGAAACAACGTTTTTCGTCGGCTTGTTGACAAAATCTTCGAAACTGCTGAACTGACCCTTATGAAATTTTAACCACATATTCTTCACAACTATGGCTATAGCACATATCAAGGATTTTTTAAAATTTGATATTTACTATTTTATTGTCAAAAACGATGAAAAAACGCGTTTTTTTGTTTTTTCGAAAGTTGTCCGCCATTTTGTTATTTTTGCATATATCAAAAATCGTATGATACGCGCTATAGCTATTAACATACTGAATCTAAAACCGTTTGATTTTCATCTCCGAGATTTCATCAACAGCGCCGACCTACAATTTCTTTAGGACATTTTTTTAACTACCATTTTCGTGTTTAAATAGTGACTTGAATTAATTATCATTTTTTTGAACGTATTCCGAAAGTGTATTTATTAAGTGTAACAACTTTTATATCAATATCTATAATATAAACCTATCAAAAAAATTCATGAAAATAGCTTTCTTTTAGCGTCTAAAGTGAGAAGACCCCTTAAGAGGCTATACCAGTGTGAACGCTGAAAATTTGGGTGATTTTCGGGAATTTTTTGGAAGAAAAGTACTCAATTAAATGTTTCGGAAAATTAAGAATATATTTGGCTATATTTGACCTATATTACATAATTTTTTCATAGAAAAATATTGAGATCCAAGCGACTTATGCGCTGCCTTCGGAGGCGCCAAAAAAAAAGTTCTTCCACAGCTGACATGATTCCGGCCGATTGAGTAGCTGAAACCGAAAAAGGAAAAAATATCGTTATACTGGAAGGTATTTCCTGTACAATGACGTAGGATTTTCGAAAAATATCAAAATCTAACAAAATGGCGTAGTTATGAAAAAAAACTCTGTTTTCTTGCCTATAAAATGGTCGTTTTTTTCAATGCCAAATCGTCAATTTTCATCCAATCAAAAATATCCTACGTCATCGTAGAGTAAATATATTCAAGAGTACTCAGTTCAAATTTCAAGTCAATCGGATAATTGCTATTTAAGTTACAATGTCAGCAAATTTGAAAAATCTCATTTCGAGAAAAACGCCTTTAAAAATTTAACTATCGATTTTTGCAAAATAAAATGATAGAGATACGGCCTGGAAATTACAGGACATTCTTCAAAGTATAAATTGTCGAAAAAGGCAAAAAAATTGATTTTTTTAAAGTGTCACACTGGTACGGCCCCTTAATCTTCCGAAGTCACAATGAAAAACGCGTGCGTAGGTTTGATGCGGACAGCCCGATATATATATACATTATCCTCAAAGGTATTACCAGTACCTGCACATCCTTTACCACCACCGTCCACGGGTTTCCGGTCGAAGATCAAGCGGGTGTTCCGCACGACTTCCGGTCCCGATCGCAGCTTCTCGCTCGTGTCCCAGCTGACGAGCGCGGCGCTCTGCGCGAGCACGCCAGCCCTGCCGAAATCTGGCGAACCCGCGCCAAACGTGAAGAGCCTCGTGAGACCGCTGAGCGTTCCGCAACTGAGGTGAAAATCACAATCCCCCAACCTCGCGACTGAAACGACAATTGACCCGTGCGGGATGATCGTTTCGCTTTTTTGTGCGCAGGTTCGAACTCGTGGGCTCGCAGGAAATCGTGGACAAAACGTTGTCGGAGAGATACGTGACGAGTTTCACGGAGAAAATCGAGACAACGATAGAGAAGCCACCAAGATCTAGGAAGAAGAACAAGTAGCGTTCGCGCCGCAGCAGATCTTCGATCGTAATCGACTGTTGCTTCCGCTGAGCGGTCCACCGCGGCGATCATGCGCCACCTACCGACTCGACGTAACACCCAATTGCTGAGCTTGGTTCGCACACCACCTCGGAACAATCTTCTCTCTCCGGATCGAGAAACGAAGGAAACGAGGAGGCGGAACAAAAGCAAAAAACGCGAGATCGAAGACGAACAATTTTCCGTCCGAAGGACATAAATATTAGGACGTTGAATGAGTTCTCGCTGTTTTCCAACAGATGGCGTTACCAGAACTGCGTGCGCGCAGTTGAAAATGGTAACGCATCTATAAAGAAGTATAAAATGTCTCAAAATCACCTGACATTTTTATTTATTAATAAAACGTATTATTTATTTGAAAAGTACGAGTATTCTTATTTTAACGTAAGGTACAAACATGGAGGTTATGTGTGGAACACAATATCCGATAAATGGCCGCCTCGTCCCTGTTTGCAAACGTTCACTCTTCTGACGAAATGTTCAATAACATTTTGGCATAATTGCGGACTAATTTCATTAATGGGGCGTCCAATTGCTTCCTTGATCTCCGGAATGGTCTGTGGATCATTGGCATACACTTTTCCTTTCAGAAAATCACAACAAAATAAGTCCAATGGCGTCGAATCGCACGATCTTTGTGGCCAATTCACGTCGCCGTGGCGCGAGACAGCCCCCTGACACTGGCCTACTATTCCTATACGATAAACGAAAACGCGTTTTGTCCAGGCTTTTTAGTTCTTAAAATCGCCACTGCCTAGCGTTGGCTGTTGCGTGACAGCCTTCGGCTCTAAATATTCCGATCAGCTGAACGATTCGATACTTTCGTGGCTTTCGCCTGTTATCGTTATGGCGATGTTATTTATTGTGTTCGAATGGAAAATCATTAGAACGGAAAATCATTTCAAATATATCAATAGACTTTTATTCGTGTAAAATATTCGAAACACCGGCACAACATACATATGCTTGTCACACGACTACTAGCGCCACAGTGCGGCAAGGACATTTTGCGAACAGCATTTATCTATCAGTGTCAGGGGGCTGGCGCGAGATAACACGACCGTGAAACTTCGTCTGCAATAACCGCATTGTTTCGCCCGCAGTGTGGCAGGTTGCGCCATCTTGTTGAAAGAATATGTCCCAAGTCCATCCCGTTTAGCGGATATTGTGTTCCACACATAACCTCCATGTTTGTACGTTATGTCAAAATAGAAATATTCGGACTTTTTAAATAAATATTGGGAGTACAAATAAGTCTCCGCCAATTTTTTATAAAAAATTGGGCATTTATTGGAAAAGAACGGTACTTTATTTTTCATTCAAAGTATTGTCCATCGCTAGCCACTACTTTTTCCCATCTTCATGGCAGCATATGGATACCGGGTCGCAAGAACGCTTCATCTTTTGACGCTATCCACAAATAGACCCAATTTTTCGTATCTTCATATGATGTGAAGTGCTGCTCAGGCAGGGCGTGCGTCATCGATCGAAATAAATGATAGAGGGAGCAATGTCTGGTGAATACGGCGGGTGGAGTAAAACTTCCCAATTGAGTGTTATGAGTGACCCTTTCGCTTATGCCTGGCAAGCAGCATTTCACATGTGCAAAATCGGCGTTCAACGTTTCTCGGCTTCAGTTCATATGGAAACCAATTTCCTTGCTTTTGAATCATTCCCAACGATTTTAGACGATGTGGAATTGCTTGTTGAGTCACTCCTAATGTAAGTGCAAGTTCTTCTTGCGCTTGGCACGAATCTCCCTCCAATAATGCTTCCAATTCCGCGTCTTCGTACACTTTCGCACTTCCGCTACGTTCTTTGTCTTCGACGTCAAACTTACCGTTCTTAAACTTTTGAAACCACTCACGACAACTTCTCTCACTTGAAGCAGCCTCACCATGTGCTTCTACAAGCAATCGATGCACCCCAGCTGCAGTTTCCTTCAAATTAAAGAAGTAAACCAAAGTTCCCGCAAATGACGCTTGTTCGGTTCAAAACTCGATATTTTCGCACGAAAAAAATTATGCGATGATGATACAAAATCGCTAATATTTCAAGGTTATGGTCTTGCCAGATGTCCAACCTTACGATATGACATTTTACATCTGACCACGGTCGTATATACAGGTCTGGGCACTCCGTTCAAAAATACGTGTCTCTAAGTGACGCCTCTCTTTGCGCATTCCGCCGCGGCGCTAGTGGCGGTGAGGCACTTTTGTTTATACCGCGTTTACGGGGCATGGCATGCGCGTAGTTGTGGCGACGGTCATATGTACGTGTGGCCTAACCTCGTTGTGGCGAGGTAATTTCGAGTGGATCGTAGCCACGGTTTTTATTCAATATGGAATAATAAAAGACGAAGTGTCTATATATTGCGATGCCGAAGCGGTGCATAATTCCGGGATGCAGAAGTGGATACATAAATAATCCGGAGCACGTCTCATTATTTAAAATTCCCAATGATGAAGAGATGCGTGCTACGCGTAAATTTCGAACGTTCTTCCTTTCCGTAAACGAAAAAAAATATAATTGGATTGAGCGATAGTGAAATCGGCATTTCCATGTCAAAGACGATGAGTATCATTAACTAATGGCTAATCGCTCATATTTTCGGTTGATGCTTTTAATTTTTGTGTTCGACTAATTATATAGGATGTATTAACTTTTCATCACGGCCACGTGAAGGGAAAGACAATTCGCATGCGCGCATACATCGCGCTCTGCGCACATGCCTCCGAGATAGCAGCGCTCCACGCTCTTGCGGCCAGTTGCGCAAAGAGAGGCGTCAGATAGAGGCACGCTTTGGGGTATACGGAATATACGGGAGTGCCCAGACCTGTATATACGACCGTGCATCTGACAATTTCAACCATAACCTCCTGGTGGGGCCATCTTTTGTCAAACGGCGGAGACTTATTTGTACTGCCAATAATACGTTTTGTTTACAAATCAAAACGTGAGCTCATTTTGAGACGCCCTTCAATATAAACAAACTTGAAATTCAGTGTACGTTATTTCGCCGCAGTGTAAACAACTTTTTTCATTTTAAACATATCAAATTTCGCGCCAAAAAAGAGTATTTGCGGGGAATTTTACTGCACTACTTTATTTTTTTTTTAATCTGCAGCTGAAGCACACAGAATTCTTGTTGAGACTTACGTCGATCATGCTCTGTCGGAAACAACATGCAAAGATTGGTTTGGACGCTTCAAAAATAATAACTTTGACGTGATGAATTGGAGGCGTTACTTCACGAAGACTGAGTTCACAATTTTTCACTAGCTGAACTTGCAGAATCATTAGGAGTTGATCACACAACAGTTTCGACACGTTTGAACGCATTAGGAATGATTTTTTAATACAAAGCATTAATTTTCACGAAAAAACAGCGAGGACTTATCCAACGTCCCACGATTAGAGTTTACGTAATTCTCGTTGCCCAAGTTAGATTTGGACGTAATTCTATTTATAAATACAAATACGAATTTATTCACATCGTGATTTTCATGTGAATATAAATACAAATTTATTCATACTTCACTTATTTGTATTCACATGCATGCATACAAATACAATTGTATTCACAAATATTCTGTACATGCAAATAAATTCACAGAAAAAAATTGTGTATATTCACAAAAAATGTGAATATTTACAAAAAATCCTGTGAATTAAGAAAATTCACGTCAAAATCTGTGAATGCAAATGTATTCACAAAAAATTGTTAATACAAAAAAATTCACAAAATAAGTTGTGATTTTTTTCGTATTTAAGACGAATTAAAATCAAATTCACAATGATTAGATTAAAATTTACATCAAAAGTAAGTGCTTGTTGAGTTCAACACAATGTTTTCTCTCAAAATACGTAAGAACTCACTTGTGGTGTAAATTTTAATATAATTGTCGTGAATTCGATTTTAATTTTCTCCAACTCCAGGAAATTCACAACTCATTTTGTGAATCTTTTCATATTTACAATGTAATATTTGAAACTCACCTTTTTTTGCAAAAATTTCTTTGCCTCGACGCAATGTTTTCTCTCAAAATACGTAAGAAATCACTTTTGGTGTAAATTTTAAACTAATCATTGTGAATTTGATTTTGATTTGTCTTAAATACGAAAAAATTCACAACGTATTTTGTGAATTTTTTTGGATTTACAATTTTTTGTGAATACATTTGCATTCACAGATTGTGATGTGAATTTCTTTTAATTCACAGGATTTTTTGCAAATATTCACATTTTTTGTGAATATTCACAATTTTTCTGTGGATTTATTTGTATGTTCAGAATATTTGTGAATACAATTGTATTTGTACGCCTGCATGTGAATACAAATAAGTGAAGTATGAATAAATTTGTATTTGTATTCACATAAAAATCACGATGTGAATAAATTCGTCTTCGCATTTATAAATAGAATTACGCCCAGCTCTGGCCCAAGTAAGCCACGAGCGTTATACCCATGACGTATACGCGTTTTGTTCGCGCGTCTATTTTTGGAACAATCTCCGCGAGCTCCTAGAGCTCACGCAACGGAGACTAAGTCTCCGGATAACAATTGTACAATTTTCTACGCTGATTGTGACCACGTGCACGATTTTGGATGTTCAGAAGAGAAGCACAAAAGAGAAGAAATTCTTTATTATTGTTGATATCATTATTATTTATTAAATATAGTATTTCGTATTTATTGCTACTCGATGTCAAACACACACAGCTTGAAAATGGTCCCAAAAAAGTCCCTAAAGTCGCTCCTAAGAAGTAGGGCCTCCAGCAGGCTGAACTGGACTCAATGGCAACTTTCTCGGGGATCGTGCCCACCCTGGACGAAATACAAAATATATTCGTATAACGAGTTGAGGCCGTATTCTAGTCGCCATTTTCAACGTCATTTTTTGCAAATACATTTTAGCGAAACGGTTAAATCTATGGTGTTAATATTTCACATTTATATGTTATACATATTTAACGAAAAATCTCTAATTTTTTCTAATCATTTTACTCGTTATTGTACATGACACTTGATGTTGCGCATGTCATGTCACGAACATTTTTTATTGGGCGTTGTGATTGCGGCCGTCCTTGTCATCTGAAACAAACGTTATTTTCAAAATTCTTTTCTTTACGAATATAGTTATCGTTCGGCCCTCTGACAAATATTTTTAGGAAAAACGTACGAAATGGCGGCGTTTGAAAAAGAGTACTCCGATTTTTGCACTAAACTTTCCACTTCTCGCGGCCTGGAAAAATAGTAATTATGAAGCAATTGAAAAGATGGAGGGCCGAACGATAACCACATTCGTAAGGAAGAGATTTTTCGAAAAATCGTTTGTTTCACATAACAAGGACGGCCGCAATCACAACGCCCGTCGATAAAAAAATTTCGTGACATGACCTACGCAACATCAAATATCATGTACAATTTTGAACAAAATGCTTTGAAATTTTTTTACATGTTACTTGAAACGTGTACAAATATAACTGTGAAATACCAACACTGTAGATTTAACCGTTTCTCTAAATTTAATTTCGAAAGAATCAGCGTAAAAATGGGTGTTGAAACTAGACTACGCCCTTAAGGGGTTAGGGCACTCTAGAGGCCGAAAAAATAGGCTTTTTGGGGATTTTTTTTCATAAAAACTACAAACTAAATCGAGATTACAAAAAAGGGTGTTTATCATACATATGAGTGACTGTATACAATAATTTTTTTGAAGCGATTAATTTAAAAATGGCGGCTGTGTTATGTTTCCGGCCAACTTAAAAAATGGAGTTTTGAGATAAACGCTGCACAGCCGCCATTTTGAAATTAATCGCTTCAAAAAAATTATTGTATACAGTCACTGATATGTATGATAAACACCCTTTTTTGCAACCTCGATTCATTTTGTAGTTTTTCTGAAAAAAAAAAGTCCCCGAAAAGCCTATTTTTCGGCCTCTAGAGTGGCCTAAGGCCTTAAGAAAACCGTCTTCTCCTACTGCCGCGGATCCGGAATGTATCGCTCTTAGGGGAGACAAAAATGAACAAGTGGCTCCAAAACCATTGGCAAGGGAACCATTTCGTGGGCAGCAAAAAAGCAGCGGCATTTTAGTAGCACACTAGGGGCGCCATCTCGATGCCACTAGTAATTTACTAGACTTTGCGAGCGAAAAGCCGGATCAATTAGTTACTTACTAGATATCAATAGTAACCCACGAGACATTGCTAGCAACGAGAAGTATCATCTTAGTAGCTTGCTGAATATCACTAGCGTATCGCCTGTTGAATATCGTCAAACCTACGCTAGCAAGTTACTTAAAAGGGAGGTTCATTCAGGCAGATAAAAATAATCGAATTTTTACGATTTTTTAGTGTCCATACTCTTTATTTTGCATAATTATAATTTTATGTACATATTATTACATATTTCAATTTTCCAGAATATTTTTTTCTAATATTTAAAAATGCCAGCGTACAACTGCACGGTCGTATATACAGGTCTGGGCACTCCGTTCAAAAATACGTGTCTCTAAGTGACGCCTCTCTTTGCGCATTCCGCCGCGGCGCTAGTGGCGGGGAGGCACTTTTGTTTATACCGCGTTTACGGGGCATGGCGTGCGCGTAGTTGTGGCGACGGTCGTATGTACGTGTGGCCTAACCTCGTTTTGGCGAGGTGATTTCGAGTGTATCGTAGCCACGGTTTTTATTCAATACGGAATAATAAAAGACGAAGTGTCTATATATTGCGATGCCGAAGCGGTGCATAATTCCGGGATGCAGACGTGGATACATATATAACCCGGAGCACGTCTCATTATTTAAAATTCCCAATGATGAAGAGTTGCGTGCTACGCGTAAATGACGAATGTTTATCCTTTCCGTAAACGAAAAAAAATATAATTGGATTGAGCGATAGTTAAATTGGCATATCCATGTCAAAGACGATGAGTATCATTAACTAATGGCTCATCGCTCATATTTTCGGTTGATGCTTTTAGTTTTTGTGTTCGACTAATTATTTAGGATGTATTAATTTTTCATCACGGCCACGTGAAGGGAAAGACAATTCGCATGCGCGCATACATCGCGCTCTGTCGCACATGCATCCGAGATAGCAGCGCTCCACGCTTTTGCGGCCAGTTCCGCAAGGAGAGGCGTCAGATAGAGGCACGCTTTGGGGTATACGGAATATACGGGAGTGCCCAGACCTGTTTATACGACCGTGGACAACTGCCTCAGAGTCAGTTGCTGGCTGAGTTGTTCCACGGCGTGGAACCTGGTGCATTGATCTGAAACATGAAAGCCAAGAAGTTTTGGATTTCCAAGACCCACACGCTCTATTGGAACCTGAATTTCACCGAAAATTATCATTTCTTAACTAGTTAGTCATTGTCAAAAGCTATACTAGAAAATTTAATGGAAAATAGAACATTTTTTCAAACACGTGCCATTTTTCGGATTTTTACTTTTATCGAGCTTTTTTACGTTCATATAGAGCGTTTGGGCCTTAGAAATCGAAAACCTCTTGGGTTTGATGTTTCAGATCAATGCATCAGCCGGTAGGTTGTACGCCGTGGAACAACTCAGGCGGTGTCTTAGGGCGGCCATTTTTTAACATAAAAAAATATTTCGGAACATTAGAAGATGGAAAATTAGAATGTGTACATAAAAATTCAATTATGCAGAATGAATAGTTTCGACACAAAAAAACATGGGCTTGAAGTTTGCATCGTTGGAACGCAATCAATTATTTTTTCAATTTCTTATTTTTTTTTATCCAACATCATATTCTGTAAGATTATTCTGGATCCCTAAAAAAGAAATCTAAAAAAGGTTTGCTCGATTTTCGTAGCCCAAATATGCCCTCCGAAGTGTAGAAAATTTTAAAAAATTATCATTTTCGTTGCATTGCAACGATGCAAACTTCAACGTCATGAAAAATTTTTAAATTTCGCTTATTTTCGGCTGCCTCGAAGGATCACCAGCCTTGAATGCTGCAGTTCATTGTCCGCGAAATTTCCACTGTCGCCCAGTACCGAATGGTAAATAGCAAACAAAAGCAATGGCTCCGCAAAACAAAAAACGCTACAATGTCGCAAAAAATATTCTTTTTTTTTCTCTGAAATTCCAAAGCCACGAATATTTCACGTGTGTGTGTGTCCACGCAATTTTGTACAAAGTCTTCACTCTCGCCTCGCCGATATAACCCGATGTACATATAAATTTGATTGTTATTTTAAAAATATATATATATCGATCACCAAATGACGCGAAAAAACACCGAGTACCCCCCGCCATCTTCTTTTCGACACTGACGGACGTTGACGGAAGTTTCAACGGACGGCTACAGATTTTCGTCGTTTGTTTGTTTGTTTCGTTTTGCCGTATCGTTTCATCGACTCGTGGGAGGGCTCTATCCGTCATCGGAACGTCGGTTCTTCTTCTGCCGACGGTGCTTCTTGCTCGAGAGAATCTCGAAGGCTTGCTGAATCTCCATGAACTTCTCCTGAGCGGCGCGACGCTCATCGTCCGTGCCCTTCACCTTGTCCGGATGGTGCTCCTTCGACAGAATTCGCCACCTTGCCGATATTTCGTTCTGCGACGCCGTCTGCGAAAGCCCCAGGACCTGAAACCGGAAGTAGCGTTGATCACGATGCGCATCGTACGACTTTTCATCTCCTTTTTTTTACTCCCTCTCTTCTTTTCTTTCTTTTTATATAAGTGTATGATGAAATTTCTCTTTTTTGACATATTTTGATTCGAACGCAAACAATTTTTTTAAATTAAAGCCTTACGCCACAGTAACGGGTATAAAATCATGTGCGAATTTAACAATTTTTTTTTCGTATGAAAAAGTGATTCACTCGTAAAATTAATTACACATCTGTTCAGTATGAATATCAAGCTGTTAGAAAATTTATGTATTTTTTTTCGATGTACAAAATGGCCGACTACTCGAAACTTCTCGAAACAGATTTTTTCCAATTGGCGTGGCAAATAACTTCAACAATTTTCACTCGATTGACTTCAAATTTAAAAGTTACGTTCCTAATTGCATTTCGCAGAGAAGTACGTACGGAATTTCTGATAAATCGAAAACTTTTCATTTTATGAGCAGTTTACGAGCAGTTATAACGAAATTTTTCACTGAAAATTCATTTCTCAAGGGGCCAGTCCACTTTGAAAATTTCAAAAAATCGAAAGCAAGCAAGACTTGAAGAAATCGACGATGATGAGCAATCAGAAGGGTTTTTGTACGGTGCAGGAATTACCGATTGAGTTTAGGTAAGAGTTTTTCATAGTATAAACTTCAAACGCGTTTTTCTCGAAACAACGTTTTCAAAATCTAGCTCCATCGTATCACTAAAACTAATAAACCGATTCTCTTGCAATTTGAAACACATATTGTAAACATGATTCGCAACAAGATGACCCTCGATGGTTTTGAAATTGTGATTTTTACTCTTTTTTTTGCGAAAAACTGCGAAAAAACTCGTTTTTTTTTACTTTTTTCGTTTTTCATCTGCCATTTTTTTTATTTTTTGACAAAACTTTATATCCGAGGGTCATTTTGTAGCTGGTGTCATACTGAATCTAATGGACTTTGATTTTTTTTGTTTCACAAAAGCCATTGCCGAGTTGTGATGGAGCTACCTAGCCCACCTATTTTTGAGGCGTTACGTTAAACTATAGTTTTTGTACTTAAAAATGAGTAAAAATGAATTGTATTTTTCAAATGTATTTCAAGACTTTATTTATCAAGCCCAACAACTTTTATATTCATATGTTTTATAAAATCCTCAAAAAAAAAATCGTGAAAATAGCCTTTTTTCGTGGCTCCAAAGTGGAGCCCTTAAAAAGAAAAAATCGTGAAAATCAGTCATTTTTCCCTCGCCTAAAGGTATCTCCCCCCGTAAATTAAAAAAAAAAAAACAAGAAAATTTGACAAACTTCGGATCAACACTTGAAAACAAAAAAGAAGAATAAACAATTATTCTGCGAACCGAGTAAGCGTTGATTTCTCCCTTTGGATCAGCCAGGTCCACCAAATTTCTCCAAGTTTCCCAAAAGCCTTGGTGCTTCGTCTGTTCCCAGGTGGCCCACAAGCTCGTCTGAAATGATAATTTTTTTTCTCTTTTTTCTCTCTTCTCCTCTGGCGCAACGAGATAGTGGCGAAGAATTGCAGGTTTGAAGGAAAAATCGGAATGAGCGAAAGGGAAAGACCGAAAGTGAAGATAAACGAAGGGGAAAAAAGCAGTGAGGAGCTGGGAGCGAGCATTTGATACCTTCAAATCGAGCCAAATCGGCGACGTGAAGAGATGACGGACAGCCTCCGAGAGTTTTATCTCCTCGCCATCGGTGCCGGTTATTGAAGCGTTCCAGTACAAAAAGCTCGCCCATACGGAGGCGTAAATAACGACGGCAGTGGCGAAACACACGAATCTTCGTTTTGCCGATCTCTTGCGACGCGGCGTGACGCGCCATTCTTTGCTGAACGTGTCAAAACTCAGTGCCGATGTAACCGCCAAAAGGGACAGCCACGTGCTCTCGTCGCCGATGTAATAAAGAGTCGGATAAAGGGCGTAAGTGCAGATCAACGGTATCCATATGGAGCCACGCTCCCGACCGATGTTCCCGACGACCCAGACACCTTTTGACATCGCCAAAACACGATTCGTTAAAATTATCGCCGTCGAGAGCCTGCGAGGTTACAGGGCAAATTCCTCAAGGGGCTATACCAGTGTGAACGCTGAAAATTTTGGTGACTTTCGGGAATTTTTTGGAAGGAAAGTACTCGATTAAATGTTTCGGAAAATTTAGAATATATTTGGCTATATTTGACCTATATTGCATAATTTTTTCATAGAAAAATATTGAGATCCAAGCGACTTATGCGCTGCCTTCGGAGGCGCCAAAAAAAAGTTCCTCCACTGCTGACATGATTCCGGCCGATTGAGTAGCTGAAACCGAAAGAGGAAAAAATGTCGTGAAACTGGAACGTATTTTCTGTACAATGACGTAGGATTTTCGAAAAATATCAAAATCGAACAAAATGGCGCAGTTATGAAAAAAAGTCTGTTTTCTTGCCTATAAAATGGTCGTTTTTTTCAATGCCAAATCGTCAATTTTTATCCAATCAAAAATATCCTACGTCAGTGTAGAGTAAATATATTCAAGAGTACTCAGTTCAAATTTCAAGTCAATCGGATGATTGCTCTTTGAGTTACAACGTCAGCAAATTTGAAAAATCTCATTGAGAGTAAACATCGTTTAAAGATTTAACTATCGATTTTTGCAAGATAAAATTATATTTACCATAAAAACTGCTAAGTATAAACGTAAAGTATAAAGTATAAACTATCGAAAAAGGCAAAAAGAATCGATTTTTTTGAAAGTGTCACACTGGTATAGTCCTTTAAAACTTCTATTCGTCAACTATTGTGTTACATACTCAATTGTACATGGTTGAACGAAATTATTTTGACTCAGTAGTTATTTTGACAGTAGTAGAAATACACATGGAAAAATATCGGAAGGACAAGATGATTAGCGGAGAATAAAAAGGAACGGGGCCGAGGATAAGATGTGGAAAGATCGAGAAAGACGAGAATAAAGGGTATGTAGACGCCAAATGTAGGATATGCAAGCAGGCAAATGAAAATTTAAGACGTATTTGCGAGTGTGCAAAAGTTAAGGAGGAGCGTTAGCCACAATCCAAGATTGAATTTAAAAGAAAATATATGTTATTGTCTAGTCCGTAATGAGTGTTTACGATTTAAAAAAAAAAATTTTCACCACCGAACTCCAGAAATTAAAAATAGTATATTGTATGTAATTTTACGTGCGGTAAAATGGGCAAGACTACGCTACGGGTGATTGCATTTTTTAGCTTTTTAGCCCCGAAATAAACCATTTCTAACAACGAATTAGCGCAAACTAAACCTTTGCAAACATTTAGAAAAAATGTTTGCAAATCGTAAACCATATATATTCAATATTGAACCATCAAGGTTGGATGAAAGATTACGAATCTTGGCCGGTAAATGAAGAGCATTGCTGCCAACCTCAATGTCCGCGAAGTTGCCGTATTTCGGCAACACTTAATTTTAATCAATGGTAATAATAAATAATCTCGTGACGTAAGTACACTGAGAAAAAAATCATTGATGCAATATCATTAGTGTTATTGAATGAAATTTCGTTGATTCAATTGTAAAATTTTTGGTATAAATAATCGGATTTATTAGTCCGAACAAAACGCTATTGACTTTAATAACATGATAAAATTAAAAGCTTTTTTTCATTCAAAAGATATATTGTTAGCCGAAAACAATATATTATTGAAGCTATCTAAAAAAATATCGCGAACAAATTATTTAGTTTTGTATGTATGTATGTATGTATGTAATGTTTATTGATCCCCTCGGGGTTACAATGGGCTTCCGTACATTATTCCATGTCCGCTTATTCTACTTAAAACTACCTAACCTTATTCGCTCGCTCTTACAAACTATTCCGCTCTTCCGCTCCGCTTTATTCTATTTTCCTTAGCCTATCTCTCTCTCTCTCCTCTCCCCTTGCCTCTCCGACTTCCGTTTCCCTCTTTCACTCCATTCCTCTTTCATTCCTCTTCCTCTTCGTTCCCTTCCCTGCCTAGCTCCCTAACAAATTATTTAGTTTTGAATGCATTTTCTGCAACGAACAAAAAAAGCGTTTCAATTCATAACATGAATATTGGTGATTCGAGTACACAAGAAAAATTGAATTTCGCTCGTTTGATTCAGATAAAATTTCTATTGAGTAAATAATTTATTTTATTTTTTTCACCATATCCGATATTGCATTCCAAGTACATTATTCGTTAAAATATTAATACTTTATTTTGATTGAAAAATATTAAGCAAATGTCTGAATTGATTAAAAAATTATGCGAAAATAAAGATTATCGCTTCCTGGCCTGTAGCTAAGATAAAAGCGTACTATCTGTTCTTATCAGCTGAATATCTGATATTCTCTTCATGGATATTTCATTGGATATCTGATATTCTCTCCACTATTATCGTGGATGATCATTCTAATGCTCACTTTTTATTTAAGATTTAAAACAAATTGAAAAACTTACGTCCCATGGCATATTCGTTTCGATGCAGTAAAGAAATCATTAATTCTATTGATTGTATTTTTGTACGAAATAAAAAATGTTGTAGCAACCGCTTAATTATTTCATCCATACATCTACGGATTGTATATAGAATTATTTCAATAGAATATAATTTTATTTGAAGGATCATGTAGATATTCAGAGAACAGAAGAGCTTTTTCAAATAAAATAATATGCACGGAGAAAAATACGGCCTCAAATTCTAACATTGGTTGCCAGAATTCTAATATTCAGTGCTAGAAAAGTATAGTAGTTTACTGCCAATTCGGAATTCTAAGACTTGTTGTTATAGAAGTGTAAAAATGATTCTCACACCGTATAGTAAAAATGATACGTGCATATTACGTTTGAAACTATTCTCGCATAGGCGCGAGTCCTATATGCTGTATAGTAAAAATAATGCGTGCATATTACATTTGAAACTATTCTCGCATAGGCGCAAGTTATATTTTCATATGGACTTCACTATACGCGGAGCATAAATGTTCGGCGTATAGCGAAAAATATTACGAAGTTATTAGTAAAATGTGACTCTTTATACCGTACTTTTGTAGAATACTGGAAACTAATTGTTCCATTCACGTGGGCAAAATATATTTTGAATACTACAAAAAATCACAATATGCCGAATAGAGTGTGATATTTGTATCAGTTTACGTGCCATATCGTAGGTTGAAATTTAAATGTGTTCATTATTACTATACCATAATTACAATTTTTATCTTCCATTCAATACTTTTTGATATTTAATGATATTTTTTTTAGAAGCATAGTATTAATTCTAAACTTCGAGGCTCCCGATTCCTCCGTGTGTTATTTAAATCAATCACATTTTCCAATATTTTATAGTATTGTAACAATCTCATATATCGGTGGCACTCCGCAGCAGCACATTTATTTGGATCAACCAATATATTTTTTTGATTCAATTGATTTTTTTCCTCAGTGTATAGATAGACATCATTATAAATGACTCAAAATATCATTCTGATTTGTATAAAACATTCGCTGACGCAGTTTTTTTTCATAATAATCGTCGATGATGTTATACTTTTTCCAATTGGTTCCAAAAAACCCAAAAGTTTTTTCGTATTTACGCAATAAAAATATCAAAATGCCTAATTTTGCCCTTTAATTATATATTTTATGAAAAATTAGAATCTACAGAATAAATTTATACCTCGTGTGCCTTTTTTTGAGGTTTATTTCAAAAAAATGCATAAACCGCCATTTGACTCAACTGGACCGCTCCAACCGCCCCAAGGGAAAATTTAACCAAGATAGGAAATAAACTGGCGCAATTAGCGCATGGATACCGGTTTTTCGCTAATATCGAAAAACTGGAATATCGGACTAAACAACCGATATTGAAAAACCGATCATGGACTCGCATAATACCGATATTTCTATATCAGAGTTGAAAACATTAAAATATCATTCTAATTGTTATTATTTTCATTTGAGTTACTTTTACTTGTTTCCTTTCCTATCTTTATTAGACTTAAAACATTATCACCTACATTAAATATTTCCGAAGTGTCAACTTATTGATCCACGAGTGTGGAATAAAAATGGGCCTTTTCTTCCGCGGCTTACCCCTGCAATAAGGTAAGGTCGTCTCAAAGACGAAACTTCAGATGCCCTCTGTTTTTTGCGGTCATTGTTTCAACGATCTTAATCACGTTAATTAAAGTGACCATACTGTTGCCTGCCTGCCACAAGCTTTGCCATTCGCATTCTGGTAGCTACTACTGCGCTGACTTGCATAAAATGACTTAATTTTAATTTGGCTTGTTTGCTACTTCTTTAATTTCCATAAAAGTTCCCATTTTTTGTTTGTTTTTTAACTTTCCGTTGGGTTGGATATATTTAAGGCGTTAGGCCACAGTAACGGGTATACAATCATGTGCAAATTTAACCATTTTTTTTCATAACACTTCAGAAATGAATTTTCAGTGAAAAATTTCGTTATAACTGCTCAAAAACTGCTCATAAAATGAAGTTTTCGATTTATTGGAAATTCCATACGTACTTCCCTGCGAAATGCAATTAGGAACATAACTTTTGAATTTGAAGTAAATCGAGTGAAAATTGTTGAAGTTATTTGTCAAGCCAATTGGAAAAACGCTGTTCGAGAAGTTTCGAGTAGTCGGCCATTTTGTACATCGAAAAAAAAAAAATTTCTAACAGCTTGATATTCATACTAAATAGATGTGTAATTAATTTTATGAGTGAATCACTTTTTCATACGAAAAAAAATTGTTAAATTCGCACATGGTTACTGTAGCCTAACGCCTAAGAACATAGTAGAGTATGTTTAGAAATGTATCATTTTTATGTATAGTATTGTATTGGGAGTGCCAATAAGTCTACGCCATTGTTTTTAAATAAAAAATTGGGCATTTATTGTGAAAGAACGGTACTTTATGTTTTATTCAAAGTATTGTCCATCGCTAGCCACTACTTTTTCCTATCTTTCTGGCAGCATATGGATACCGCGTCGGAAGAACGCTTCATCTTTTGAGGCTATCCACATATCGACCCAAATTTTGGTATCTTCATATGATGTGAAGTGCTACTGAGACAGGCCGTGCGTCATCGATCGAAATAAATGGTAGTCAGAGTCTGGTGAATACGGCGAGTGGGGTAAAACTTCCCAATTGAGTATTTCCAAGTAGATTTTGACCTATGCCTGACAAGCAGCATTTTACAGGTGCAAAATCGGACTTCAACGTTTCTCGGCTTCAGTTCGTATGGAACCCAATTTCCTTGCTTTTGAATCATTCCCAACGATTTTAAACGATGTGAAATTGCTTGTTGAGTCACTCCTAATGTAAGTGCAAGTTCTTTTTGCGTTTGGCACGAATGTCCCTCCAATAATGCTTCCAATACCGCGTCTTCGTACACTTTCGGCCTTCCGCTACGTTCTTTGTCTTCGACGGCAAACTCACCTTTCTTAAACTTTTGAAACCACTCACGACAACTTCTCTCACTTAAGGGGTGAGATGTAGTCGGAATTTTCAAAGAATCGATTCGATTCGATGTAAGTAATTTTTTAATTAGTATTTCTATACATAAATCAAGTGTAAAATTGGAAAACTCTTTCAGAAATTTTCAAAAATGTATTACTCAAAAACTATGAACTTTAGCGAAATTTTATGGAGAATACTTTTGTTTCAAAATTGCTCAAAATGTAAAATAAAAATAATTCATCCCGAAAAACTGCAATTTTTTGAAAAATTGTTTTAACAATTGGCTATAAACAATTGAATGCTCGACTTTTCGGCAAAAAATCGTGATATTCGGATTCAGCGGATCAAAATACATAAAAAAAGTTTAGCTTCATCCATCGAACTCAAAATTTTACGAGCATATAATACCATATCCACATCGAAAAACTTTAAACGCGTTTTTCTCGAAACTGTGTTTTTCAAGTCGGTGACCACTATAATTTAAAAACCACTCGATGGATTTTGATGAAATTTGGTGTGCTTATTGATAGCATTAAAAACTAGTCCTTAATCGAAGGATTTTCATTTTTGTTGAAAATTTATATTTTTTTAAAACAATAAACGAGCGATTTTTTGTTCGAAAATCGAAAATTATCTGTCGGAAGCCGCCATTTTGTTAATTTTTGACAAAAAACTTCGATTAAGGACTATATTTATTATTACACTAATGATTTTTTTTTGGGTTTTTGATTTCAGATGATCCAGTAAAATTTTATTATGGTCACCGCAAAGCACTACATGCCGAAGGGGGTCTGACAAAGGTGGCGATATTTTTATAAATAATCAATATTTTTCTTTGAAAATGTGTACAAGTCAAGTTGAAATATAACATAAAAAGTCTGTGCAACCACTTTTGTAAAACAAACTTAATTACTATAAAAAAAAAATTATTGATAATGCTCGTTTTTTATCGCCTCTGACTGCATCTCACCCCTTAAAGCAGCCTTACCATATGCTTCTACAAGCAATCGATGCGCCTCGGCTGCACATTTCTTCAAAATGATGAAGTAAATCAAAAGTTCCCGCAAAAAACGCTTATTCGGCTCAAAACTCGTCACTCGCGCACGAAAAAAATTATGTGATGCTGATACAAAATCGCTGATATTTCAAAGTTATGGTCTTGCCAGATCTCCAACCTTACGATATGACGTTTTACATCTGACAATTTCAACCATAACCTCCTGACAGGTCCATCTATTGTCAAACGGCGGAGACTTATTTGTACTCCCAATATATTAATGTATAGTTTATCAATGAAGATCTCAATAAAAATGGTGATTTTTTATAAATACTGTGGTTTCACTTAGCTATACACCATTATTTCTACAACTTCTATCTTCACTTTCAAGCTCCTAACGTTTTTAATCAAGGTATCCCAAAAATATCGGGAAATATCGAAATACCGATATTCCTACATTACAACTCGTTGATATCGAAATAATATCGGTAATAGAAGAAGTTCCGATAGTCCAAGCTCTAGGAGGAATGGTTGAAAAGTAGCAGGCGGTTAGAAATTGACCAGAAAATAGATATTAGAAAACCAATGTAAAATAATTTATGTAAATGAGAAGGAAGGGCCACTTACATAAACACCCTTTAAAAGGGTTTACAAGTCCGGGAAAAAGTTCATGTCTGAGCGGATATGTTCATATATGTTTCAGATATTGTCAAATATGTATCAGATATATTTATATCTGACATTTTACAGTATCATATATGATTAGGTCTGATCATATTCCACATCATATATGCATATACAAGATCATATCTGATCAAATACGGTATTTGGCCTGACCATATATAAACTCATATCTGTTTATATCTGGCTAAGTACCAAGGCGAGTTGGTACCGTAAATTCGTATCTGAACATACATGATGTGACATGTGAACGTATCTGTTCGTATAAGATCATATCCGATCAAATACGGTACCAGACTCTGCTATGTAGATCTCATATATGTTTTTATCTGGTCAGGTACCAAGGCGAGTTGGCAGCGTGAAACCATATCTGAACATATATGATGTGATATATGAGCAGGTACGTTCATATAAAATTCTACCCCATCAGATACGATACCAAACCTGGAAAATATACGAAGTCGTATACACTCATACCTTATCGTATATGCAGTTCAGTTGTTCACACATGAAAACGTCTATAAATATATGAAAAGATATATGAGGCTATTATATGAGACGATATCCGGTCAGATACGGCACCTCTCCGGACTGTATTATATGTGATCCTGTGAGTTACTATAATATTGTTAATTATTGACACGTCAAGTGATGAGTTATTTGTAAACCATGCTTGTGTGGGTAAAGTGAAAAGAAAAAGTACTGGTTTAATTAGTTTATTATCACATAAATATATGAATATACAGTGGCGTGCAAAAGTTTCGGGCCAAACTTTTTTCTCAGTTATTCGAGAAAATATTTAACGCCTGAACCAATCCATCATTTCGAATATTCGAGGGAGCTATGATATGCGTAACTGCGTGGTATATTATTTTGTTTGTATAGTGTATGGTTTGTGTACAGCGTCGAACGCGTTCGGTCAGTGTGCAAAAATATCGGGCCGCTGTCTCACCTTCTCCAGCCACACGGTTTGTTTACGTTTTCTTCCGCGCTTTCTTTCGCGTTAGTTCGAAACATAAAGAACCATGAAAAAATCACTTCTATTTCTGCCGCAATGGCGAAACACACAAAAATTGAGGTCCGCGAAGTTGTGTTAAAACTATTTGAAAAAGGAAAGTGTTCTCGTGATATTGCAAATACTCTATCTATTGGGAAAAGCACAGTAAACCGTATTATTGCGAGATATAAATCAACAAATTCGCAGTGTGATAAAAATCGAAGCGAAAAACTTCAAAACGCGTGGACAAAATCATTAAAAGAAAGTGCGTCATAGATCCGCGAAAAACTGCAGCAATAATTTCGCGAGAATAACGCAGTGAAAATCTTGCTGATATCAGTCGGAGTACGGTATCCTGACGTCTGAAGGCTGTGGGATTGATTGGGCGCGTCGGTGTAAAGAAACCACTCATTAGCACAAAGAATAAGAAGGCTAGATTGAATTTTGCCAAAAAATATCAACATTGGACAGTATCGAATTGGCGGAAAGTTCTTTTTCCGACGAATCCAAATTTCGATTGTTCGGAAGTGATGGTCACAAGTACGTAAGACGTCCGGCAGGTGCCAGATACGATGTACGATATCAAGTTCCAACTGTATAGCACGGTGGCGGAAATGTTAAAGTTTGGGGAGCATTTTCTGATAACGGTATTGGTCCGCTAATAGAAATCCAAGGCAATATGGACGCTATAATGTATCGAAATATATTGCAAGACCATATGCTCCCATTTGCAAAGAAAGATATGCCGAATGGGTGGATATTTCAACACGACAATGATCCCAAACATGCTTCGCGTCTTGTGAAGAATTTCCTTGAAAGCCGAAAAGTGCGCCATCTCGACTGGCCCTCGCAGTCACCGGATCTAAATCCGATTGAACATTTGTGGCAAGAGCTCAAGGTTCGCGTTGGAACGAAGAATCACTCCAACAAGACGGAATTATGGGATCATTTGCAATATGAGTGGGAAAAGATGCCACAAGATCGCATCTCGCAATTAATTGCGTCTATACCCCGACGATGTGCTGCTGTAATCGCTGCTAAGGGCATGGCAACGAAGTATTGACTCTAGAGAGAAATCTAAACCATGTTTTGTTTTTTGTTTTCATACGCAATAGTATATGGCCCAATACTTTTGCACAGTCATTTTTAAACAACTGTTGGATAATTAATTGTTGAAGAGTGCTATTACTGTTTATACCCAATTTTTTTTAAATATCAAGCATCTCGACGCCAATTATAAGTGTCATCACTCGTTTGTATCTCCCGTACCATCGTATTTCTATGCAATATCCACGAAAAATAGCGTGGCCCGAAACTTTTGCACGCTACTGTATATTATAAAACCCCGAATCGTTAGAACATAAACTCAGATCTGGTCCAACAAGATCAGATCTTGCCTGGGGATTGGATCCGGTCAGACCTGCTGCGATATGGACGGGTCTGCTCTCAAAATTATCAAAATGGCTCTGGTATGATCATACATGGTCAGATACAAGCATACATGATCTGCCATGCACTACATGATCAGACCTGGCCATTTTTCTTGTCTGATCATATCTGATTCTACAGATATGATTCAGATGCATTCAGATATATTCAGATATGAACTTTTTTCCCGGGAGGAATGAAATACTACTACTACTACATTGTTTATTCAGTTAATTTAATTATTTTTAATTATTTTGTTCAATAATGACAATGACAAGGATAACTTTCGATCTTTTTTTAACGTTGAATAGTCGAAATATTTTTTCATTCGGAAGATTTTTTTATTCAGAATTATTTGAGTTATGATGATAATAATAATAATAATAATAATAATATGGCCATTTAAAAACACGTCTACGATTTTTTACTTAAAGTATCATATTTCTTGGGTTCATTCATATTTTTTTGCATAATAATGATAATAATGATCATAATGAATAAACTTTTTTCATAGATGTATTTTTTTATACTAGATATATTTTATTTTTAGTACGTCTGTTGGCTTCTGTTTGGGTTGTAATAGAAACAACAATGATAATAATAAAAGTAATAATATTTTTTACCACAAATGTACGGTAGAAATATTTTTCCCGCAAAGTACCATATTTCGTGGCCAGCACCCACAAATTTACCGAAAAACGAAAAAAAATCATGGAATAAATTTCTCACATCAGCGCCATTTTTTTCAGCTCGTCATTCTCCGCAAGATGGACGGGGGGATATTTAATTCTTAAAATAAATGTTTCGCACACCGGTGCGTTTTTGCGACCTAAAAAGCTGCACCAATTGCGTATCAAATCCATGACGAAGCCTTCAAATGTATATGCGAACGACGTGGCTAGTCCCTCGATTCTCCGTAATATGAGCTGGAGTTGCACAATCGTCGGTGCGCGCTATCTACTAACCGGCGTATAATTTGAATACTCTTATCGCAATCGTTCACTCGCGAGCAGGTACAAACAGTCCGCATATGCGCGGAGATACAAACCCGAATATCCATAGGACGGAGAAAAACAAACAAAAAATGTTTTTCCCTACTGCCGGGATATTTGCTCGTTTATATTTTACGAAAATATCGTGTCGAAATTCGAATACGGAAATATACAGTTTCGTAATAATAAATAACTAATAATCGTGCGGAATTGTACGTATCGAATTTTCTTACCCAATGTTGCAATTCCCGGTAATAGGACGATGAGATGCCGGAAGTTTATCCCGCCGATCTCGTCTTCCGGTATGGCTCGGTAAAACAATTCGGCCCAAAAATGTCCAACGGCCAACGCACCGATGAAACGAACGGATGAAAAGGCAGGCTGCAAAAGTGTATACCTCAATTACGATACTTCGGATGGAATTTATATATCATTATATTACGCGCAAATATTCGCCTTTTTTCTCCAATATATATGTACGTAATTCATAAAGAAACGCTACGTTGGTCAACGTTTCGAAACGATGAAACTTTTTCGATCAATTCGGCATTTCGTACGGGACCTCGATGTCGAAGAACGTGAAACAGAGGCGAAAAAAAAACGTCGAGCAAAATATCAAAGGGGCGTGCAGACAGGAAGTTCGAGCGTCAGGTAGCGTCGGACACTTGTTGCTACACACGTATACACATGTATACGGGCGCGCGTCGGCAAAGTTTGTTTACGATTTTTCTTTTGTTTCGCGAACTCTCGAGGGAACAGCGATCCGCGGGCAGCGACTTTTCAAAAATTCCCCGAGCCACGGACCGCCATTGAAAAAAACGGTTAGTAAGAAAAAAAATCGCACTAGAATAATCAATTTGATGCGATCCGTCGAACGAAAAATTCGCGTCGAGATTAAGTACACGTAAACGACAAACGAATTTGCTGCGATTCACGAAACTCCGTGAAACGTGCCATGTCTCCGCGTCCAAAACCGCGCGAGCGCCGCATGCAAAGTTGCGTAAAAATCGTTCAAAAATCATTTGGTGATCGCGCGTTGGTATTTCGTACGATCGAATCAATCGACGCGCACGAAGAACGACCGAGCGTCGTTTGAAGATGGTTTAAACTATTGCATGCACATGTTTGACGAACATAACCTTGAGGGAAGAAATGTTTTTTCGCGACAGGGACTTGATCGGCGGCTCTTTGCCGCGAGTTCAAGAGCAGGAGAATGCTTATCAGATGTTTCTCGCACACGATCCAAACAATTGACCCTTCTACCGACAAATATCGCGTACAATTCTCATATTTCCCTCCGCTTTTGACTTCCCGAAACGACATAACCTCAAAAAAGAAATGCCCATTCGCGAATACACTCGACGATCGTACGTGATGATATTTTCTGCTTCGTGTGTTGCGCGCAGAGTCACGAAGAATCCCCGAAATTAATGGAAGCGAAGGGACGCCGTAACAGAAAAAAGGCCAAAGCTCATTCCTCGTCGTCGATCAGCTCCGTCGCGACCTCCGAAGCGGACATTCGCAAGCGGATAGAGAAGATAACGGTGGTGACGGGAACCAACGATCAGCCGCAGCGTTTCGTCAGACTGAACAGCCCGGATAGGAGGTTCGCAGAGTCCACGGAGCCGAACGTACGTCAGCGCAGAAACGTAAATCTCTTCGAGGATGAAGCGTCGGAGGATACGGCGAGTAGGTCCACCGTGTCGGATGATTACGCGGAAGAGCACGCCATCATCGCCGACATCAGATGCACCAACGGCGCTACCAATTATTCCAACAGAAAATTGGAACGTCTGTGGGGCGCCGGCCAGGACGCGGAGAAGAGCGTCGAAAAGCCGGAAGCGTCTGGCGCGCACTCGTCTTCTACGCCCGCCGAGGAATGGCCTTGCATGCCGAGCGGCGTGCAGGTGGATCGACGAAGATTCAAGAAAAACGCCCTCATCTGCTCGTTGTTGAAACCGCAATGCGAGGAAGCTAGAGGCGAGGAACTCCCTCTCGAGGATGCCTCTAGAGCAGGCCTTAACGGTGATGAAAACGTAGGTGAACATTTGTCCGATTGTCATATTATTCGTGATAGCGTAGATCCGGACTTTTTTTATCGGAAAACTACAGTTCAGAATTCGAACGCCGACTTTACGGTCGAGCACGTGGGACAAGTGAAGATCGTAGGGCCCAGGACGTATCAAATTAAAAATTTCAACGACGACGATATCGCCTTCTGTCCTCGTAACAAACGCAGCGGCCGAAAGAACCACGCTGATAAATAAAACTACGCGACCCGAAAACTAGTATGATCGTGCTTCTCAAATTACTCCGTTTTTCGGTCTCGCTGCCACCGTTTTCAATGATAATCCCTCGCGTACTCGGTTTCATCGAGATGAAAAAATAACGAAGTTTGCGACGTCGGAACTCAACGATAGTACTTAAACATTTTTTCGTTCCCTTTTATCGCAATCGTTTTTATACTTTAAGATCGTGAATCTCTTGTACGAAGATGAGAAAAATTCGGGTCATTTTCGTACCCTCTATCGGCAAAAATGTCAACGATAGCGCAAAAAAATTAACTTTCGTTGCGTTCCAACGATGCAAACTTCAACATCGTACGAAAAATCGTTACGTTCAATTGTTCTTTGTCATTTCGTCGAATTATTGTTAGCCGTACGTAGTCGTAAAAAATGTCGAAAAACAAATTTAATACACCGCAGTAGCCATTGTTGAGCCGGTATTTCAATTATGAATATGCATACAGTTTCTCATTTTTCCAGTTTCTAAATTATGAAAATTCAGTGCGAGACAAATTAATTTTACACGCCCCAACTGGGTGTAGCGGTGGACAAATGAAGACGAACACTTTTTTTGCCGTCGCCCGATGTCGCGAAAGTTTTTTTGTAGATTTGTCTGCGTTTGCGCCCACGATGAAGTTTAATGTGCTTTAAGGTTACTTAACAGAATTTGCGAGAAGTAGAGAAGGCCGCGCTTAGGGCGGAGAGGAAGAAAGAGAGACACGAAGAATTTGTTTCACGTTACATCAATATCTGAATAATAAAAAAACAAAACCACGTGAATAAATGAAAACTGCGAAGTCAAAGCGGAGTTTTACCGATTGGGGAGGTTCACGATTTATTAATTGTTTCGCGCAAAAATGCCCAATAGGGAATCGATTTTTTTCAATGCCCGATTTCTTTGAAATAGTGCACACGTTTTTATCCGGGAATTATCGCTATATGCCTCGAAAGACCTTCAAGAATTTTACCTACGATATTTCGCATTCAGTTTTCTCCGGCATTTTTATATGCGTTATATTCTCCAGCACTCTCGTCTAGAAAATATCCTCGCATATTTATTTTTGAAAAATATCATGTTTCGTATATTCTCTAAAATATTTATGATCTTGAAGTTTGCATCGTTGGAACGCAACGAAAATTGATTCGTTTTCGTGGATAAAATTTCCTTTTGGCCGATGTGGACTAGAAAATGATTCGAAGGTTTTTCCTTATTTTCATTTTAGACTTACGAGCTCAAGTTACAAATGAAAAGTTTCAAATAATAATAAAAATGAATTTTCATAAAAATGATTCAAACTTCAGCTTCATGAATATTATGCATTCGGAAAATCCGCCAAAATATACCGCGTTAGTAATTTACTTGAATTACTAAACACTAATAAACCATTCGTTGAAAAATTATTCCATTTACGCAAATTACCAGGTTATTTTTAATTTTTTGCTTTAATAATAACGAAAATAATTATAATAGGTATAACTTTTAATGTTTTATCCAGAGAATATCCAGAATATTTTATATATATAGCGTCATTTTTGGAAAATGTTCCGTTCAATATACTCTCCATAATATTCAGAATACCGAAAAATATTTCAATTCTCCCGAATACGATCGCACGTGCTCCGAGCAAAAAAAAGAACCGCCCGAACGTCACAAGCGTCTTGGTTCCCGAAAAAGATCGAGCGAGCCGGCGAATTTCTTTTATTTTTCATTGACACTCCGGCGTGCATTGAAGGTTAACGTCGGTTTCCCGAAAACCCGTGCCGAATAATGGAAGCCACGAAGATACGACGCGAGATTTGAAATTGAGAAGAAAAAAGGAGCATAATCGACACGCGTCGATAACCTTCATTGAGATCTCTTCATAGGTAAAGCTCGCGACTCGATAATTTCCGAAGACGAGAATGCTAAACGGTTTATCGAGTAAAGTTATCAAAAATGAAGAAAAAAGTAACGATTGAGAAAGATTCACCTTTCTGTTCGTTCGCATCTGGAACTTCCACCACTCGATGTAATCGTGCCGATCGTTAGAGTCCGCCACGTAAGTCGGAATCCTCCAAGAGTCCCTGATCCATCCGATACCGAAGTAACCACCGAAAGTGGTGAGCCAAACAAAAGCCTGCTCATCTCTGCCGAGATAGAGATGATGAGCGCCGAACCAGCCCCCGAAGAGCCAGAAGAAGTAGGCCCAAACTTTGCTCTTTGGTTTCTTAGCAGGTTCGTGCCGTTCGAGGCCGTTCGCGTGTCCGGTGTTTTTCGTCACCGCGTTATTCCATCCGTAATCGATCGTCCTCGACTTATCGCTCGTTCGTTCCATGTTTCAACGATCTTTCGTTTTTTTTCCCCTCGCTCCAGTTCTATCCCCAATTGTTTATCGCTCGGACTCCCAATCCCGATTTCGAGCCGATTGTTTCGCAAGTAACACGTGACTTCGCTTACAGAGGCAGAAGGGCGCGAGGAGGACGCGGACAACAGTTGGAAGGAGCGGAAGAACGAGGCTTTCCCGTCGGGTGAACGTTCCTCATATCGGATCGTGAGCCACGATCATCCGCGACCAGGAAGACGATAAGCGGAAGAAAAAGAATTTTTCTTCCGCTTCGACAATCGATCAATTGGAAACTTTTACGTTTATCGTGAATGACACACCGAATACGCACTTATTACGAAGGATCTCGGAATCTCCATGAATAAACAAACTCCACTTGATCCTTGATCTTCACTCTGGAGTTGGCGGAAAACAAAAATCTCGGAGCAATTAATACGAGAACACCTGTGGCCTCTCGGAGTTTCCGAAGAACGTCACACGCAGGGGCGAATGTCAGTCGCGCCTCTGTGGGAATGTCCACGTAGACGAAATCACGGAAACGGTCGCGATCGAGGAACGTCACGAAAGCGTGCAACGTTTCGATGTATATAGACAGGAAGAAATACGTGGGCACCTGTGTGTCGTTTACGCTCGGTACAATCGTCGCGCCTGGTTCAACGTTCTGACCGGATATAACGGTACCCCTGCTCCGGTGCGTCGAGAAAAGAGGGGGCATTTCAGAAACTCCGCTGGGCCCCCCTCCGTTTCACGGCTACGCGAACTTGACCTGAAAATACGTCGTATGCGCGTGTACATCACGTATGCAGCGCGCTTATTCGCGCTGAAATCACACGCGACTCGGTCGGTACAAAAGGTACCAAATAACCGTGCTCCGACAGCCTTTCGGCGTCTGCTCAGGTAGACTAATTTTCCAAAACTAAGCGTAAGTGGCCAACTCATGACTTAGTCGAACGAAAGTAAATATTTCGTAATTGCGCACTTTTTCGTGCGCTCCTGTTACATCAGCTCCGCAAAACCAATCGTTTTTATCGCGGCTGCTGGACAATTACGAGCTTATAAATACGGTGCTACAATGGACGTAGCAAATATTCGTGTGCTGCTTTTTCTTTTAATTACTCTAATACGGGGAAAATCATTTTCTCTTCGATGAAATAATATCATTGGAGCATTAAAGGTTCGGAGGGTCTTAGAATTGGTACTGAAATTACGAAGGTTTAGTTCTGTATGTTACCGGTAGATCATTTAGATTTTACGCAATTATTTCTTTTGCCAAAACTTTGAGGACGAATGTGAGAAGAAAAAGATTGGGTTAATAATAAACTAGAATTTGTGTTATATCACCTTAGACGATCTGTATGTAGTCACACACATGTTATATTTCCAAATAAAAGAAATTCGCTCCCTACATTATCGACTGTCAATGTCCAATCTACTGTCACAATCCGACAGATGTCGCTGCCTTCGATAAAAGCCCGTCACCGTGGAACAATGGAAAACATTCGTCAAACGAAAATGTTTCCACACATAATAGAGAATTATTAAAGCCCAAAACTACGAAAATCCCAAACCCAGACTCGTTGAAAAGTCATGAAAAATGTTTCTGTGCGGGAAACGCTACGAAAAATAAAAACAATATGGCAAGGTTTGTTCAGTGGATCCACCATGGAGCCTAGATACCAGGAGGTTCAGCGAGGCCTTTCAACTCGTCCCCAAAATGGGAACAAGAAATGATGGCGCTGGGGTGCTCCGGCACCTATATGTATATAGATATACGCTAAACATGGGTGCGATCGAAGACAGATCACAGATGATGTACCTAACCCTCATTAGTGTCAAGGGATAACACCACTCTAGGATTTTGGAAAGACGTTTTCTTTCCTAAAACTACATTGGTGTCATAAAAACAATATGCAATTGGTCCTGTAGCAATTTTTTTTATTTAAAGGTTCAATTACCGATTTGGCCGCAGCGCCTTGGAACGCGCGCTGAGTTGCTCGTACAACTTTAAACGCGTTTTTCTCGAAACCACTTTACTCGATCTCGGAAGACGGATTACTCGATCACCTTTGCCTGCATCGATTTGAAATTTTAATAGCAGCTTCACAATTATATTCTTTATGGGAGTACGTAGCCGTTTTTTGATTAAATGTAAACTTCTTTTTATAAACAATTTACTGCTTTTTTGGCAAAAAATCGATTTATTTCCTTCAAAGTGCGCTGTTTTTGCAAAATTTGAAAGCAAATTTCTAGGTAGTCTCATAACTAATAATATATAAATTATCATTTTTTTGGTTTTTGTTTCAGGTCTTATATTTTACGAGAAAACCGTTCTCCCGTGAAGCTATATGTAAAAAAATACGTTTTTCTAGATGGGCTGTATCGCCGCCATTCTGAGTTTGAGTTTGAGATCTCTTCTCGCTTTTGCGTTTTTTTTCCCGAACCGTCATGAGGAAATTATGAATCGGCGGATATTTCGACGTTTGATGTCACGATCGGTCTGTCGTGAGGTTAGAAACTCATCCGATTACTTTCACCTCGTTGACCAATATATTACTATATATGTAGGTGCCGCTGCACCCCAGCGCCATCTCTTCGGGACATTTTCGGAGACGCTTTTTTTATCGCCTTTGCATTGCCGCTGAACCTCCTGGTATCTAGGCTCCATGGGATTCACGGTCGTATATACAGGTCTGGGCACTCCCGTATATTCCGTATACCCCAAAGCGTGCCTCTATCTGACGCCTCTCTTTGCGGAACTGGCCGCAAAAGCGTGGAGCGCTGCTATCTCGGAGGCATGTGCGACAGAGCGCGATGTATGCGCGCATGGAGGCTAGAGTGGGAGGAGGCCGATCTGTGCAATTCAAAGTGGCTACAAAAATGTGGTCCTACCGGGATGGCGCCACTATCTCGAAAATCTCGAGCAGGAAACAGTGCAGCCAGACAGTGCAGCCAGATCTCGCGTAAAAGTTACCCCTTCTCTAGTCTCTTACGCGCCCATCACACAATCATAGTAGCGCGTGTCCGTGAGCGGGCGACGCTCGGACGTCTTCGGAAAGAGTCGAGCACGGTCGAAGTTTTCCGACTGCGCCTTCGGCAGCTACACCAACACATGGACGCTGAGCACGTTCATGTGCGGCCAACCGAAACGAAGGCTTCGAGGGAAAAAACAATCTGAGCACGACTCGCGCGTGACTTCACCCGACGGCACGCGGGAGGCTTTTAGATGATTTCAATGCTTATTTAGCTCTTGATTCCCTGCGGTATTAAGGAGGTACACCAGCTTCATACAATGTTGCCATGCTAAACCATGGTCAAATTTCAAAATGGTGATAGATCAATAAAATTTGGTGAGTATATTCTTTAGTATTATATATGTCAATACAATTTTTTTCAGATTTTTTCATTGTGCCGTTATCGAATAATTGAACATTGAAGTTCACGTGTATAAGCATAGCGTTTTTATAGATATAGGTATATATTCCGGGTATAAGAATAAACGCTTGTGAATTATTTGTAAGAAAACGGCACAACCAAAAAATCTGAAAAAATTTGTATCTACATGAATAATACTAAAGAATATATTCACCAAATTTTATTGATCTATCACCATTTTGCTGAAGCTGGTGTACCTCCTTAATGTATAAAAAAATGTATCGCGCACTCTGATCGCTTATTTTTTTAGTTTAAACGTTAATTTAAATATAATAATAAATCTAAATTACAACTTATTTATCTTATATAAAATTGTTTACGCTTTACTCACACCCGTCCTTATGTCAAATAAATTATAATTCATAAAAGTAAGCGGAAATATATTTATATTCGTATTTATATTAATTCTCATACTTTCATCAAGCGATAAAGCATTATCCCCAAAAACAAGCTAATCATCCATCCGGCCGCGAATCCTAAGTAACAGAAAGTGTACATATTCTACAAGCGATGAGATGGTCCCGTTGGTAGCGTTCCTGACTTCGGTCCGCAGGGGTCCCTAGTGCAAATTTTTCACAATTTCTCATATTTTAGTCGTATTTGAGATTTTCGGAGAAAAAATTATTTAAAACATATTCAAGTTCTGGTCTATTTCCCAAAAACACATTTTTTTTACTGAAAATTCATGATTTCTCATTTTTTTCCCAGAAATTTCTCTTTTTCATATGCCCTATATGCCGTATTGGAGCCAAAGGTGAGCTCATTGGTAACCCTGAGATTTGTTGGTAAATTTTATTTTCAAATATAAAGAAAGTTGAGAACATGATGTATTCCATGACTTTAATTATTTCGTTTAAAAGAAATGTTTTTGAAAATATATTTGATCTTCTTTGAAGGCTTTGAATAACAAGTTGTAATGGGATGTTGGTATAGAGAGAAACAACATCAAACGAGACCAATTTGTAGTTGAGTGGAATTGAGATGTTAGAATGTGAATGTTTTAGGTGGAAACTATCGTTGACGTGTGAATTAGTCGTATTGATTAATTTAGAAAGTTTAGATTGTATAAATTCAGCTAGTTTATGTGTTGGACTATTTATTGATGATACTATTGGACGAAGTGGATAATTATTTTTATGAATTTTTGGCAGACAATAAAGACGAGATATGTTGCAATTTTCAGCTTTTGAGTATTTGTATTTTGTTTCATCAATGAATTTCAGGGTTTTCCATCTGGAGAGAATATTGTTAATGCCTTTTTGTAGAGTGTTGATGGGATTTCTATTTGTTAATTTGTAAGTTGAGTAATCTGCGAATCTGCGAGTAAATTATGAGTTTTTGTAATGCAATCTGATTTGTTAAGAATGACTGTTGAATTTCCTTTGTCAGCTCGTGTAACTAAAAGTTGAGGGTTGTTTTTTAAGAATGAGGACGTGTGTTTTATAATTTGATTGGTGTTGGAAAATGATGTTGGAATATTTATTTTGTTTAAGATTTTAGTGAATCTGCTTCTAATTTCGATTTGTCTAGGTTTGTCGAGTAAAAAATCTAATTTGGACTCAAGTTCGGAGATCGATTTGTGGATATGAGTTTTTATGTTTGAGAGTTTGAGGTAAGGAAAACAAAACTTTTCACCTAGAGACAAGAATGTGGAAATGTGTAGCGGAATATCAATGTTGGAGAGATTTATAAGCCATTCTTTCGTTTTATTTAATGTGATTGTCGAATTTATATTATTCAGAGGATCAGTGGAAAGATTATTATTTGTGTCCTGTTGTCTATTGGTAAGAGTTGGGTATAAGATGTTGTGATTTTGTGTTGTTTGATTTATGTTTTGATAATTTAGGTAATGTATATTGTTTTGGTTCAGATGTGTTTGTGATGATATTGTTCTTAAAAATTCGTCATGATTGAAAATGTGAAGATGTATGTTCTCGGTTCGTTGAAATCTAAGGTTTTGAAGTTTTTTTTTGTGTTTTTCATATGAGAGTTTGCATATGAGAGCTATGAGAATTAATATAATAATACGAATATAAATATATTTCCGCCTAATTTTATGAATTATAATTTATTTGGCGTAAGGACGGGTGTGAGTAAAGCGTAAACAATATTTTAGAAGATAAATAAGTTGTAATTTAGATTTATTATTATATTTAAATTAACGTATAAACTAAAAAAATAAGCGATGAGAGTGTGCGATACATTTTTTTGTATACATTAATAACGCAGAGAATCAAGAGCTAAATAAGCATTGAAATCATCTAAAAGCCTCGCTCGTGCCGTCGGGTGACCCCACGCGCGAGTCGTGCTCAGATTGCTTTTTCCCTCGAAGCCTTCGTTTCAGCTTGGCCGCACATGAACGTGCTCAGCGTCCATGTATTGGTGTAGCTGCCGAAGGCGCGGTCGGGAAACTTCGATGGCGCTCGGCTCTTTCCGAAGACGTCCGAGCGTCGCTCGCTCACGGACACGCGCTACTATGATTGTGTGATGGGCGCGCAAGAGACTAGAGAGGGGGTAACTTTTGCGCGCGATCTGGCTGCACTGCAGCTCACTTCTCATTATTTACTTGTTCCGTCTCTGTCACACCCAGCTCGTGTCTCGAGATTTTGGAGATAGTGGCGCCATCCCGGTAGGACCATATTTTTGTAGCCACTTTTTTCAAGTCTCTCCATAAGAGATCGGACTCCTACTCTAGCCTCCCTGTATGCGCGCATGCGAATTGTCTTTCCCTTCACGTGGCCGTGATGAAAAGTTAATACAACCTATATAATTAGTCGAACACAAAAACTAAAAGCATCAACCGAAAATATGAGCGATGAGCCATTAGTTAATGATACTCATCGTCTTTGACATGGATATGCCGATTTAACTATCGCTCAATCCAATTATATTTTTTTTCGTTTACGGAAAGGAAGAACATTCTTCATTTACGCGTAGCACGCAACTCTTCATCATTGGGAATTTTAAATAATGAGACGTGCTCCGGGTTATTTATGTATCCACTTCTGCATCCCGGAATTATGCACCGCTTCGGCATCGCAATATATAGACACTTCGTCTTTTATTATTCCGTATTGAATAAAAACCGTGGCTACGATACACTCGAAATCACCTCGCCAAAACGAGGTTAGGCCACACGTACATACGACCGTCGTACGAAACGCGCATGCCATGCCCCGTAAACGCGGTATAAACAAAAGTGCCTCCCCGCCACTAGCGCCGCGGCGGAATGCGCAAAGAGAGGCGTCACTCAGAGACACGTATTTTCGAACGGAGGGCCCAGACCTGTATATACGACCCATGAGTGGATCGCACGTGTCGTCTGCTCGAGTAACAAAACACAGCCGGCTGTCAAACAAGCCGAGGCTCGCGAAACGCCGCGAGCTTGAGACGTAGATGTCCCCGGCGCGGCATCCAGCTGTTTCGCTCGTGTATGTGGAAATGTGCGCGAATAATGGAAGAGAAGAATCAGGAAAAGTCGAGAATACGGCACAAAGATTGGCGGCGTATCGCCAAGAGGGAACGGCGTAGGCGCGTGCGACGCAAAGCCGCTCAAGAGCGTGATTTCGACGAGGAACGTCTGAGGGCGACACTCGAGAGTACCGCCGAATATTCGAATTGGATCGCCGAGCAAACCAGAGCTCAGAGGGAACGCGAAATTGCGGAGGAGAAGGAACACGAGGAGAGAGAAAAGTTATGGCTCGAGGAGGAGGTGAGTAGACGCGATTTCCAATAAGAAAAATGAAAATTTATAACGTAAACGAAATTCGCGAAAAAGCGATTCTTGTTTCATACCATTCCTTTCTCACTATTGTACAATGTTATTGATATTTGTAAATATACATTCTCAGAGGTTGGTAAGCTGGTACTTTTAGAACAAAAAAATGCTGATTTTGGATTTGTCAGCGTTCATGGGTAATGTGCGAATACTTTGTAACACTCGGAGCCCGATACCTCGCGTATCCTCTTTCGATATTCGTTTCGTCGCCAACGTTACACCATTGACAAAAATTGTTCTCGGCGTGCAGGTGCGGGCGCAGAAAGAGTGGCGAATCGGTCAGGACAGGCGAGCGAAACTTCGCGAGGAGCAATTGCGCCAGGAGGAAATAATAAGGAAGGAATTCGAGGCGAAGCAAGAGGCACTGAGAGCGAAGAGGGACGAGGCGAAGCGTCAGCAGGAGGAAGAGATGAGGAAGCATCGCGACATACGCAAAGACATCGACGATTACATCGACCAGGGCGCCGCCACTCCGGAGTTCCTGCGATCCGTCTCCGAGAGCCAATCGAGCAAAGAACCTTGTCCGTTTTTCGCCAAGACCGGCGCTTGCCGCTACGGCGATATTTGCTCGAGGAATCATCGTCGTCCGGCGCTGAGCAAATTCATCCTCGTGCCTGGTTTTTACACGCATTTCTCGTTGGAAAAAAATACGGCCGAGTACGACACGGACATTTGCTTGGAGTTCGAGGGCTCCGAGACGCGCAAAGATTTTCGCGAGTTCTACGAATCCGTTGTGCCCGAACTGGAGAGCTTCGGACGCATAAAGACACTGAAAGTTTGTCGCAACGCGGAAATTCATCTGCGCGGTAATCTTTACGTCGAGTACCACACGGAACGAGAGGCAGCGAGAGCTTGGCGAAAATTGAAGGGACGCTATTACGCTCAGAGACAATTGAACTGCGAATTCGTCAATATAACGTCGTGGAGAAACGCCGTTTGCGGTATGGCCAAGTGTCCCAAGGGGAGAGCCTGCAATTTTCTTCATACGTTCAGAAATCCTAACGACGAATACGACGTGAAATCGCCACCGAGGAGGGCCAGGAAGAACGGCGAGCCTGAGAGTTCTTCCGGTAGAAGGAGCGAGCACAGGTGAGCGGGCGATTATCTTGTTCTGTTGAACGACCGAGTCATCTATAATTGTAATATCTCAAGGGGTTACAACCAGGAGGCCCAAAAAGATCGATTTTTCAAGAATTTTTCTTGAGAAGACCTTCAAATCTATTAACGTAAACATTTGTACATATATTATGGTAACTTTTAACTGTATTTTAACATTTTTTATTTGTAAAAATAATTATCGTGAAAGCTGCTATAGCTGATCTCCGGGAGCACTTCTAAAAAAGGCGTCTTGATGTGAGCACGATATCTCTGGACTGGATCATCTAAAATGAAAAAGCCAAAAATATTTCGTTAATATAATGGATTATCTTGTAATTGATCGACGGAGTGAGCAAAATAATCATTTTTGACAAAATAGCGGCTTCTCAACGAAAAAAAAAAAAACGATTTTTGACCAAAATTGAGGCCTTAAATTGTTTATAAAATCGAAAATATTTATCGGTTAGGAAAAAACTTCGATTAACGCGGTCCTCTAGTTTCTCGGCTGTTTTTTTACGGCTTTTTCAATAATTTTTTACGGGCAAAGCATCGAAATAATCAATCTCATTGTTTTTGCATAATCTTTATTAACATTTAAATATGCTTTACAAATTTTTTGAAGTCAAAATATATAATAGAATAAACGTTACAGTGGCCGACAGGAAGACATCAAGTAAAAGAGGTGCTTGACGGTGACCAAGATTGCGGCTGTTCTGCTTATCTGAAATCAAAAAACCAAACGGCATTTTAATCTTCATATTTAAGACTAGCGATTGAACTAGAGTGAATTCTAAATTACAAAAATTGACTTTTTTATACACTTTTGAAAATTACATTCTATTTTTTACTCATTTTTTCTTAAGTTTTTCGATCGTACAAAAAAAAACTATCGAAGCAATCATGATAATCCTAGTTCAATCGCTGGCTTATAACATATTAAAGATGCTGTATAAATTTGAACAAGATCGGTGCAGTAGTTTCTGAAATATCGTGGTCACCGTTTCGAAAAATGGTGTTTCGAGAAAAACGCGTTTGAAAGTATACCTGCTCCGTATACCTGCTCCGTTCCAGGGCCGTAACTTGTGAACCACTTCGAATATCGAAAAATCCTTTGGCACACATTTTCTACACATGTTGTAGATGTGATTTATGAAGAAAAAAAAATCGATTTTTTCGACCTGAGAAACTAGAGGATCGCCTTAATTACTGGAAAATATACTTGAAAAAAATGTGTTAAAATTTGAGACGTGATCGGTTCAGCCGTTTCCGAGAAATCTTGCTCACCGACTTTAAAAATACAGTTTTGAGAAAAACGCGTTTAAAGTTTCAAAAGCACTTTCGAACGCTCTGACACGTCATTACAAATGTGCGTGTAACTTCGAGAATATTCGCCGGATTGACAAGAAATTTTCCGTGTGTGCACTTAAGGCGAAGTAGAAGATCTACCACGTGACATATGAGTGCGAGAGAGATAGCTGCAATTTTCGAACAAAGATTTCTCAGAGATGAATAATATTTAGGGCAAAAGGAAATCATCAAGCTCTACGTCAGGAAATTTCCCAAAGCCTAATGCATTG
The DNA here is from genome assembly GCA_944452715.1 of Ophion slaviceki. Lineage (NCBI taxonomy): Eukaryota > Metazoa > Arthropoda > Insecta > Hymenoptera > Ichneumonidae > Ophion > Ophion slaviceki. The sequence goes on along the minus strand of OX101793.1, from coordinate 14,401,662 downwards.
TTTTTCCTAAAAAATTCAACCATCTATGAGAAAATTGGGATGGAAAATGTGAGGTTATGTCGACCTTGTACCCTTAAGGCGTTAGGCCACAGTATAAAATCATGTGCGAATTCAACAATTTTTTTCGCATGAAAAAGTGATTCACTCATAAAATTAATTACACATCTATTTAGTATGAATATCAAGCTGTTAGAATTTTTTTTCGATGTACAAAATGGCTGACGACTCGAAACTTCTCGAAACAGCTTTTTTCCAATTGGCGTGACAAATAACTTCAACAATTTTCACTCGATTTACTGCAAATTTTAAAGTTATGTTCCTAATTGCATTTCGCAGAGAAGTACGTACGGAATTTCTGATTAATCGAAAACTTTTCATTTTATGAGCAGTTTATGAGCAGTTATAACGAAATTTTTCACGGAAAATTCATTTCTTAAGTTCAAATACCTACAACTTTTGAATAAAACAATAGTTTTTAAATTCCGTACGTACTTCTCTAGGTATTCTAATGTAGATTGACGAGATTTTTGTTTTTTGTTCTAGGTAAAAAATTGTGGATGCTAAATGTCACGCCGCGGAGCGCCTTAAAAAAAGATAACAAAAGAAAATATTAGTAGTCGGCCATTTTGTACATCGAAAAAAATATATATATATTTTCTAACAGCTTGATATTCATACTAAATAGATGTGTAATTAATTTTATGAGTGAATCACTTTTTCATGGGAAAAAAAATTGTTAAATTCGCACATGATTTTATACCCGTTACTGTGGCCTAACGCCTTAAATATATGTGCATTACGATTTTTTGTAATCGATTTTTCGAAAAAATTTACTGTATATAACCCCTTAAGAGATTATCACAGGGTAGCGGTTCGAAAAATATCAGATTTGAGACGGATAGCTCGAAAACTGTTCCTTTGAGAGTGTACGCTGTGTTGAAAAACGACGTTTAGAGAAAAACGAATCCCTTTTTCTGAGCAAGGCTGCAGCAACCAGAATAATTCAAATTTCACCCCAAAAATACAAAAAAAAATCGCTTTTTTGAAAACTTTACACTGTTTTCCTCAAAAACGGACTCATTTTGATCGCCCTGACTCCCTATTGCAACATTCGGAACCAATGCAACAAAATGCACAATTCTTCACACCCTGAGCGCCCTTTACCAATCATGTCGCTTCTCTTGCTATTCGCTTTCAGATCGAAATCCAAGTGGGACGACTGGGAACGTGCGAGCGTAGACGAGAGCCGTAATTGGCGTTGGTCCGAGTCACCGGAGCCGGAGAAACGCGGCAACAATCGCGAGAGATCGTCGCGCGCGAGTATCGACGAACAACTCGGCGATCATCATCGACGTTACTCGCGTAGCGATCGAAAGCGCATCGACGACGACGACGACGACGACATCGAGAATTCATCCCGAGGTTCGCGACGAGGCGAAGCCCGGAAACGCGACGATTCCGCTCGAAGATCCAGACGGAAAGAGGACTCGTGCAATCGCGAGGAGAACTCGAAAAGTCGAGACGAACGGTCGAGGAAGAGGCAGTCGGCTTCGAGGAGCGACGAGGAAGCATCGCGCCGACGTTCCGACGTTAAAAAATCAAAAAAGTCAAAGAGCAGCAGTCGACGAAGCGACGAGCTCCGGGGTGAGAGAGAAATTTCGCGGAAACAATCGAGGAGCAAGGTGAGAAAGGAGAGGAGAGAATCCGACGAAAATGTCGATACGAACACGAGCGAGCCTCGCGCGAGAACCAGCAACGATGTCGGAAGCATCATTGACGATGAAAAATCAAACAATTGCTCAGAACACGATGAACGGTCTACGTCACCTTCGCGAACAACCTTCCCTCCGAGTGCAAATCAATGACCATCGATTTAATCTTTACAGTTAACTTCGAGTTCGAGGAGGGTCGAGCTTTTCTTCGCTCGATATTACGAATGATTTTTTAGACGTAGGCCGATGAAAATTCAACTTCGAAGTTTCCGCGAGTTCCGCTGCATCGCTTTCGACAGAGAACAAATTACGGTCTGTACAATTGAACTCAGTTTCTTACGGAGAATTGCGAATTCAGCTCGAATCTCAATATTTATGAGCGATATCAGACTATAGAGATATTAATTGCGGCTGAATTCGCGATTTTCTATATGAGAAACTGTGCTACGTTACTTGGATTTCAATTTTTCTCTCGAAAGCGTAGTTGTGGTATTCGCTGAAAAGAAATCAGTGTCTTTTGACATTTATCGTCGAAACGCTCGATACTTTATACGAGTGAAGAAATACAAATATTATCTATAGGAAAATAATAAATATTTTTTTCAAAAAGATTGTGCTTTTTTGCTAACCTTCACTGCAATCCAATTGAGAAGTTAGGCTAGTTTTGGGTCATCGCAGTAGCTACTGCGTTGACCCTAAATTCGGGATTGGTTAAAGAAGTTAAATTTGAAGGAATAAGTAAGATGATTGGAAAATCGTTTGGACAGTTATTGTACGTACATCAACAAAGTTGTGTACCAAATTTCGTAAAAAAATATTAATAACTAGATTTGCCCGCGGCTTCACCCGCGCTGTACCGGTTGAAATAGTTATTCTGACTACCTGGTCTACCGTTTTTGACAATTCACCTTAGTTACTGAGGGACCAGTGCACTTTGAAAATTTCAGAAGATCGATAGCAAGCAAGACTTGAAGAAATCGACAAAGATAAGCAGTCAGAAGGGATTTTGTTCGGTGCAGGAATTGCCGATTGAGTTTAGGTAAGAGTTTTTAATAGTATAAACTTCAAACGCGTTTTTCTCGAAACAACGTTTTCAAAATCTAGCTCCATCGCATCTCTAAAACTAATGAACCGATTCTCTTGAAATTTGAACCACATATTGTAAACATGATTCGCAACAAGATGAGCCTCGATGGTTTTAAAATTTTGATTTTTAGTTTTTTTTTGCGAAAAACTGCGAAGAAAAGCGTTTTTTAAACTTTTTTTCGTTTTCCATCTGCCATTTTTTATTTTTCGATAAAACTTTATATCCGAGGGTCATTTTGTAGCTGGTGTCATACTGAATCTAATGGACTTTAATTTTTTTTGTTTCAGACAAGCCGCTGCCGAGTTGTGTTGGAGCTACCTAGCCCACCTATCAGGTTGATAAAAAAGTTTTGTCGCAAAAATTTAAAAAATGTCTTTTTACGTATTGACGCAATATGACATCGAGCTATGTCGAGAATATTCTAGAATGTTTTCTACTGTTCCGCGTGACAGGGTATAAAAGGGCGAGCGCGCGTTCTAGTGGACAGAAATGGCTTCGATCTCGCAGGAGCAACTTCGAGCGATCATTTTTTATGAGTGGCGGCGCGGCACGAACGCAAGCACAACTGCTAAAAATATACAGGATGCATTCAGCGAGAACGTAGTTTCTCATCGAACAGTCCAGCGTTGGTTCAATCGTTTTAAATCTGGAGACACAAGCCTTGAAGATAAGGAACGTTCCGGACGACCGTCGACCATCGATGATGAAGAATTGCTCCGCTGCATCAAAGAAAAACCGGAAGCAAGTACGCACGAGCTAGCAAGAGAACTTGGCTGCACCCAACCGTCAATAGTCATTCACTTACACAACTTGGGATACAGGAAGGTTCTAGCTCAATGGATACCACACCGTCTCACCGACGACAATAAGAACTGTCGCGTGACCATCTGCCAGTCTTTCCTGCTTCGCCACCATCGCAAGGAGTTTTTAGAAGATCTTGTGACGGGAGATGAAAGCTGGGTCTTGTATGATAACAGAACGCGTTTAGCCTACTGGATTCCTATCGGAGAAAAACCGCCACACCAACCGAAATCTGATCGTCACTCACAAAAGGTTTTGTTGTGCTGTTTCTGGGACGCAAAGGGAATGCTGTTTCACAATTTTCTCCCTGTAGGTAAGACGATCTCCTCTACACGATACATCGAGAATCTCCAGGAATTGGCAAAAGCTATAAGAAAAAAACGGCCAAGACGCGCGACTGTGCACCTTCTCCACGACAACGCGAGACCCCATGTCGCAAAGGAAACCCACAAAACAATCACTGAGCTTCACTGGAATACCGTTCCTCATCCACCATACTCTCCCGACATCGCGCCATCTGACTACCATTTGTTCAGACATTTGAAGGCATATTTGAGAAACAAAACTTTCGAAAATGTCGACGATCTCAGAAGGGATATTTCAAATTTCTTTGAGTTCCAGCCGCCGCAGTTTTGGGCAAAGGGAATAAATGAGTTGCCAACTAGATGGTCGAGTGTCATAGAAACCGATGGCGAATATATTGTTGATTAGAAATGTTTTGTATAAGATATATAAATAAATAAATTATATTGAAATTATTGCGAAAAAACTTTTTTATCAACCTGATATTTTTGAGGCGTTACGTTAAACTATAGTTTTTGTACTTAAAAATGAATAAAAATAAATTGAAATTTTTAAAAAAAGTATTTCAAGACTTTATTTGGTAATTATGCAGTTTGAGGACTTTTCCGAAAAACGACGGGAAATTTTTTTTTTCGCCACGATTTTCATTCCATTATAGTAAGTGATATTCCGTCGGGGGAGGCTGGCATTTTCCATTAATTCCATACGTTATGGGGTTTTGAAGTTTCCAGAAACATGTAATATTTCGACGCCTCGCTAAACAGCTACGTGTTTCCTTATAGATAGTGTATTATGAAGGTAACAATGTATATGTTTTGATTTTCTGACCATAACTGTCCTGTTTCCGGAAACAGATAACATTTCGACGCCTCTTGTTTGTTGTTGCTAAACAGCTACGTGTTTCCTTATAGACAGTGTATTATAAAGGTAACGATGTATACATTTTCGAACAATGAGATGTTTTGATTTCGGCGACCACAACTGCCCTCTCTCACACTACTTGTATTTCTATTACTTTCCGAAGTCCCGAACAAAAACAAGAACAGCTCAGTCTCGATTATATCGCGAAATGAATTGTACCAATTGCTCGTACGGATTACGCCAATTTCATCGATTGTGTGAACATTCTGAACAATTGATACAATTCCTGCAAGCCCACGGCGTTTTATTTCGCACTGTGAAGTGTCCAACTTGTGGGGAACTAGCGCAGTGGAACGCGGCAAGTTTGAATTGGAGGTGTCAAAAAATAAATAAAAGTGTCGGAAGGAAAAAAGTGTCGATCACGCAATGTTCTTACAAACAATCGGTTCGGGCAAAAACGTGGTTTGAAAATGCCACACTATCCTTGGAAGAAGCCTGCGTATTCATCGAATATTTTATATCATTAAAGCATCCACGACAAGAATTTCTCGAAAAAGAAATGAATTTGAGCAGCCATACCATCGTCGACTGGTTAAATTTTATTCGTGAGGCTTTATTGATTTATTATATCGATAATTCCGAAAACATCGATGAAGTAGGTCACATCGTTGAGATTGACTAGGCAAAATTTGGCAAGCGGAAATATCATCGCAGTCGAATCATCGATGGGCAGTGGCTTTTTAGCCGGGTTGAACGCGAGTCACGGAAAGTTTTCATCGTTCCTGTTGCGGATAGATCCGCAACTACGTGGCTGGATGTTATTAAACAACGAATATTGCCCGAAACCACCGTCATATCCGATTGTTGGAAAGCATATAATTGTCTTGAAGTGGAACGGTTTCAACATTTAAAAGTGAACCATTCACTGAATTTTGTTGACCCCGACACTGGTGCGCACACTCAAAACATCGAACGCACGCGGAGGGAGGTCCGATCAAACATCCCACGATATGGTCGTCGCGAATACCACATGGATGGATATATCGCAGAATTTTTCTTCAAGCGTTAATATCCAGACCATCGCGATCGATTTCACATGATTTTCGAAGTCATTGGCACCATGGAGAAAGAATAGTCTTTTTCAAGATTTCAATCGGCCCTTATTAGGGCCACAAAAATTACCAACGTAGTAAAATTGTATAATACTTCATACTCCCCAATATAGGCGTCGAGATATTTAAAAATTCCTTATTTATCACGTGTTTCCGCGAACTTCAAACCCCCATAACGTATGGAATTAATGGGAAATGTCAGCCTCCCCCGACGGAATATCACTCAATATAATGCAATAAACAAGTTGACGGTGAAAAAAAAATGTTCCCGTCGTTTTTTCGGAAAAGGCCTCAAACTGCATAATTACCCTTTATTTATCAAGCCCAACAACTTTTATATTCATATCTTATATAAAATCGTCAACAAAAAATTGCGAAAATAGCCTTTTCTTCGTGGCTCCAAAGTGGACTAGCTCCTTAATTTGGGCTGCCTCAAGCGACAAACGAGCGTTCGTCATTTTCACAGTAGCCTAATCCCTCAAACGCCTTTTTTTTATTCATCTCATACACACCTCATTCTGTTGCTGACACCGACCGCGAGCTTACGGCACCGTGTATTTTTTTAAGGCCTTAGGCCACAGTAACGGGTATAAAATCATGTGCGAATTTAACAATTTTTTCGTATGACAAAGTGATTCACTCATACAATTAATTACACATCTATTTAGTATGAATATCAAGCTGTTAGAATGATTTTTTCGTTCGATGTACAAAATAGCCGACTACTCGAAACTTCTCGAAACAGCTCTTTTCCAATTGGCGTGTCAAATAACTTTGACAATTTTCACTCGATTTACTTCGAATTTAAAAATTAAGTTCCTAATTGCATTTCTCAGAGAAGTACGTACGGAATTTCTGACTAATCGAAAACTTTTCATTTTATGAGCAGTTTATGAGTAGTTATAACGAAATTTTTCACTGAAAATTCATTTCTCAAGGGGTTACCGCCACTTGCGATTTTGAAAAAATCGATTTTTTTATTGCATTTTTTTGCAAGCGGCATCGTCGGCGGAAGAACTTCTGTATGGGCCCGAAATAGATGACTCTATGTAAGTTTACAAAAAAAAAAATATTTTCTTCGTGTAAACTGAAATTGAAACTTTAAACGCGTTTTTCTCAAAATGGCATTTCTGAAGTCGGTGACCAAGATTACTCGAACACTAATGAACCGATCTTCTTCAAATTTTGCAGGCTTATTTAATACATCAAAATGTAGTCTTTAATCGTTCGATTTTTTTTTCGAAATAAATGGCCGTTTTAAAGCCAAAAAATGGCCGTTTTTTCGTTAAAATCGAACCATTAATTTTGACTGTCCGCCATTTTGTGAAAAATGAATATTTTTTTAAAATCCTTCGATTAAAGACTAGTTTATACTTATATTTGACTAAATCCATCCGCATTTTTTTTTCAGATGCTCCACTTCGCCGCAATGTTGGTCACCGCAAACCGTGTATATGAAAACATTATTTCATTGACGGCCATTTGCCACTAAACAATGTAATATTTTTCAATAAAAAAATTACTGAAAGTTCTTCAAGATGTGTTCTTAAAGATGGTATATTGATCGATTAAAAAAGTTTTGTAGTTTTCTTTAAAAAAATTCATAAGTTCAAATACCTACAACTTTTGAATAAAGCAATATTTTTTCAATTCCGTACGTACTTCTCTAGGTATTCTAATGTAGATTGACGAGAATTTTTGTTTTTTGTTATAGGTAAAAAATTGTGGACGCTAAATGTCACGCCGCGGAGAGCCTAAACAAAAGATAACAAAAGAAAATATTAGTAGTCGGCCATTTTGTACGTCGAAAAAAAATGTATATATATTTTCTAACAGCTTGATATTCATACTAAATAGATGAGTAATTAATTTTATGAGTGAATCACTTTTTCGTACGAAAAAAAATTCTTACGTCTCGAAACGCGCAAATGACAAGTGACGGGTTCTCGAACGAATATTTTTCACGAATATCTTTGCATACGATTTTTATTGTATCGATACAGAGCGTATACACATAAGCAAACATCTGCGCTGAAAAAAAATATAAAGGTTTCGCAAAATTAATTCCACTATCTATCATTTATAATTAAGTGCAAGAGAGTCTCTTCATCTTCGTAGAATTAGTTTTAGAATTAGTTTAACTATGAAATTAATCTGAATAATTTTACTTAGGATTCCCCTCGAAGGGCAGCAGAAAAAACGTAATCGTGCTATCGTCCACAACACGAAACATTTTGGATAAGCCCTTTCAGTGTATTTCCAATCTTGTCTAAATGTAGCTACGACGACGATTCGCGTTTTTCTTTTCACGGATCATGATCAAGGATCGATGTACAGGAATTTTTCGTTGGTTCACATTTCGAAAGCTTCACCGGACGGCGAGATATTTCTTTTCGACACTCATACCGGTGATCGGTGTTTCGTCATCGGTGAACAGGCTGAGGACACGCGTCACAGTTTGCTCTTGCTTCTATTACCACACTCGAACGTTTCGCCTCGACGAGATAAAACTTGATCCTCGGTCGATGGGATACTTTTTTTGTTTGCCTGTGTGCGGTCGTTCGAACGTTACTCGGGCCGACGCGGTTCGACGTGTACGAATAATAATAAGTTTGAACTGCGCAATGATCACTCTTATTCCTCTCTTCCAGGCGGAGAGCTGGTGGACGATCGTTGATGTCCCCGAGATATCAGTCGACCTCCAGCTTCCTGAAGGAGCCTGTGATCCCGTGGATGGTGGAGTCGCTCGAGCCGACGTTCGAGCATCCGAAGCCCTGCTTCAACGCGGACACTGCACCCTCTCTCGCCTTTTCCGAATAAAGCTCCAAGCTCACTCGCATCTTGTCGTGGCTCAGCAGCTTTGGCCTTATTTCCACAAGTTCCTTCCTCCATAGATCTGACACAAGGGGAAAAGTTTGACGTTTGCTCCCGAGGTAAAAACTTTTCTCAAGCCATAGATAAGCCCGATAGACAGTTTATACTTTCAATGATATCCTGTAATTAGCCGTTTTTATGGTAAACATCATTTTATCTTGCAAAAATCGATAGTTGAATCTTTAAACGCGTTTTTCTCGAAATGAGATTTTTCAAATTTGCTGACACTGTAACTCAAAGAGCAATTATCTGATTGATTTGAAATTTGAACTGAGTAACTTCTTTCCAATTATAGCTAGAAAATTGTTTAAAAAAACGATTTCTTAGAGAAAAACATAAACTTTTTGAAAAAAATATACTGACATTCTGGGTTGTTTTAAAAATTACGAAAATCACGTTCAAATGATAAAAATCGATTTTTCGGGCCTTGGCCCATTTTTCCCGGTATTAAAAGTATTTTTTGTCGAAAAGTTCGGAATTTTTTACATCGAAATAGATTTTAAACAAGATGGGATCTCTAAAACATCAGCCTCAGAAAAATTAAATAAAATGATTTCGCAATTTTGGAAATTTTAATTGATAATAAAAATCATTATTATTATTTTTATTTTATAAATTTGTAAGTGAGAGATTTTATAACCTCAAAACCAACAGTAGCTATTAAAATGAAATGATAATTTTTTTTAATTTGCTTATGTGACATGACATTACCTTATAACAACTCCGAATGTTTATTTACATAATAAAAATGCCATTAAAGATTTAAGGTTGAATTTTATTTTCCATGACATTTATTTAAATCAACCTTAAATCGTTAATGGCATTTTTATTACGTAAATAAACATTCAGAGTTTTTATAAGGTAATGTCATGTTACATAAGCAAATTAAAAAAATATATCATTTAATTTTAATAGCTACTGTTGGTTTTGAGGTTATAAAATCTCTCACAATTTTATAAAATAAAAATAATAATAACAATAATTTTTATTATCAAATAAAATTTAAAAGCTTGGGAAAATTTTTTATTTAGTTTTTCTGAGGCTGATGTTTTAGAGATCCCATCTCGTTTAAAATCTATTTCGATGTAAAAAATTCTGAAGTTTTCGAAAAAAATACTTTCAAAACGGGGAAAAATGGGGCAAGGCCCGAAAAATCATTTTTTATAGTTTGAACGTGATTTTTGTAATTTTCAAAACAACCCAGAATTTCAGCATATTTTTTTTCAAAAAGTTGATGTTTTTCTGTAAAAAGCCGTTTTTTTTTAATGTTTCTAGCTATAAATGGAAAGAAGTTATGGGCATTTGAAAATTTGGTGTTTTACAAAATTTGAAAACTGTGAGCCGCCCTTACTTAAAAACTATTCGATAAAAAAATTCGAAAAAAATCATGGATGCTTGTTTTAATATGACCTTTCAGATGACCTTCATAGTTTTCCTAAATTCAGACCACCCGGTGAAACTTTGACACAAAATTATGGGAATTACCCACAGATTATATTTTTTTTTTTGGTTTTCGTTCCAGGTCTTATACTTTACGAGAAAACCGTCCTCCCATGAAGCTATTTGTAAAAAAACACGTTTTTCAAGATGGGCTCTGTCGCCGCCATTTTGTAAGAAAGTTACAATAATTTTTTTTTTAATACTTTAATATGTGTTAAATAAACCCTCTCAAAAGAGATCCCATTTCTTTTTTCATACTCCCAAAATAAATTGTGAAGGTTAGGCCTTATTTTCTGCCGCTATAGTGGTGTTATCCCTTAAGGCCTTAGGCCACACTGACGGGTATAAAATCATGTGCAAATTTAACAATTTGTTTTCGTTTGAAAAAGTGATCCACTCATAAAATTAATTACACATCTATTTAGTATGAATGTCAAGCTGTTGGAATTTTTTTTTCGATGTACAAAATGGCCGACTACTCGAAACTTCTCAAAACATCTTTTTTCCAATTGGCGTGACAAATAACTTCAACAATTTTCACTCGATTTACTTCAAATTTAAAAGTTATGTTCCTAATTGCATTTCGCAGAGAAGTACGTACGAAATTTCTGATTAATCGAAAACTTTTCATTTTATGAGCAGTTTATGAGCAGTTATAACGAAATTTTCCACTGAAAATTCATTTCTTAAGTTTTTTTTAAATTTTTTTTATTGGTTTTTTCCTTAGCTACACGCTTTTTGCGTTTGGTACCTATTCTTCCCCATCATTATGACCGTTCTTTCCTCTACTGTTTACTCCTTTTTGTCTCCATCTTTCTCCCTGTTCCCCCCTGTTGCGGCCGCAGCCGACTTCCCCCTCTGTATTATATTCATCATGACATTTCTGTCATGGGTATAGGGAAACTGCGAAAAACCTATACCAATACAGCCGGTCATCGAGTTCGCCCCCCAGTCGTGGAACTAGTCTTATTTCGCCGCGAAATGCCGAAGAAAAACATTTCACGACGAAATGTACGCGACTGGGATTCGAACCCGGGACCTCCCGGTCCGCTGGTTTAGTGGCGAGCACGCTAACCACTAGACCATCGCACCAGTGTTTCATTTCTTAAGTTCAAATACCTACAACTTTTGCATTAAACAATATTTTTAAAATTCCGTACGTACTTCTCTAGGTATTCTAATGTAGATTGACGAGAATTTTTGTTTTTTGTTCTAGGTAAAAAATTGTAGTTGCTAAATGTCACGCCGCGGAGCGCCTAAAAAAAAGATAACAAAATAACATATTACTCGTCGGCCATTTTGTACATCGAAAAAAAAAAAAAAAAAAATTCTAACAGCTTGATATTCATACTAAATAGATGTGTAATTAATTTTATGAGTGAATCACTTTTTCATACGAAAAAAAAATCGATTTGTTTTTGGGAAATAGAAATTCTCATTACCGATCATTTCCTTCATCGGCATTGTACCGCCGTATTCCTTGGGCAACATACTCGCGTCCATTTTATTGTTCAGCGCGTCCTCCAGGCTCGTGTAGATTTTTATACGCTTCTTTATCTTCTCGGATATCAGGGACATGCCAAAGTCGAGGGCGAACTTGAGCGAGGGATGAGCGTTTATAGCGTGTACCTCTTTGTGTCGCATTGGCACCGTGCGCTGCGAGAAAAAAAAAGTTCCTTCATCATCGATGCCCTCGTAGGTGGCGCTCGGACTCGCTTTTCCTTCCGACAATTATTTTTCTCAATTCCGTCAGATTCAATTTCTCGAATCACGAGTGATCAATAGCCAAAAAAAAGAGACCACAACTAATGTCAATCGGCTTGATCTTTTTGTGTAAACAGGTTTCTCGAACGTGTGTCCTACAAACACGAGACGAGCCTATACGCCTGGGGGCATTTCTCGGAGAGCGTCTCAAGATGACGCGTAACATTTTCGGAGCGTGTGCTTAGCGTCAGCTACGACGAAAGGTAAAGCCGTCGTGGGGCTCGCGTGATAATCGATTACCAAACGCCGTTGCGTGGTCGCGTCCTTGAAGCACTGCGCAACAAGAGGTCGGGCCTTTTCGACTCCGGAGAGACATTTTTGCCCCACAATACACGGTGAGAAAATATTACGTCTTTCGCTAAGCTGTCACTGGAGAATAGCTGTGGAGAAAATGAATGTCCAACACCTTGGAAAAAAATGTGGATGGAATTTCTCCACCTTCGAAATTCTTCACTTTTTTACACGCTTTTATTTGACTTGACTTTCTGCGAGATGCAAAACGGAAAATCGATATTCCAACCACTTGCCGACTACTCAGGGCTGTGAAATTTTGCAAACATGCATCTCAAAGGTGACAATGCATGATTCAGCGTAAAAAAAAGTTTTCATGTAAATTTAGCGATATCTACTCATCCACGTGAAATCTCACCAACATGTACAAATTCGTAGCCGACCGTGTTCGTATGTGAAAAGTTTTTGTGCAGAAATCAGTCGTAAGTTCAATCCCAATAGGGATGCTTCCAGTAACCAAAAATAATGAAAATATTGTTATGAGGTGACAGCTTATAATTAAACTAATGCTCTGAAGTGCCTATTTTATTTTAGTTTGGTGAAAATTGTAAATAAACTTAGATAAATAAATTGTAAAAAAAGATCTATAAGTCACGTGACAAAAAACACCAATCAGAGCGCATGACGTCACACTTTGCAAAACACGAACGAGTCGACGCCTCTAAGCATACTGCTTATACTAGGCTGTTACTGTTTACTTTGTCTTCAAATACAATTCGTGAGATTTCTCGATTGATTTTGAATTTTACTCGAACTGCAATAACGGAGACAGAATTCGAGAAGGCGATAGTTCGAATTTGCATAGGATTGACTGCACAATGGTGGCCAATTTCTTTACGAAAAAACGGGGACTTCCGCTCTGCAGAATTCAGAAACGTGAAGACTTCCATGAAAGTATACCCTAAAGAATTTTTATTCGTGCAACGAATACTGTATACAGCATTAATAATGTTACAAACTCTGTAATAATTGGAAGAAATTTTTGAGGTTATGTTTCGTTTTACGACTTGTTTTGTTTGATTCAAGCGCAGGCCTTCAAGACAGTCATACGGTGATGAATAGAATTGAGAATTCATCGTTAAACTTATGAATCCTGAAATATTGGTTATTGTTTTTGTTTAGAGACCAGTATTTTGCAGAATATGACGCCACGCGCCATCAAACGACAGATCTCGGCGTTTTGGCGCGTATTTTCAAACGGGTTAATGAAAACGCGATTTTCGAAGAATCCTGCTGCATGTTAATAAATAAAGTGAAGATTTAGAGGTATATTATGTATATGTGAACAATTTTGAACACTTTCCCAAAAGTAGGCAACATCCCTATTACAGGCTTTGTTATTTTTTACAAGCATTCCATGTTCCCAACGTGCAAACTCGTAAACTAGTAAACTACTGGTAACAACTAACTAGTCAAATCAATTAAAGACTAAAAAGTATAAAATAATTTATATGTAAACAAAATATTTGAAAAAGAACAAGCTTTTATTCAAGGGGCTACACCTAGTTAGAATTTTTGAAAAAATCGATTTTTCGTTTTCGACGGATTCTTATAATATAACCTTTCAAAAGAATTCTCTAAAAATTTCAAGTCGTTTTGTTGAAAATTGGGGGAGTTACGAGCGTTTGCAGGTAGGTCCGCTTAACGCTTCACCGTTACAGGTAAAAACTTTAAACGCGTTTTTCTCGGAATGACTTTTTCAAAATCGGTGACCAAAATATCTCAAAAACAACTAAACTGATCTGCTTCAAATTTCACAGACATTTTTTGTATATCAAAAGGCAGTCCTTAAGGGGCCAGGACACATTGAAAATTTCAAATAATCGGTTTTTTTACTGCTTTCGAAAGTACATACATTTAGAAATATCGTGTCAAAATTTTATGAAAATCCGAGCTCTCTAAGTATTTTTTTTACCTGAACGTCAGGACCTCATTTCGTCTACCTGAGCGTATAGCGCGCCGACCCATCGTATAAACTTCAAACGCGTTTTTCTCGAAACAACGTTTTAAAATTTTGCTCCATCGTATCTCTAAAACTAATAAACCGATTCTCTTGAAATTTGAACCACATATTGTAAACATGATTCGCAACAAGATGACCCTCGATGGTTTTAAAATTTTGATTTTCACTCTTTTTTTTTTGCGGAAAACTGCGAAAAAACGCGTTTTGAAAAACTTTTTTCGCTTTTCATCTGCTATTTTTTTATTTTTGAAATAAACTTTATATCCGTGGGTTATTTTGTAGCTGGTGTCATACTGAATCTAATAGACTTTGATTTTTGTTGTGATGGAGTTGTGATGGAGCTAGCCCACCTATTTTTGAGGCGTGACGTTAAGCTATACTTTTTCTACTTAAAAATGAATAAAAATGAATAAAAATTTTATTTTAATGTATTTCAAGACTTTATTTATCAAGCCCAACAACTTTTATATTTATATCTTTTATAAAATCTTCAACAAAAAAATCGCGAAAATAGCCTTTTCGTGGCTCCAAAGAGGACTGGCCTCTTAAACGCGTTTTTTCGAAACAGCTTTTTTCCATTTGGCGTAAGAAATAACTTGAACAATTTTCGCTCGATTTACTTCAAATTTAAAGGTTATGTTCCTAATTGCCTTTCGCAGAGAAGTACGTACGGAATTTTTGATTAATCGAAAACTTCATTTTATGAGCAGTTTTATACGAAATTTTTCAGTGAAAATTCATTCAAATACCTACAACTCAATTCAAATACCTACAACTTTTGAATGAAACAATATTTTTTTAATTTCGTACGTACTCTAGGTATTCTAATGTAGATTGACGAGAATGTTTGTTTTTGGTCTACGTAAAAAATTGTGGATGCTAAATGTCACACTTTTTGTAAACGTGCTCCTGGAGATCAGCTATAGCAGCTTTCAAAATAATTATTTTCACAAATAAAAAATGTTTAAATACAGTTAAAAGTTACCATAATACGTGAACAAATTTTTACGTTAAGCGGATAGGCCACAGTAACGGGTATAAAATCGTGTGCGAATTTAACCTTTTTTTCGTATGAAAAAGTGATTCACTCATAAAATTAATTACACATCTATTTAGTATGAATATTAAGCTGTGAGCATTTTTTTTCGATGCCCAAAATGGCCGACTGCTCGAAACTTCTCGAAACAGCTTTTTTCCAATTGGCGTGACAAACAACTTCGACAATTTTCACTCGATTTACTTCAAATTTAAAAGTCATGTTCCTAATTGCATTTCGCAGAGAAGTACGTACGGAATTTCCGATTAATCGAAAACTTTTCATTTTATGAGCAGTTTATGAGCAGTTATAACGAAATTTTTCACTGAAAATTCATTTCTTAAGGGGGAAGCCTGCTTTAGAGGCTTCAAAAAATCGATTTTTTTTTTGCATAAATGTCTTCCCAAACTATCCAAGAATGTGTCCCTAAAATTTCAAAAGAAAATTCAAATTATTTTCGGAGTTACAGAAGAAATAGTGAGCAAGCGTCGAGCAGGTATACGAGCGGCCGGCTCGCTCGGAGTGCCCGCGCTCCGCCCCTCGATCTATTGTATGTATTGTACCCATGGTGACTATTGTACGTATCCAAAGGGTTTTTGAAGAGTCTGAAGGGCAACTCTATGGACCAGGAATCGCTGATTAGCATATTGTTGCGGTAAGTTCAAGAAAATTACGATTTTTTATATACGCAAACTTTGACGCGCGATTTCTCGGTTTTTCATTTTTACGATTTTTCCTAATTGGCGGGAAAGATAGGGGAAAAATTAAACGTCCTATCGAAACGAGACAAAATTCATTGTATTCGGGATTAAATTCTCTTTTTGTTGAACCTAAAAAACCTTAAGAAAGTTATGATTAACCCACTTTTTAAACAATCTAAAGTGAATTTTTTTTCCAAAAAAATGATTTTTTTTTTAATTTGCGAAAAATTGTTGAATTTCTCACTTTTTGTTGAATTTTCTTGGTTTAACTAGAAGCTATACTATTGAAAATGAAATTTTTTTTGGGTTTTTTGTTTCAGATGGAAATTGCGACCTGCATCTTTCCCGCCGCACGACACATGCACACTCGAGGCGCCTCGGCGAAATGCTTGTACCAGGCGTAATATGACATATATTTTAATGAAAAAATTTGAGAAGACTGTTGAAATATATAACAATAAAACCTGAAAGTTTCGTTTCAATCGAATATTTCTTTCCTTCCCAAAAAAATCCTCGAAAAAATCGATTTTTTGAAGCCTCTAAAGCAGGCTTCCCCCTTAAGTTAAAATACCTACAACTCTTGAATAAAACAATATTTTTTAAATTCCGTGCGTACTTCCCTAGGTATTCTAATGTAGATTGACGAGAATTTTTGTTTTTCGTTCTAGGTCAAAAATTGTGGGTGCTAAATGTCACGCCGCGAAGCGCCTAAAAAAAAGATAACAAAAGAAAATGTTAGTAGTCGGCCATTTTGTACATCGAAAAAAAAATTCTAACAGCTTAATATTCATACTAAATAGATGTGTAATTAATTTTATCGGTGAATCACTTTTTCATACGAACAAGAATTGTTAAATTCGCACATGATTTTATACCCGTTACTGTGGCCTAACCCCTTAAGTACGGTTAATGAAACTGAATTGATGAATTTTATTGCACATTTAAAAAGTTGAGCGCCCCAAGCTTTTATTCATGGTCACATTTAGGTGACTTGGTAAAAAACATTATTTTCTACTTTTTAGTACATTGAATAAAAGCTTGTTTCAAATTATTTTTCTTTTTTGTTCTATGCTGGAAAAAAATCGAATTCTCTACCTCGCCGTTTTTCACTATGCGAACTGCTTCCCGGGGTGTGAAGAGCGTAAGATGGGGAAAGCTGACGCCCGCACCGTCCGCAAAGTGAACGAATCCGCGGATTTGGCTCTCCTCGTCTTCCATCAACGCCTCGTACGTAATCGCGTGGATCTTGCACATGTCCGCGTTCGTGTATTTGTAGGGATCGAATACACCTGCGTGTGCAGAAACATCGTTGAATCAATAATGATTTTTCAATCAACTTCCGGTTGCGGGAACGATGATTCGGCAACCGGAAATTCAGTGAAAATATGACCGCCGAGTATCGGCGCAGGTTTTCCAGTTTCCATGTGCCGCTCGTGGCTGACACGGTCGTGCATTGGGAAATTGGGAGTGGCTGCGGGCCGAGCTCTGGCGAAGGGGGACGATACCCTTGGGCGAGGAAAAAATGTACTTTCGTAATTTTTTTTCAAAAGGAAAGATTTATTTACTATTTTTTAGACTTAGGGTGCGTTTTATCACTACTTTTGGCTGTTAAATGTCATTTTTATTTTATTAATCTTTGAAAACGGCGGAGGTATGGCTAAAAAACTAATCGTCCGATTTCGATGAAGTTTGGCATAAATCTTTCTAACCTTACTGTCTAAAACATGACCCTAAATGATTTGAAAATTGAAGAAAAAAAAACGGTTTTTTTTTCATTGCAAAATGTATTTTTTTTTTCGGAAATTTCAATGTTTTTGTTTCGTAGCGTACTTTATCGATTTTATTTTATCGATTTTCAACATTTCTCACAGTGTTAAGGGGTGAGATGCAGTCAGAATTTTCAAAAAATCGATTTTTTTACATTTTCTTGAAGTATGATGTTTCGAAAATATTCCCTGAAAATTTCAAGTCAATCCGATGAATAGTTTCCGGGATATCCCACAATTGGTGAAGGGGCGTCGGGTCCCCATGGCAGGCAGCGGCTGACAAACGCGCAAACGATAATACCCGGGAAGGCAAAATGCTTCGAAGACAACAACAAATTGATATTTTCGAAGCTTCCACATCGGCAGAAGCCCTATTGCGTGGGCCGGGAATTGATGATTCGATGTGAGTAATTTTTTAATTAGTATTTATATACATAAATCAAGTGTAAAATTGGAAAAATCTTTCAGAAATTTTCAAAAATTTATCACTCAAAAACTATGAACTTTAGCAACATTTTATAAAGAATACTTTCGTTTTTAAATTGCCCAAAATGTAAAAAAAAAATGATTCATCCCGAAAAACTAATTTTTTGAAAAATTGTTTTAACAATTGGCAATACACAATTGAATGCTCGACTTTTCGGCAAAAAAATGTGATATTCGGATTCAGCGGATCAAAATACATAAAAAAGATTTTGCTTCATTCATCGAGCTCAAAATTTTACGAACACATAATACCGTATCCACATCGAAAAACTTGAAACGCGTTTTTCTCGAAACTATGTTTTTCAAGTCGGTGACCACTATAATTAAAAAACCACTCGATGGATTTCGATGAAATTTGATGTGCTTATTGATAGCATTAAAATCCTTAATCGAAGGATTTTCATTTTTGTTAAAAAATTCTATTCTTTTAAACAATAAACGAACGATTTTTTTATCGAAAATCGAAAGTCATCTGCCGAAAGCCGCCATTTTGTTAATTTTTGAAAAAAAAAGCTTCGATTAAGGACTAAATTTATTATTGAACTAATGATTTTTGTTTGGTTTTTTTATTACAAATAATCCAGTAAAATTTTATGATGGTCACCGCAAAGCACTACATGCCGAAGGGTGTCCGACAAAAATGGCGATATTTTTATAAATAATCAATATTTTTCTTTGAAAATTTGTACGAGTCAAGTTGAAATACAACATAAAAAGTCTGCGTAACCACTTTTGTAAAACAAACTTAATGACTATAAAAAAAAAAGTTTGAAAATGCTCGTTTTTGCGAGCCTCTGACTGCATCTCACTCTTTAATGAAATAAAAATCTTCGTTGGTTTTGTTCTGATTAATCCCGCCGATGCTACGAGTCACGGCGTTTGACAACGTCCTCCGCAACGCGTTTAGAAGGCCGTGGCATACCTCCGCCGTTTTTAAAGATTAATACAAAAAAATACCATGTAACAGCCAAAAGTAGTAACAAAACGTACCCGAAGTCTCAAAAAGGGTGAAGAAATTATTCCTTTCAGAAAAAAATTCATGAAAATCAGCAATTTTTTTTCCTCGTCTAAAAATATCTCCCCCCCCCTGAAGTTTCTAGAGGACTGGTGGACGACGTGAAGTTGGCAATAGGATGCATAACGCTCGGGAAATAAATTAAAAGCATAAAGTCGCAAATGAACGTTTTGAAATGAAATAGAAAATCAACTGTTAAATATTCATTCAAGTATAACAGGAGGAATCCGGTTGAATCGTCGATTACCAGGTCGGGCGACTATAACTCGACGACCTTCAGGGTCTCTGCCAGGTGTGGCGAATAAATAGCTGAAAACGAAACGAGTATCAAAATCCATGTTGTCGAGTTTGCAGGAGAAATTAAGCCGAGTGAAATAGAAACACGCACCCCAGTGTCAAGAGCTCGTTCATCGTGGGCTCCTCGATGTCTAAATGGTGGAACGCCGGATGATAAACTTGTCTCAACAAGAGATATCTTTCCATCGCTTCCTGAGCCATTGGGACATTGAATTTTTTGCAACGGAGGAATCGCAACAGGAATTGAGCATCTGAAAATTTATTGGAATTATCAACGATGACAATTATATTAGGACGTTGAAAAAGTTCTCGCTGTTTTCCAACAGATGGGGGTATCAGAACTGCGGGATATACATTTAAACAGGAAAAAATAAGCAATGATGAGGGATTTTTTAAACTAAGAAATAATTATACTACAATTATAAAACTTTAAGGATACTTTAATAGTATATTTGAGTACACAAAACAATTTTTTAAAATTAATTCATCATCGAAATGACGGAGCTGTGGCAGTGTTACAGCAAGGTCGCCGCGGGAGTTGCGAATCGACCATTGTTTTAGGCACAACGGTGGATTGCGTCGAATATTTAGTGTTATCTAGGACCATTTTGTCCTCCTCCTTTCAATTCAATTATGGTTTTGTCTGCCTCGAATTTTTTCATTTTTGAATCTTTTTATCGTTAAACAATGAGTGAATCATACCAGGTGTGTAAGTATGAAACCGGAATTTTTGTACAGAAAAAACACGTTTATTGTAATGATATGATACAAAGTAACTTATTCAAAGTATTGTCCGTCGCTATCTATACATTTTTCCCATCTTTCTGGCAATTTGTGGATTCCGCGCCAAAAGAACTGTTGCTCTTTTGAGGCAAACCAGTCATCGAGCCATTTTCGTACATCTTCGTAAGAAGTAAAGCGCTGCTCAGCAAGTGCGTGTCCCATCGATGCAAACAAGTAGTAATCGGATGGGGCAAGGTCCGGTGAGTAAGGCGCGTGCTGAAGAATCTCCCAACGGAACGACTCTATCGTTTCCTGGACCTGTTTTGCTTTGTGTGCTGGTGCATTGTCATGCAGCAAAATCACCTTGTGTTGTCTTTGTTGGTATTCTGGTCGTTTTCCACGCAAAACTCGATCCAAATCGGTCATTTGTTGTCGGTAGCGTTGAGTATTGACAGTTTCCCCAGGTTTCAGCAGCTCGTAGTAGATTACGCCCTTCTGATCCCACAAAAACACACAGCATTGTCTTTCGTCCGTAGCGGTTTGGTCTTGCCGTCGATGTTGATGGTTCACCCGGAGTAACCCATGACTTTTTGCGCTTAGGATTCTCGAAATATATCCACTTTTCATCGCCAGTCACAATTCGATGGAGAAATGACTTTCTTTTGAACCTGGCGAGCAGCATTTCGCATGATGTTTTGCGGTTTTCCTGCTGTCTTTCGTTGAGTTTATGTGGAACCCATTTCCCCACCTTTCGTATCTTTCCCATGGCTTTCAACCGAAGGGAGATGGCTTCTCGGGTCACCTTTAACTGATCCGCCAGTTGTTGTTGTGTTTGAGCGTCGTCTTCGTCCAACAAGGCTTGCAGGTCAGCGTCTTCAAACTTTTTCCGTGGTCTTCCACGTTCTTCGTTCCTCACGTCAAAATCGCCACTTTTGAACCGTTTGAACCACTCGAAACACTGTTTTTTTTACCGAGAGCATGCTCACCAAACGCCTCCACAAGCATTCGATGCGATTCGGTTGCGGTTTTCTTCAGATGAAAACAGAAAAGTAGTGCTGTCCGCAAATCGTAATTTGTTGGCACAAAACTCGACATGTTTATCTCTAATAAACTAATGCTACTGAATGAAATTCGTGTTATTGTGAGTTGGAAATCTTTGTCGGATATCAATACAATAACAAGACACCGCTGACGTGATGTGTCGGTAACTGCATCGACATCTAGCGCCACCTATGGGCAAATTTCGGTTTCATACTTACACACCTGGTAATATGGTTAGTCTACTAATACAAAAGCCACCGATGAGAAAACCATATCGAATAAAAAAGTATCGAATCGTTTTGACCGAGTTCTTCCGCAAAATCAATTGTATTAGCATTGAGAGTGAGCAAACCGGATCATTCAACAAACGAGAAGCAAGATTTCTTTTTGACACGAGAATAACGCTAAGAGAACCGGTGAGTAAATGAAAAATTTCGAGGCAGACAAACAAAACCATAATTGAATTGAAAGGAGGAGGACAAAATAGTTCTAGATAACACTAAATATTCGTCGCAATCCACTGTTGTGCCTAAAACAATGGTCGATATTCAATATCCATGGTTCGATAAAATTCTTCATCAGTTAACCTTAAAAAATAATTGGATGATATGAATTCTCCATCATGCCAATTTTTCTGTGCTTTGTTATGACATCAATTAAAGTTCTATCAAATTTATAGAAAAATAAAAGTGGGCGAACTTGGCGAAAAAAAATATTTTTACCTTATTTCGTTGAAAAATACATTAGCAGAATTTTTAACAGTTATGAAACACATATGCTTGAAAAGTACATTCGAAAACCTAAATTTTCTTCTTTGACGTTTTTTTGGTACAATGCATCACTTTTTGAGTATAATGAATCGAAAAAAAAAACGAGAAAAATTTCCCGGCATCCAAATTGGAGTGTAAAATCCAATTTAAAAATCTGAAAAAATTGTAGTTGCTTTTGACACTCGAACGAACGTAAAAACAAATTATGAGCCCATTTAAAAATTACACGATTTTTTAGTGTTTCACTTGGCGTGGAATGCTTCATGTATAGTTCTATCGTTTAAAGAAAAAAAAAGAAATCGGGTTTTTGATCGTTGTAAATGTATATCCCGCCTTAAGGGGTTATACCAGTGTGACACTTTCAAAAAATCGATTTTTTTGTTGCCTTTTTCGACAGTTTATACTTTAAAAAATATCGTTATCATTTATATCATTTATATCAATATCATTTTATCTTGCAAAAATCGATAGTTCAATCTTTAAACGCGTTTTTCTCGAAATGAGATTTTTCAAATTTGCTGACACTGTAACTCAAAGAGCAATTATCCGATTGACTTGAAATTTGAACTGAGTACTCTTGAATATATTTACTCTACAATGACGTAGGATATTTTTCATTGGATGAAAATTGACGATTTGGCATTGAAAAAAACGACCATTTTATAGGCAAGAAAACAGACTTTTTTCATAACTACGCCATTTTGTTAGATTTTGATATTTTTCGAAAATCCTACGTCATTGTACAGGAAATACATTCCAGTTTAACGACATTTTTTCCTTTTTCGGTTTCAGCTACTCAATCGGCCGGAATCATGTCAGAAGTAGAGGAACTTTTTTTTGCGCCTCCGAAGGCAGCGCATAAGTCGCTTGGATCTCAATATTTTTCTATGAAAAAATTGTGTAATATAGGTCAAATATAGCCAAATATATTCTTAATTTTTCGAAACATTTAATTGAGTACTTTTCTTCCAAAAAATTCCCGAAAATCGCCCAAATTTTCAGCGTCCACACTGATATAGCTCCTTAAAAATCAACCATTTTTTTACGTATAAATTATTTGATAAAGTATTCATTTTTACAAAAAAAAACGGGATCTTATTCAACATATCCTAATAACTGCAGAGTAAATGATTATTAACGAGCTCGTTCATTCATAATTACTTTATCAATAATTGCTAATAATAATAATCGAATGATTTCTCAAATTTGGTCCGTTTCGTTGGTTCAATTGTTTCAATAATTGTAGTAAGTACTTGTGAGCTCTTCAATTGTGATAATTGAGTTGTCATTCAATTATTAAAATGAATAATTATTGATGAAAAATCGTATTGGTTTTGATTATATGTCACAATTTCCACAATGCTAAAAGCTTACCTAGACGAGAGTTTTTTATACGGGGATTGAGCTTTATCCAGCTGCGCATTTGCTCGAGTGCCTGATCCCGCGAGCTCTTGTCCTCTCGAAGTTCTTCCTTCGCCATTTTCTGCGTAGCCTCACTCAGCGGACACTCGTAAGCGTCGGCCTCGGTCACCCATTCTACGGTGCCCATTTTTTTCTCGTACTTTATGCTTCTTCACCTTATGTCTCCGGATCTGTCCTGATCTTTGGCAAACGTCTGCAAACGCAATACAGCCGCGCGCATCGTCAAACCAAACTGCGTTAAATCGAACGATGGAGCAAAGCCGGACGAAGAGAGACCGTGAAAGGAAAATAATGAGTTTCCGATCGTGGACGTGTCAGGAAACGACTTAATTAATCAATTACCAAATCTTAAGGCTTTATATACTTTTGGATGGTCGGAAAACAAAGCTTTTTTGAACATTTTATTTAAAAACACTAATAGCGCAATCAAAACGAAGTTTGGAGGGTTTATTTTACTTATTTTTAGGTAATCAAATCAATTTGTTATTTTCCAAAAAATACAAGATGGCGGCCCACATGAGCATACAGACCGCGAAATATTTTTTTGTTGTAATCTACATGATTTTTGCTGGCGAAGTGCAAACGTTTATTGCAAAATATTAATTTTTTCAAATTTGGCACCATTTTGGAAAAAAGTCGCATTTTCGATTTAAAAAGCGGCTTTAATTCGTTCATAAAAATCGTAATTGTCGATCAATCGTAAAAATCGTGTGTACTTCGCAAGAAAATCTATCTAAAAAGCTACAGTCGAAATTCTAAGTCAATCGGTTGAAAATCGTAGGAACTACGAGTTCGCCCGATTGTGAAAGCGTGGTTTCAAGAAAAACGCGTTTAAGGCGGGATATACATTTATACAGGAAAAAAATAAGCGATGATGAGGGATTTTTTAAACTAAGAAATAATTATTCTACAATTATCAAACTTTAGGCATACTTTAATAACATATTTAAGGCCTTATATAGGCGAAAAATTTCAACATTTTTCATTTTTTATTTTTTTTCATTCCATTAGCCTGAACTGTTAGGAATATTTTAAGCTTTACAGAATTGAAAAATGCCAAAAATAAGGGAAGATTGCATTCATAATAGATATCGCGCGGCGCGCCCGACCGCCAACTTCAAAGTCGTTTTTCCACAATTCACTTTTTTGAACCTTCTGAAAGTTCTAACTCTTGAACGAAGGTTCAGATCGCTTTGAAATTTTTACATGATATTCTTAGTATCATCACCTATCGTGTGAACCACAGAAACAAAAATTTCAATGACACAAAAAAATATAAAAAATAAAATACCGACAGAAAATTGAGTAAAAAAATGTTTAATATAATAATTTTTTATAATATTGTTGGTTCACACTGAAGATACATTCATTATGCAATTATAAAGATCCTCATTTTTTTCAGACACCCACATCGATACGGAGAACTTTCACCATCAATGCGCGCGCAAAAAAAATACATTGCTTTATTATATTATATCTACGCCATTTGGTAATATTTCTGATTCTTTTTTACATATACATAACCATGTGCATAAACGATCTGTAAAAAAAATGTTGTCAATATATGCGTTATTTTTTTTAACCGCGTCTAGAAAAGTACCTTCGAAAATTGGCGAAATCGCGCATATAAGGCCTTAAGTAGACAAAACATTTTTTTTAAATTAATTCATCATCGAAATGGTGGAGCTGTGGCAGAGTGCCACAGTAATGTGTATTTATTAAGTGTAACAACTTTTATATCAATATTTATAATATGAACCTATCAAAAAAATTCATGAAAATAGCCTTTTTTAGAGTCTAAAGTGAGAACACCCCTTAAACTTGAGTCTTGTTTTGACCATAATTCTTCAACGTCCCCAACGTGTTCAGCAGATACCAGAAGTTTTCCCTTAGATTGAGTTTGAGGTTGGAAATTAATATTGTGAGTTATACTCTCGAAGCCGGTGTTCGAGATTATGCTAATTTCGGTCCGAAAACAAAATTTTATTAATTATATTATAAAGTGGTGCAGCAACAATGTACGTTTGTTAAATTTCCAATAAAATCAATTATATATAGCTTCATTTTTCTCGGCTTATAACAAAATTACAAGTAAACAAAAATATGAATTTTAAGGAAATTTTACTGACTTGTTTTACTTTACTGAAAGGAAACGCTTCTTGCCATCTTTGGCCAGACAAATTGATTCAATGCAGACAAATAGAACGCAATTGAGGTGCGATTTTAATTTTTATACTTTATCACAATATTGCAACCACAATGACATAGCCTTGTACAGAGCTGACAAAAATTTGAACGCTACACGGAAAAAAAGAAATAGTACAAAATACAGGGGCTACACAGTTGGCATTGGACTCGAGCGAGTGCACAGCGATATTTACTGAAACACAGTGCTCAAAATACAGTGTGCTCAAAGTTAATTATTACAGTTCCTATACTGTCCTCTTTGGACTCGAACCGCTCTACTGTATCTTTTGCTGGAACACACAGTCCAAAATACAGTGTAGTCAAAAGTAAATTTTGGCAGTTCAACACTGTAATATAAATTAAACAAAACTTGTAATTTGACAGTTGGTTAATCTGTATTATGTACAATGAATGTGCCACTTATATCGACAGAGTTTACGTAGACACACAAAAAAAAGTTTATCCATTAAGGGGTTACCCCCACTTGCGATTTTGAAAAAATCGATTTTTTTTTATTGCATTTTTTTGAAGTATAAGTATCCGGGCCCATACTTCTGTATGGGCCCGGAATGGATGACTCTATGTAAGTTTACAAAAAAAAATATTTTCTTCGTGTAAACTGAAATTGAAACTTTAAACGCGTTTTTCTCAAAATGGCATTTCTGAAGTCGGTGACCCAGATTACTCGAACACTATTGAACCGATCTTCTTGAAATTTTGCAGGCTTATTTAATACATAAAAATGTAGTCTTTATTCGTTCGATTTTTTTTTTTCGAAAAAAAAATGGCCTTTTTATAGCCAAAAAACGGCCGTTTTTTTTCGTTAAAATCGAACCATTAACTTTGACTGTCCGCCATTTTGTGAAAAATGAATATTTTTTAAAATCCTTCGATTAAAGACTAGTTTATACTTATATTTGACTAAATCCATCCGCATTTTTTTTTCAGATGATCCACTTCGCCGCAATGTTGGTCACCGCAAACCGTGTATATAAAAACATTATTTCATTGACGGCCATTTGCCACTAAACAATGTAATATTTTTCAATAAAAACATTACTGAAAGTTCTTCAGGATGTGTTCTTTAAGATGGTATATTGATTGATTAAAAATGTTTTGTAGTTTTCTTTAAAAAAAAATCATGAAAAAGGCCTTTTTTGCGCTGCAAGTGGGGGTAACGCCTTAAAGAAGTTTGAAAAAAATGTGTAGAAAATATTAAAAAATCAGTCACATACACGAGAACGTACCGTTTTGTAAATAATTCTCTCTTTTTTATAATTTCTTGAATTATGTCGCACAAATTTCAACGTTCCCATCCTATCGACCACGCACTACTAACTGGCAGTCCTTTGTGTCCTGGCCTCGTGCCTCACCTCGTGTCTCATTTGCGTACAAAATAAAAATCAGTGATCGCATTTAAATTTTACAGTTGAATATTTTTACTGAAATCAACGATGCATTCACAATATCAAACTGCAAATAAACCAGTGTAACTGTAAAAATCTCAGAGTGCACAGATAACGTCACGAACTGTCGAAAGAAGAGTAAAACTACCGTGCCACACTGAGAAATTTAATGAATCACTCTGTACTCAATACAGTGTACACTGTAACCCTTGCAGTTTGCGTACAGTATAAAAACCAGTGATCTCATGTAAATTTTACAGTTGAATATTTTTACTGAAAATACTGATGTATTCACAATACCGAACTGTAAATAAGCCAGTGTAACTGTAAAAATCTCAGTGTGTACAGGAAAATTCGTCATTTTTGTAGGTCAGGATTTACATTACTCTGTTTTACTGTAAAATGAAAAATGGCACCCTGTTTTTTTCGCGGTTTATACTGTGATTTTTGCTGTTTCTTTTTTTCCGTCTACGCGGCGCTAGTTCAAGGCCGGATATACATTTAGACAGGAAAAAAATAAGCAATATTGAGGGATTTTTTAAACTAAGAAATGATTATTCTACAATCGTCAAACTTTAGGTATACTTTAATAGTATATTTAAGTATACAAAACAATTGTTTTTAATTAATCCATCATTAAAATGACAGAGCTGTGGCAGAGTGTTACAGCAAGGTCGCCGCGGGAGTTGCGAATCGGCGTGCAGTCTAGCTTCCCGTAGACTTTGATTTGCAAAAAAGTTCAAACATTTTTTCAGTTAGGACATGTATAGTTTCTATGTGACGGTAATTAAAATGAAAAAAAAATGCAAATTTAAGAAAATGGCACGCATTTACAACAAAAAATCAACATTTCACGCAACATTTCTGTAAAATGTGGATTAAAAACGTCGTTTTTTTTTTTCAATTTTTCAAAAACAATTCTCGTCAAGTAGAAGGTACCTATATTATCCTGCACGTCAATTTCGATAATGCAGTTTTGAGAAAAACGCGTTTGAAGTTTACGCTCACTCCGAATCCGAGCGGTGAGGCACAGCATTGACGGGCTGTAACGCTTGAAGTGTTCCGAATTTCGCTTTGAAACTTTGGGACAATATTCTACATATCTACTACTATCGTTTAAAGGAAAAAAATTAATGGATTTTTTGATCGCTGTAAATGTATATCCCGCCTCAAAGTTTTAAAACTATTTTCTTCTGACCAAATCGTCCTTGGGATGCTTATACATCGTCTAAGCCAATGAAAAAAGGCTCAATTATTTTTCAAAGCTATATAAGGCTTCGATAAACGACTCATTAATTAAACCTAACTACTATATGAAGTAATTGATCCAACATTATTGGGACCAATCGGTAAATGGTCAAAAGTTGTTTCGACCAATTTTTAATTACAACAAATAATATTTCGTCATAATTTCGCGAACGGTCCTGCAGGATCTCGCGTTACGTATCATCAATAGAATAACTCTTGTCTCGCGGACCGCTGCAATCGATGATATAACAGAGAGGTAAAAAAAACTTACAACCGAGTGGCTATAAACACGACAGGGTCGCGGACACGTAATAAAGTTTCGGTGATTCGCCCGTATGGTCATTATTCGTGGGGAATTGTGCGTTATTCCCGCGTATGCTGTTTTAATATTATCGTTCGTAACGTTCGCAAATGTGTGCGTGTGTTATAACTTGTGTCGTGTCTTTCGAAACAGCTTTCTCCCGTTACGTAAGCGCGTTGAGAGAGGCACTTGGGTTGTTAACCCAACTCTCCTCGGGCTATCTTTGCTCTGCGTGTGTGTGTGTGTGTGAGTCACGCAAGACGATACCTCATCAAACACGACTGGGTCTAAGAAAGGGATATGTTGAACCATTTCTTTTTCTCCACTGGCCTCGTTCCTTTTTTTTTTTTATTCAAGGATCGGGGCCAGTGAATGCTAGGCGGGATATGTACATTTATAACGATAAAAAAAGTTTTCTTTTTTTTTTCTTCTTTAAGGAGTTATATACAGTTAATATTTTCGAAAAATCGATTTTTTTGTATTTTTTTTTCGTAATGTACATATATTTGAGTACACACACAGAAAATTTCTTGTCAATCCGGCGAATATTTTCGAAGTTACACGCACGTTTGAATCGGGGCCGGGTTGAAATTATGAACTTTGAATGCTCCGACGATTTAAAGTTCCGAATTTTAATGTTCCGAAATTCAAGATGGGGCCGGGTTGAAGTTCCGAACTTTAGATGGTCAGAACGCTCAAAACTCCGAAAGAATAGTACCCCGAAAGATCAAAACTCCGAAAGAATTTCACACGAAAGACACAAAACTCCGAAAATCTTAACACCGTCAAAATAATTCGGCTATGAAAGTTTTAAAAGTTTCCAAATTTTCTATAAATCGACGAATTATTTCAAGAATCTTTTTTATTATTAAGGAGGGATATACACCGAGTGGTCGAGGTCGAGGATTTAGAAGCCATGAACATTCCGTCGACCGTAGAAGACCTACACTATGGGCCTGGTATCGATGATTCCACGCGGAGAGAATTAAAAAGTAATTTTTGTCGTCAATTTCACGGTAAGAAGTACCGTGATATATTTCAATGTGGTGACAAGTGGGAAAAACATAATAATTCGTATGCGACAAGTTTTTTTTAACTCACGTTACAGAAAATTTCAGATACGTAGCTAAAATTTTACTATACATGAAGGGTAAGCGCGCACAGTAATTTTTACCGAGAGCACAATACATTTTCCTATAACACCAATTACATTTTATAATAAATCTTAAAATAACTGTTATAAAGACGAAACTTTTTCATAGACATTTTTTAATGGCATAAAATAATAAAATCCACAGTAATATTTCGCTGATATTATATGTTTTTTAACTTTAAGTTTTGCGTATTTTGTTACACATCAAAATTTACTAGAAAATCTGGTAAAACTTTTTATCTGAAGAAGAAATTTTATTTTATTTTCGTGAAAATCTGTGTTTTACTCAGTAATAATAAGCGAAGTTTCAGGATTGTCATCTGGTTACCGTTACTGCACGGTAATTTTTAACATTTAATTCTCTCCGTGCATGAAAGTTGACAAATTTCATGATTTATTCATTCCCAAATTTTCAAACGCGTTTCTCTCAAAACCACGTTTTTCAAATCGGTACCCAAAATTTCTCGAAAACCAATGAACCGATTGCCTTGAGGTTTTTGTGGTTATTCTATACACCATTATCTAGCACTTGTCATAGGATTTTTTTCCGTTACTTAATTTTTGTTTTACAGGCAAAATAATAACTAATTTTTGGCCCGAAAATCACTATTCATGTTCAAACGTCCGCCATTTTGTCAAAAATCGATATTTTCAAAATCGGCTATGACAAGTACTAGATTATAGTATCTAATTTAATAATCTGGTTGGTTTTTTTTTCAGATGATTTTTGAAGAAACGCCAGTGGGTACCGTAAACGCCGATTTTTTTACAACGCTCCAAGGATCATACAATATCGTTGTATATTTTTGATATTTTTAAATAAAGAAATTCAAACATATTTTTGAATGTATATACTTTTAGATAATTAAAACCCCAATCCGAAATTTCATATAGTTTTCCTTGAAAAAATTCACAAAAATGACCTTTTTCCGGCTTTTAGGTGTACATCTCCCCTTAAGAAGTGATTTTGCTTCAATTTTGAAATTTGTCTAGACAATGTTATACGTTCTACATATTTTACAGTCAACTGTGTTGACTTTCGCTGGCGTGATCTTGACATGAGGGCCGGGTTGAAATTCCGAACATTGAATGCGCCAACTATTTAAAATTCCTAATTTCAATGTTTCGAAATTACAAGGTTCGTCAAGATTATGCCAGTGAAAGTCTACACAGTTGACTGTCAATGATGTAGAACGTATAACATTGTGTAGACAAATTTCAAAATTGACGTAAAATCACTTCTTAATAAAAAAAATTCTTGAAATAATTCGTCGATTTATTGACAATTTTGAAACTTTAAAAACTCCCATAGCTGAATTATTTTGACGGTGTTCACATTTTCGGAGTTTCGGTCTTTCGTGTAAAATTCTTTCGGAGTTTTCAGCGTTCCGATCATTCAAAGTTCGGAATTTCAACCCGGCCCCTTTGTAACGACGTGTCAGAGCCTTCGAAAGTGCTTTTAAAACTCTAAACGCGTTTTTCTCAAAACTGTGTGTTTTACACTCGGTGAGCAAGATTTCTCGGAAACGGCTCTACCGATCAGTCTCACATTTTAATACCATCTTTTCAATTATATTTTTGTAGTAATCAATCGGAGGTTTTTTCTCACCGATAAATATTTTCTATTTTATAAACAATTTATGGCCTAATTTTATGTCAAAAATCGATTTTTTTTAGAAGCCGCTATTTTGTCAAAAATTATTATTTTGCTTATTCCTCCGATCAATTACAAGATGATCCATTATATGAACGAAATTTTTTGCGGTTTTTTCATTTTGGATGATCCAGTCCAGAGATATCGTGCTCACCGCAAGACGCCTTTTTTTAGAGGTGCTCCCGGGGATCAGCTATAGCAGCTTTTAAAATAATTATTTTTACAAATAAAAAATGTTAAAATGCAGTTAAAAGTTACCATAACATGTGTAACATTTTTTACGTCAATAGATTTAAAGGTCTTCTCAAGAGAAATTCTTGAAAAATCGACCTTTTTGGGCCTCCTGACTGTATATAACCCCTTAACTCTTTCTTGACACACTGGCGCATTTTGACCCGGACGAATTTGAAATAAAGTACTCACTTGCCGAAAATTGAAAGTTGTCAATAATTTTTCACAACAATTTCAATTTTGTATTTTCCGGATTTTAATTATGGAGACATATTAATAAATGTTTAAAGTGTGTCAGGGATTTTTTTCAATAGAAACCGACCAAAGGTTTTTCTAAAGGCAGGTGGATCCTTAAATCCCGTTAAACTATCCCCTTAAACCATCCGGGTCGAATTGACCCAGTGGGTCAAAGTCGTGGGCAAATATAAGGTTGTTCAGAAAGGGTTAAACGACAAAACTATGTACGTACAATATTTGCCCAAAGTTTCAAAGCGACATTCGAAAAACTCCAAAAGTTACAGCCCGTCAACGCTGTGCCTCACCGCTCTGGTTCTGAGCGCGCGCCACAGGTCGAAGGGGGGTGCAGAGGGGCAGGCAGAGATGGGCAAAAAGTGATTAAATTAACAACTAACAATTACAATTATTAGTGCAATTGATAATTTAATTACTTTATAACAGATTATCTGAGTAATTATTTACTCCAAGTACCTAGAAATTCAATTCAAATTCTATGTAAACTTCAAACGCGTTTTTCTCAAAACTGCATTTTCCAACCTGGCGTGCAGGATTACTCAAAAACTATTGAGCCTATTGAGTTGAAACTTGGTAGAAATATTGATAATATTGCTACCTTCTACTTGACGCGAATTGTTTTTGAAAAATTAGAAAAAAAAAACTAATTTTTTAATTCAAAATTTTACAGAAATTATACGTGAAATGTTGATTTTTTTGTTAATGGGTGCCATTTTCTTTCGTTTGGATTTTCTTCATTTTAATTACCGTCACATAGAAACTATACATGTTCTATCTGAAAAAATGTTTGAACTTTTTTGCAAATCAAAGTCTACGGGAAGCTAGACTGCACGCCGTTTCGCAACGCCCGCGGCGACCTTGCTGTAACACTCTGCCACAGCTCCGTCATTTTGATGATGGATTAATTGTAAAAAAATTGTTTTGTGTACTTAAATATACTATTGAAGTATACCTAAAGTGTTATGATTGTAGAACAATTATTTCCTAGTTTACGGGGTTACCCCCACTTGCGATTTTGAAAAAATCGATTTTTTTTATTGCATTTTTTTGAAGTATAAGTATCCGGGCCCATACTTCTGTATGGGCCCGGAATAGATGTCTCTATGTAAGTATACAAAAAAAATGTTTTCTTCGTGTAAACTGAAATTGAAACTTTAAACGCGTTTTTCTCAAAATGGCATTTCTGAAGTCGGTGACCAAGATTACTCGAACACTAATGAACCGATCTTCTTGAAATTTTGCAGGCTTATTTAATACATAAAAATGTAGTCTTTAATCGTTCGATTTTTTTTTCGAAAAAAATGGCCGTTTTATAGCCAAAAACGGCCGTTTTTTTTTCGTTAAAATCGAACCATTAACTTTGACTGTCCGCCATTTTGTGAAAAATGAATATTTTTTAAAATCCTTCGATTAAAGACTAGTTTATACTTATATTTGACTAAATCCATCCGCATTTTTTTTTCAGATGATCCACTTCGCCGCAATGTTGGTCACCGCAAACTGTGTATATAAAAACATTATTTCATTGACGGCCATTTGCCACTAAACAATGTAATATTTTTCAATAAAAAAATTACTGAAAGTTCTTCAAGATGTGTTCTTTAAGATGGTATATTGATCGATTAAAAAAGTTTTGTAGTTTTCTTTTAAAAAAATCATGAAAAAGGCCTTTTTTGCGCTACAAGTGGGGGTAACGCCTTAAAGAATCCCTCAATATTGAATCCCCTTGATAACTCTTGAACTAACGCCGCGTAGCGTTCGAATTTTTGTCAGCTCTACACAAGGCTATGTGATTGTGGTTGCAATATTGTGATAAATTATAAAAATTAAAATCGCGCCTCAATTGCATTATATTTGTCTGCATTGAATCAATTTGTCTGGCCAAAGATGGCAAGAAGCGTTTCCTTTCAGTAAAGTAAAACAGGTCAGCAAAATTTCCTTAAAATCTATATTTTTGTTCACTTGTTATTTTGTTATAAGCCAAGAAAAATGAAGCTATACAATCGCTTTTATTGAAAATTTAACAAACGTACATTGTTGCTGCACCACTTTGTAGTATAATGAATCAAATTTTGTTTTCAGACCGAAATTAGCATGATTTCGGACACCGGCATCGAGAGTATAACTCACAATATTAATTTCCAACCTCAACCTCAATCTAAGGGAAATCTGTTGATATTTGCTGAATACGTTAGCGACGTAAAAGAATTATGGTCAAAACAAGACTGAAGTTTAAGGGGTCTTCTCACTTTACATCCTAAAAAAGGCTATTTTCATGAATTTTTTTGATAGGTTAAAATTATAGATATTGACATAAAAGTTGTTACACTTAATAAATACAATTTCGCAATACTTTTTTTTTTATTTCATGTCTTTATGTAACCCAAACAAACTTTAAACGCATTTTCCTCGAAACAACGTTCTTCGACGGCTTGTTAATAAAATCTTCGAAACTAAACCGACACTGAACCGATCCTTATGAAATTTTAATCACATATTCTTTACAACTATAGCTATAGCGCATATCAAGAATTTTGTTTAAATTTTGATATTTACTATTTTTTGCCAAAAACGGAGAAAAAAACACGTTGTTTCGAAAAATGTACGCCATTTTGTTATTTTTGGATATTTAAAAAATCGTACGATGTGCGCTATAGCCATTAACATACTGAATCTAAAACCGTTTGATTTTTTTGTTTCGGATGATCCATCTCCAAGATTTCATCAACAGCGCAGACCTACAATTTTTTAGGACATTTTTTTAACTACCATTTTCGTCTATAAATAGTGACTTTAATAAATAAAAAAATGTTCCAGATGTATTTCAAAAGTGTATTTATTGAGTTTAACAACTTTTATATCAAATCTATAATATAAATCTATCGAAAATAATCATGAAAGTAGCCTTATTTAGCGTCTAAAGTGAGAAGACCCCTTAATAAGTCAAGCTCGTGTCATAAGGCAAACCTCCATTTCTTTGACGCCTCAAAAAACTTCTTTGAAGGTAAAACTGTCGTTATCCATTTGTTGCGTTTGTTCAAACTTCCAATTTCCCGTAGAAAATCGATAAAATGTAAATTTACTATTCTTTTCGGTATTTTTGCAATTTATCACACAGCAACTGTCGTGGCCAATTTTGGATAAAACAATATTTATAATTTCATTGCAAAAATCTCGTACCACGCAGACACAAATTTGGCAAATAGCCGAGTTTGTTTCATTTTTTGTCCACGTCGAGCGCTGCGTTCGATTTCATTACCCCCATCCTATACTCTACACGGAGTCAATAATCCTTCCAACTTCCAATCAATGACTCTGCATCGTTTTCGAGAAAACAAAAACGTAAGCAATTTTGGTGTTTTGTCACGAAAATTCGTATATTTATCTCCTTAGAATTGAATTTCTAGCTGCATTCGCGATTCTCCATTTAAAAAACTGCATCAAATTGTCCAGGTATGTCATTCATTTTTTCCACCACGAAAACGATGTCATGGAACTTACGAAAATTCCGAAGTTGAACTTTTATTGGACGTATCTGCGTCTGAATAAAAAAATCCGTATTATTTGAGGATTGTGCTATGCTGATAATTCAATTAGTTTCATATGGCAAAAAATTGCCAGTACCCCTGGCAATTTTCGACGTCTCATGAAAGATGTCATGGAACTTACGAAAATTCCGAAGTTGAACTTTTATTGGACGTATCTACGTCTGAATAAAAAAAATCCGTATTATTTGAGGATTGTGCTATGCTGATAATTCAATTAGTTTCAAAAGAGTTCCTGCACTCGGCACACGTGAATGCGTCCTCGAGTGTGAGAAGAGCTTGGAGTATGATCTTAAAATTCTCAAGAGCGTGGCATGGTACAAGGAATCGGTATACCAAGGCAAATGCGAATATATATATATGTTCCTTTCTCAATTGGTCATAACGACAAGGGTATCCGCGTTGAGTGATACAGCCTCTCCTGCACTTATCAGTCAATGATATTAGTGCATTTGAAATTTAAAAAAAGCGAAAAAAGACCATTCCTTTGTTCTCGGCGAGTCTCCGTTTTTATGCTCTCCGCAATTGTCCCCATGACGAACGTCAAATAACGATCGAAGGAAAAATTTCGCGACAGCGATTTAAAAAAAAATGTCCAGTCTCTTCGCTTTGACATCTGTCGTGCGAATTAAAATGGGTCACGCGTGACTGCGGATTGTGCAAAAAGTGTTCGTCAATTATTCAATCGCAAGTTCACAGAGGAACATACTCGTGACTCGAGTTATAAATACATAATGGAGCGAACTGCTCGAGGGAGCAGGGACTTTGACGATAAAATAATATTTGGGGGAGGTCAGATGATGACGATGATGATTTGCCTCGAACGGAGGTCGCCCCGTCGCGATCAGTATTCACCTCCCATTTTCCGCCAAAGATCGACAGATCCGATTTCAAACATCGATTATTCCGCGCGAGCGACTCGGTTCGTTTGTAAATACGATTGTTCAACGTGACACGAGGGAGTATGGAAAACGAAACGAATGAGTCAATGTTCAATCGATTTTCCATTCGTGGACAACCTATGAACACGTTACATATATTAAAGAGCTCGTACTTTTTAATATTTTTTTACTCGAAGAACTCGTACCCAACATATTTTACTTCTACGCTGAGTTAAATATCAAAATTTAAAAACTCGATCTATTTATTCGCGGCGTTAAATAAAAATATTACTGATATTACTAATAATGCATCTTGGTCTTTAGAATATTACTAATAATACCAATAATCCATAGTATAATATTACTAATATCACTCATAATCCATAGTAGAATATTACTCATATTACTAATAATCTATCTTGGTCTTTGGAATATTACTAATATTAATAATATTATATCTGGGTCTTTAGGATATTACTACGATTACCATTAATCCGTAGTAGAATATTGCTAATATTACCCATAATCCATAGTAGAATATTACTAATATTACTAATAATCCATCTTGGTTTTTAAAATATTGGTAATATTACCAATAATACATAGTAAAATGTTACTAATGTTACTAATAACCCATCTTGGTCTTAAAAATATTAGTAATATTACCAATAATCCATAGTAGAATGTTACTAATGTTACTAATAACCCATCTCGCCCCCATGGAAATTTATGTATGTAAAATATATACAGAAAATATATGCTACATATACATATATCGGTCGCATATATAGTGACGAAAAATAGAATAATACGTATGTATTCAGTATATATGCACCAAATATGTGACGCATATATGACCCATATATTTTCGATATATTTTTCTGACCAAAACATATATGCTACGTATAAACACTATATATGGTGCATATATGAGGCATATACGACGCATATATTTTCGATATATTTTCAATCTATTTTTTTGTCAGAAAAATATATCAAAAATGTATGCGTCATGTATGACTCATATATGTGTAATTTATGCGTCATATATGACGCATACATTTTTGATACATATTCATGACAAAAAATATATGCTGTGTATAAACACTATTACAGTTAAACTTAATAAAACTTAAAACTTAAACTTAAAAAAACTTAATTTACAGTTAAAGTACGCTATTACATATAAACACTATATACAGATATGCTACGCATATCTGCATATATGTGGCATATATGTACCATTTATGCAGGGTAAATGCTACATATATAATTGATATACTGTAATACCACGCATATACATCTCATATATAAAAACGTTACGAAAATTAGAATTTGGCACATATATGCAACATATATTTTCAATATATGGCATACATTTCACATATATTACAATTATTAATAAAATAAATTTGCAGTATATTTTTGCGTATATAAATTTCCATGGGGGCGGTCTTTAGAATATTACTAATATTATCAATAATCCATAATAGAATATTACTAATATTACCAATAATCCATAATAGAATATTACTACTATTGCCAATATTCAATAGTAAAATATTACTAATATTACCAATAATCCATAGTAGAATATTGCTAATATTACTAATAATCCATATTGGTCTTTCGTTAAAAATTACATGAAATCATGAAAGGTAATCAAAATAATCGTGAGCTTTTAACGCCCATCGAGTACTGAAATCGCCCAGCTGGGTACTTGATACCAAGCTAGGCCGGGAAGAAGAAAAAAATAATAGATAGGTGAGAGAGGAAAAAAAGAAGGGAACATGGTCAGTGCACATGCGGTGTCTTCCGTGTAGAAAGTAAAGCGCTCATATCATTCGAAGCAACGCACATATATATATATGAGTGTATGTATGTATGTATGTATCTACGTGTAATTGCCCCGTAATGTACTTCTTCGGCTGGACGATACGTCACGATCCCTTGATAAACGTAATGCGAGCTTATATCGCGTGATTATCAAAGAACTGTTACGTGAATTACGCGGACGCTTACGCTATATTACGCAGCTCTAAGAATATACTTTCATTTATCTTCACTTTTCTTTGCTCTGTTCACGTTCGACCTCATCCAAGATATATGTAGGGTAACAATTATAAGGCGGCCGTATGTTTTTTTAAAGGCCTGACATTAAAGTGTGATTTTGAATGGTGATTCAAGTCCGCGAAAGAGAATAAAGCGTATTTTTTGTGATTATTGGTATTTGCCAGAAAAATTAAATATTCTAAAAAAATCGATTTCGAGTTTAGCAGAATGAAGATAATTACATTTCGAAAACCAAACACGCCTGAAATTTTTTTTCTATGGAATTTAAATCCATTTATCGCTTTGAAATGCATCTTTGATCAATTATTTCGAGAGAACGGAATGAACAAGAGAAATTTTTCGCGAGCGCGTCGTATTCGGATTTTAATTATCCTTGTTGTGCTCTACTCAAAATGAAATTTTGACATTTTTTCCATAATGCTTAGTTTTTTCTGACAAATACCACGCATCACGTAAATACGCTATATTTTTTTTCGAAGAGGACTTGAAGAACCATCCAAAATCTTCGCGCAAGACCCTTAAAGAACGCATGACTACCTTATAATTGTCGTCCTGTGTATATATATTCACATGTTTAGGATAAAATTAAAATCACTTTCATTATCATGTGTGGTTTTCATGAGTATGCTAATTATAGGTATTATTATTTTATATTTGTATAATAATAATAATTGTTCTTAACACATCATCTGTAAACCTGGGTATTTCGTGTCCGAGCCAAAACTACTTTCGTACAGAGTTGCTTCATTCATTTAACAAAAAAAAATGTACCTATAATTTTTTGATTGATATATTAAATTGAATGTTTCGAACTCTAGCATGATTTTTTTCGAAATTTTTTGAATGTTTTAACTGGGTGAAAAAGCCAGATTTAGAGACGGAAGGTACCGGAAAAACGTTTACAGACGGAGGGTTAAGGGGCGAGATAACTTTAGAAGAGGACAAAAATAGCTGATTTTCATGATTTTTCTTTAAAGAAAAGATTTATTCACCGTTTCTGAATTTTAGGGTATGTTTTATTACTACTTTTGGGTGTTACATGGTTTTTTTTCTATTAATCTTTAAAAATGGCGGAGACATGGCACTAAATGGTCTTCTGAACTTCATTTTTAAATCTGGCGTGACGTATAGCTGGCAAACTAATGGACCGATTCTGATGGAATTCGGTATAAATCTTTCTAACTTTATTGTCTAAAACATGACCTCGAATGTTTTTAAAAATTGGAAAAAAAAGGATTTTTCAATTGCAAAATGTAGACATTCTTTTCCTAAAATTCAATCTTTTTGCGTCAAAGCGTACCATTTGATGGATTTTCAACAATTCTCACTTTTTCTTGGTTCATATTCTGCGTATGAGTGTGAGTGTAAGAAAAATCCTCGTTGGTTTTTTTCAGATTAATCTCGCCGACGCTACGTGTCACGCCATCTGACAACATCCACTGCAACCAGTTAAGAAGAGTTTAAAAAAAAAATTCGAAAACATTTAGGGTCATGTTTTAGACAATAAGGTTAGAAAGATTCATACCAAATTTCATCAGAATCAGTCGATTAGTTTTTTTAGCTATACGTCACGCCAGTTTTGAGAATGCAGTTTAGAAAGATTGAAAAAAATAGCATGTAACACCGAAAAGTAGTAATAAAACATACCCTAAGTCTCAAAAGTGGTGAAAAAATCTTGCCTTTAAAAAAAAAGTCGACAAAATCAGCAATTTTTTTCTCGCCTAAAGGTATCTCCCGCCTTAATCGAATACATTATATTATATTTTCCGCAAACAAACCCAAACAAATGAATATAGTGAATAAATGTCTTCATCGATAAATATGTATTTGCCATCCTTGCATAAATGTATACAAAATTTTCGAGAAAACTGAAAACTGACAAATTATATATATATATATTTATTTATTTATATATATTTATATATATAGAGCTCCCGTGCAATTAACATCCTTTTCGATTCATCGCTTCTCACGTACGGAATAACGTACCCGAATGACCAAGAAAATGCACAAAAAACCAATTATACCAGTTTGCCGATGAAATAAGTACGGTGAAAAAAAGTGCAACGGAGTACCGACAACACTCGGTATCAAAACCTTTTCCGCGTAGAAAGTCGCGGGATCGTTGGATTACCTGGTTGCCGCAAGCCCCGCGCGCCCGATCCCTCGTATATAAACGATGAAACCTATTACGATTGTGTCTTCGATGTTTATGCCATAACGTCCGCCTGTGCTTCTCACGCCTGCTTAACCACTAACCACGCGCAGATCGGCGGATCCTTTACGGCCGTCAGCCATTCATCTTTTTTTTCTCACCCTCATCCGTCTCTGGTTTTGCCACCGGAATTGCAGAGTAGAAATTACTCTCCAATTCCGGAATGCAGGAGTGTTTCGGATGATTGAAATAATCATTCCTAGGGTTATTTTTCCATTTTGCATTTTACACGTTTCGGTGTATCCTTGACACATCTCTTTTTATTTTTTATTTTGTGGTACATCCGTTTTTTAAATGTATTTATTTTATAATTGTGTTAATCGTGTTTTATGCCACGATTCTTTTTTGCCACAGATCTCTTTTGATTTTTTTAATCTTGAAACATCTGTTTTTTGTTAAATGTATTTATTCTATTTTCGTTTTAATAGTGTTTTATACGCAACGCGAAATCGCTCATTGTCGAGATCGTTTAATTTAAATTTGGCTATTCATTTTGTTTTATTTAAACGATCCTTTTCGGTGAAGACATTGCCAAACGAGGAAAAATTGCCCTACGCTTGTCAAGTGCGAATGTCAATTTTTCTTTTAATCAATTATTAATTATTTGATTAATTAATTAAGATTGTTCTATTAATTATCCATTCTTTTTTGTATGCTTATCGAAAGCCTTTTTTTACAAATTGAGGTCGTGAATCTCCACTAAGAATACGTAAAAACGTATGAGTGACTTTCGCAGCCAAAAAAATTGAACAATTAAAGAGAACTATTTAAAAAAAATAAAAAAATTTAAAAATCCATCGATTTTTCTGTTAATTTTCCATTAATTTTTTTGTATACCTATCCATAGCCTTCTTCGTGCAAATTGAGTTCATAAATCTCTACTAAGAATACGTCAAACCGTTTGATTGACTTTAACAGCCAAAAGCAATTGACCAATTGAGAAAAATTATTTTTCGTTGTATTACAACGATGCAACCTTCAACGTAATTTTTATCGAAATATGTCAATCCGATTTCTCCATGGATATCGAATCGAAGCCGAATAATTATGAATTTATTCGAATGCAGGAATGCGAGTAGGACGAGTTATATTTGAATGTTTTTCACTCACCTCAATGGTTCGATGCAACGGAGATTCGCGGATCCACTTATCGAACAACAACGAAGAAAAGCACTGAGATTTTTTCTGAAAACAGAATATTACTCTCTATTGGTGCAGTAGGGTCACCGATCGATCTGGCACATCTTGAAATTCTATTGTGGGGAGGAAGGATGGCGAGAACGAAAAATCACGAAATCATTTCGATACGATAGGATGGGTCGACTAAGTCCCTGGATATATCTGATATTCAAGAGGACGTACCCCAAATCGTCGTTGCGTCTGTGTCGCACACTTGGAAATGACTGCCCCCGTGCCGGGAATCGCGCGTGCTTTTATAATTTCCAGCGGGGCACCTTTCTTCCACCTGGAGTGCTCCATACCAACCGATCCTTCCTCGCTCCCACGTGTGTACATATATATATATATATATATATATATATATATATATATATATATATATATATATATCACGTCGCCGTAGTGCAATCTCGAACTGACCTATTCGAACTCTTCTCCTTTTTTTATTCTCAATTTGCTAAATTAATATGCCATTTGACTAAAAAATGACCTTTTGGAGTAGAATTTTATCGAGTTTCTCGGTTTCTGTTCTTCATGTGTGCTTTAATTTGACATGACAAATCAGATTGATTAGCGTATTTTTCGCTAATCAGTAATTTACAGCTACGCTGTGATGATCGTTTAAGATGACGGAGTGAAATTAATGTTTTATTACTTGCTGAAGTCTCAAATTTACGTTTATGACGAGATAATGATTACTGTTATCTTAATGATGATTATTAAATATTATAATGGAGATGGTAATGATCACAATGATCACAATGATCACAATGATCACAATGATCACCATGATCATACTGATCACAATGATCACCATGATCATACTGATCACAATGATCACAATGATCACAATGATCACAATGATCACCATTATCACAATTATCACAATGATCACAATTATCACAATGATCACAATGATCACAATGATCACAATGATCACCATGATCACCCTGATCACAATGATCACCACGATCACAATGATCACCATGATCACAATGATCACAATGATCACAATGATCACGATGATCACAATGATCACCATGATCACAATGATCACCATGATCATGATTGTGATCACAATCTTGATTGTTATTATTATTATGTATTTCCTTTATTATAATGAATATTATGTTCATTATTATAATGACCATTATAAGAACTAAAATCATAATGTTAATGATGTTCATTACGTTCTCTTTTTATCGCAACTCCCGTGCTGATATTGTTCAAAATGGTACGACCACAACAATAATAATCATTACGGTGTTTGCGACGATAATAATGATTATACGATAATCGCGATATCTACGACAACTGCGACGAACTGTCAAAGTGCAATGAATCCTCGTGCAATTTTCCACGTCTCTGTTGCTTCCGGAAGGACAAAACCGTCGACTTGTCTCGTCGAATTCGTCGCTCTCGCAATTGAGAACGTCGTACACAGTCGCGTGTTTCTCCGCGAAGAAAAAAAAACGAGAAACAGCGGAGAAAAATTCTTCCAAGTTACCATATAGACATGACAAACATTTGATAGATACGATAAATATTTACCAAATATGGCAAATATCGAATGAATATGATGAATATTGAATAATTATTGCCGAAAATCGTAATCCCGTTGCGACATGCGTTGCGTGTTCGACGAACCGCAAAACTTGGCGAAAGAAAAAAAAACCATTCGATCCGATTCTCCCGAACGGTGAAAGTCAATATAGTGGATGCTTCGGTGATCGGGAGAATTTGTAACGTCATTCGAAAAAAACAATAAACGCGAGCATAGAAGAAATAAGCTTTGATGGAGAAATTCTATATAGAATTAAAAGAAAAAAAGACGTTTTTTTAGGGGAAAATAAGTTTTTAGTGGAAAAAAGACGCTTATTAGGGGAAAAAATAGAAAAACCTTTTTCAGGGAAAAAAGGGAGAAAAAAACATTTGATTTTAGGGGAGGGGACACATTTTACGACAGAAAAGAAAAAAAAACAAATTTCGGCCCGGTTTGCGACCTACACGAGGTTACATCACGAATACAAATTTTAATTAACATTCACATTCAGGCGGCCGGTGAACAGACCACTACTCCCTCCCCCTTAAGAAAGAAAAAAGAAATCCACCCGAGTAGATTTTGGACGAAAACGCCGCAAAAATGAGGTACGCAAAATGATCGGAGCGCGAGAAACGTGAGTCAAAGTTCGAGTCGAGTGAAAGAAGCTTCTCGTCGCCGCAACAGTTGATGCTCTCCGTTTTTTTTCATAACGTTTTTTTTTTGAAAACGTAATTTCTTTCTTTCGCAAAGTCCCCTTGAATTTACGAATACGAGTAAGAATCACCGGAGCGCGCGCGCACACGCGATTAACGTCGGGAACTTTCGCGTAACCGCCAACTTTCTTGGCTTACTACTCGTTCATCCGCGACAAAAATTGCGTATGCGTATACAGAGGCAAATAATAAAAAGCAAACAAATATTTATTTAAAAAAAAAACGAGAGCGGCAGCTCAAAGTTTTCATTACGCGCTACTTTCCGGACGTTGGCAATGTAATATCGTGGCTCGTTATGACATTACGTCATTCCCGTATGCGTAACTTTGGGACATTAGGTAATTTGTATACTTGTACACACAAATATACATGCGTTAGATACCTATACGGATATACGAAACTGAAACTCTCAATGACCGCGATAAATATAGCTTGCTGTGTATTAGATTTCATTTTTTGCTGCAGCCGACGAAGCCCATACGTGAAATTAGGAATAACGTTTTTTTCATTTTCTCTCGTGCGTCGATGTTTCGTTTTTTTTTTAAATATATTAATGCATCGATTTGCTTTTGTACCGTCTTGAGGAAACACGGAAATGGAAGAACTGATAATCGAATCACTTTAACTACCTATCTATCTATATACGTTGAGGAAAAGTGATTTCGAGGAATTTCGACTTGGATGACCGCCCTCATAGTTGCGTATTGTCCCCATACGCAACATTATGTAAGCCCCAAGTTCGTCGATATATATATGAGGCGTTCCATACCGTTTCGAACGGGCAAAAAGTTGTCCACTCTCAAAAAAATTG
This sequence comes from Ophion slaviceki, assembly GCA_944452715.1. NCBI lineage: Eukaryota > Metazoa > Arthropoda > Insecta > Hymenoptera > Ichneumonidae > Ophion > Ophion slaviceki. The sequence continues at coordinate 14,356,805 of OX101793.1, read as the reverse complement.
AAATTTTGTCAAATTATTTAATTATATGAAAAAAAAACAGTGTACATTTTTTCAAAATTTTTGGATCGCATTTTCTCGAGTTTTTCAAATTTTCAAAATACCGTTATATCTCGTGAGTATTTGATTTAACAGAAAAATCTTTAAGACCAAAAAGTTGCAATTTTACATGAACTTTGTGAAAAAATTTTGTATTGAATTTTTCGAGTTTAAAAAATGCCCATTTTCACCAAAATTATGCAAAAATATTTTTTTTCGGTCGGTATTTCACTTTTGATTTTTCTCAAAAAATTCCAGAAAATACTCTGAAGTGTGTACAGTAAAATCTATTTTTTTCAGAGTGGCTCGATTCGTTGTTCCAAAGCTGTGCTTTGTTTTATTATTATGGAAATTTAACGCTCTACAAAAAAGGCCCTTAGCCTTCATACGATAAATTCACTCGTTCGAATTTTATTCAACGTCACAGTTGACTCTATGATGAATTTCATGATTTTGTGAGATTTTTGGACTTTTACAACGAAGTTATTGATTTTTTTGGTTTTTTTTCTGATTCATCTTAAAAAGTATTGTATCCTTTGCAAATTATTCCCTAGATAGTTTCTAAAATGGCTAATAGATTTAAATTTATTGTTATTTAAAAGTACATTAGTAGAAAAATCTATTGTGAAACCGAATTCAATTCGCATAGCATAATAAATAAATATCTAGGGAATAATTTAAAAAGGATACAATACTTTTCAAGATGGATCAGAAAAAAAAAGCAAAAAAATCAATCATTTTGTCACAAAAGTCCAAAAATTTAACAAAATCATGACATTTATCATCAATTCAACTTTAATGTTGAATAAAATTTGAATGAGTCAATTTATTAAATTTTCTATAAACAATGATTTTGGGCGTTGCCATGTATTTACCGGAGGCGAGTTATGAAGCTCAGAAGCGGCAAACAAAACTTTTACCATGTTAAATGAATGGGAAATAGAAAATCGCGATGAGGGACCTCTAAATATTAATATAAAGGGCTAAAATTTGGTCAACACTCATATTTGTCATTCTCAACAACATTTTCAACACAAATTTAAATACATAAAATTTCAATTTTTTTTGGGCCAGTCTAATATATATATGTATATACAGAGTGTTCTGTTATGAATGGATAATCCTGCAACTGTCGATCATGTCCTACTGTATGCTGGAATTTCCGTCAGTAAAAGTCCCACGGTTTTCGAGATAAAAATCATCTGCTTTTGGTTTTTCGCATGCCATTTCTACAAATGAAAACGTTTTTTGACCCGGTTTGTTAAAAATACTCTTGGTGATTTGTTTTATCTAGAAAAGTCTTCTTTTTAGCGTTCAATGTTAAAGAAACTTTGGGAAAAACGATCTTATGCGGAATTTTCATACAAACCAATTCGACCTTCTGACTTTGATAGCCTGCGGTGTAAAAAAATGTCCTACGCATATCGTGCCGATTACTTCAAAAAGTTGCTTAGTTATTGTCGATTCATATCATTTGTAGAAATGGCATGCGAAAAACCAAGAGCAGATGATTTTTTTCAAAAAATAACAAAGCCCAAAATCTCGAACACCGTGGGACTTTTACTAAACTGACATTTCAGCATGTAGTAAGACATGATCTGACCTATAGATAATTGTAGGATTATCGATTCATTACAGGATACCCTGTATATTATATGACCAACACTGGCATTGGGAATGTCAAGGTCCGTCGATCCTTCAAGTTAAGGGGTTACGTGGGTTTAAAAATTTCAAAAAATCCATTTTTCTAAATTTTATCATCTAATAGTACAATATGTCTTGAATATTCTCCCAAAGTTTTAAGGGGCTAGTCCACTTTGAAAATTTCAAAAAATCGAAAGCAAGCAAGACTTGAAGAAATCGACGATGATGAGCAATCAGAAGGAATTTTGCACGGTGCAGGAATTGCCGATTGATTTTAGGTAAGAGTTTTTCATAGAATAAACTTCAAACGCGTTTCTCTCGAAAGAACGTTTTCAAAATCTAGCTCCATCGTATCTCTAAAACTAATAAACCGATTCTCTTGAAATTTGAACCACATATTGTAAATATGATTCGCAACAAGATGATTCTCGATGGTTTTAAAATTTTGTTTTTTACTTTTTTTGGCGAAAAACTGCGAAAAAACGCGTTTTTTTTTAAATAACTTTTTTCGTTTTTCATCTGTAATTTTTTAATTTTTTGATAAAACTTCATATCTGAGGATCACGTTGTAGCTGGTGTCATACTGAATCTAATGGACTTTGATTTTTGTGTTTCAGCCAAGCCGTTGCCGAGTTGTGATGAAGCTAGCCCACCTATTTTTGAGACGTTACGTTAAACTATAGTTTTTGTACTTAAAAATGAATAAAAATCAATTAAATTTAAAAAAATGTATTTGAAGACTTTAATTATCAAGCCCAACAACTTTTATATTCATATCTTTTAGAAAATCGTCAAAAAAAATTGCGAAAATAGCCTTTTTTCGTGGCTTCAAAGTGGACTGGCTCCTTAAGTCAATTGGAGTAAAAGTCTGGGAGAGAGAGAGCCTTTGGGAATTCCCACCGTTCCCATTGTATCCCATTGTACCAAAAATTGAACTATTTTGCATACAACTCTGCTAAAAATTCAAATTTCAATTATTTCAAAAATCCTTCGTTCAATCGTATCCTGACCACCACGAGGACACTTTTTTTCTGGTCTTCGGAAACCAGGGCCCACCGGCAGAATTTCCCACATTTGTGCATGAAAATTTCTTAAATATTGTTGACATGTTGCTCTTTTATGTGCTTAACATTTTGAATAAAATAATTTATATATTATATTTTTTTTAAATAGAGAAAATATTATTTTTGGCTTCAAAACGCACGTAACCCCTTAACGGGTTACATCTAGTTCGTAGGCGGGAAAAAGAGGAATTTTCGTAAATTTTTCTGGGAAAACGTGTGCAGGTTTTCATATTTTCTTTTTTTCACATTAAAAAGTATAGGTTTGAGTAGGTATAAAAATAGTTGCTAAATGGATTGTGTGCTTGGATGAAGGACTTAATAAAATATTGATTTTTGCAAAAAAGGGCCACAATCCCAAGTGAATCATCGATATTCGGTGACAAACGCTCTATTTTCGTTGATGAAAGAATAACTATGAATCGAAAAAAAAATCCTTCGTTAAAGCACTGTTTTTTGAAATGTAAAAGAAGCTTGTAAAATTTGAAGTTAATCGATGCAGTGATTTTTGCGATATCGTGGTCACGCATTTCGACAAAGTTATTTTGAGAAAGCCGCGTTTAAAGTTCGCCAGTTTGCGGACTGCCTCAATTTCGAACGGATCGACTTAAAATATTCCGAGAATATTTTTGAGACAGTATATTTTGAGAATTGTTCGAGGCTAAAAAAAGGCATTTTCAAAAGTTTCAGCAAGCTGTTAAGGCCTTAGGCCACTCTAGAGGCCGAAAAAATAGGCTTTTTGGGAATTTTTTTCATAAAAACTACATAATAAATCGAGATTACGAAAAAGGGTGTTTATCATACATATCATTGACTGTAATTTCAAAATGGCGGCTGTGCAGCGTTTATCTCAAAACTGCATTTTTTAAGTTGACCAGAAACATAACTCAGACAATTTTCAACCAATTCACTTGAAATGTTGAATATATCTTGAAAAATACATTGTCTATGGAACTACGTAGGATTTTTTTATATTGCATAGTTCATTTGTTATTAACAATTATCTTACGATTTTTAGGCAAATTCTTGGAAAGTGATAAATTTTGTCGAATGATTGTTAATAACAAATGTTGTAATGGGTAATGGACATTTTTTACATTAAAAATATAAGGTAGTGAATAATGGAATTTGTTCACATTACTAATGTAATGTAAACAATCTCCATTACTCATTACTAGGTTATATGGATTATTATTCGTTTCCCTTCGGGTCAGATCGACCCAGCGCAAAAACCGCTGCCCCTATTAGGAAACGAATAATAATCCTCATTACATTGTAATGAGTGATGGAGATTTTTTTACATTACATTGCATTAGTAATGTGAAAAAATTCCATTACTCATTACCTTAGATTTTGTAATGTAAAAAAATTACATTGCTCATTACATTACATTTTGTAATGTAAAGAAAATCCATTGCCCATTCCATCGTAATGGCTAATGAAAATATTTCACATTACAAAATGTAATGTAATGAGGAATGGAAATTTTTTACATCACAAATTCCAATGTAATGAGTAATGAAAAATGTTTACATTACAAAATCCAAAGTAATGAGTAATGGCAATTGTTTGCGTTACAAAATGTAATGTAATGAGTAATGGAACCCGGGAAAAAAATGGACATATATAAACATCAATAATCATGTATGATCTTGTCATAAATGATCATGAACGAAATTTGTCTTTATATAATCATATTTAGTAATATATAGCCATATGCAATAGTATATGAGTATATATATGACCACATATGATTACATGTGATCATATATGGCTATATATTATTATATATGATTATACAGAGACAAATTTCGTTCATGATCATTTATGACAAAATCATACATGATTATTTATGTTTATATATGTCGATTATTCCCGGGTATACAGATACAAATGTACAAATACTTTTTTTTATAATACAAGTGTAAAATATGATTATATGAAGAAGTACAATATGTGTTGACCTATTTGTGATATTATGCTGGCAAATAAATAATACCGAAAAAAAATATTTATAATTTGTGTATATATTGACAATTATTCAAATCACCATTTTAGTACGTTTATAATAAAACAATAAAATATTATCAGCATCACATGCTGATTTTGCTGCTTATAGCCATTATTATATGAAAAATTACACGCAGTATACATGATCCTATATGATATCAAAATAGTCTGTAGTGGTATTATATATGGAATAATATCCACGGTCATATATGTTTTCGTTATTATATACGTTCAAATGTGGTTGTTGCGGATAATTACGATTACATATATGATTATATATGACACCAAATTAGTCTGTACATCATATATAGATTCATATACATGGTCTCAAGTATAATTATATACGCTTAGATACGGGTTTTCGGGGGCAAATGCAATTATATATGATAATATATAATACATATTGTCTCATATATGAGTTCATATATACAACCATATGTTTATATACGAGTTCAGAGTACCAACTTTTGAACAAACATGATATATTGGCATATATGGTCCACACCTAGAAAAAATAAATACTATACATGGTAATATATCTGCATATATGATCATTCATGATGTCATGTTGGGGCATATATAATTGTATATAATATTATATATGAGTATAAATAATGATATATGTTTATATATGTCCATTTTTTCACGGGAAATTTGTTACATTGCTGAATGTAATGTAATGGATAATGAATTTTATTCATTACAAAATGTAAAGTAACGAGTAGTGAAAACGCTAATGCATTACAGAAAGTAATGCATTATTTGCAACCCTGGTTCGGAGTGATAGAAACGGGTTCAATTGGGAAGGGTAATACGTGAAGCCCGCTGGAGTATACGTTGGAACTCAGGAAATTAAAAAAAAAAACAAAATATATATATTGAAGTATAATTTATATAAAAACATTGCTGAGTACCAATCATCGATTGTCACTCTCGGCGACTTTCATCGAGTCTGCACTTCCGGTGTGCTGCGATGACATTGTAGCGCGAACGATGCACTTATATCTTTAGCAAAAGATACGTATTCATACTCGGCTAGCGATAAATGATACTCGCGCACACAAACTGTGCGGAGACTCGTTCGCGGAGCAACGTACAAATGAATGAGAAGAAAAAAAAGCGCAGGGAAAAGAAATTTCCTGAATACGCGTGCGATTTTTCCTTTCGTTCTCGTCAGCGACGCGTATAACTTGTCACGTGACTGCGTGCACTTCAAATTAGTGCATAACTGCGTATGTGTGTGTGCGCGCGCGCGCATGTGGCGCGAAAACTGACGAGGGGAAATTTCTCACAATAAGGAAAAAAGTAAAATGGTTTATTGTACTGGGAGGAAGTGGGCGAAGCGCTACTGCACATCACGAGCACATGTTTGTATGTGTGTACTTATGTATAGGGTGTCTCAAGATGACTTGAAATTTTTATTTATTAATGAAACGTATTATATATTTGAAAAGTACGACTATTTTAATTTTAAGGGGTAAGGTGGAATGGTGGAAAAGCCCAAAGAAAGATATCTAATGGCGTTGAATCGCACGATCTTGGTGGCCAATTCACAACGCCGCGGCGCGAGATCACACGACCATGAAACTTCGTCTACAATAACTATGCAGTAACAATGCAGCCAATAACAATTTCTATGCGTTGCTCGGTCGTGGCTAAACCTCAATACTTCCTGACACCAGTTGTCAAAGATTAGTACTCTATGTACGCCACAAAAAAATAGCGCGCAATTTAAAATGTCAGCTTATTTCAAGACACCCTGTATGTATATATGTCGATATTACGGGTCTGTATTGTATCCGCGTGTTGCGCACGGATAAACGGCGGCGAGAGAGTTCGTAAAAGTTTTTACCGAGGCCACTTTTATGAAGCATCGCGACGTAATTATGCCCTGAAGGAGTCAGCCACAAAAATCGCAGTTTTAATTAGTTTTTCGATGAAGTTTCAAGCTTTTTAGAGCCTTTACAAAATTTACTGATGTGATACGTTGAATTTTTCGGGGCTAAGTGCAAGTAGAATTATCATTAGTTATTAGGTGTACAACTTAGTTCGGTCCGTTTTCAAAAGATGGCTCTAGGTGCTATAAATGGTTGACGGCAACAGCTGATTCTTGCTGTATCGTGAAGTATCAACATCTCTTAACCAAGTGTCGTTTACAGACCTTTGAGTTTTGCGCATCAAGTCTAATTTTTTCTGCGGTGAAAATGTCGAATTTCGTCCCAAATAAGCAACATTTGCGGGAAGTGTTGATTTTCTGGTTCAATTGGAAGAAAAGTGCAGCTGAAGCCCACCGAACGCTTGTGGAAGTTTATGGTGTACAGCACGGTCGTATATACAGGTCTGGGCACTTCGTTAAAAAATGCGTGACTCCAAGTGACGCCTCTATTTGCGCATTCCACCGCGGCGCTAGTGAAGGGGAGGCACTTTTGTTTATACCGCGTTCACGGGGCATGGCATGCACGTTGTGTGGTGACGGTCGTATGTACGTATGGCCTAACTTCGTTTTGGAGGGGTGATTTCGAGTGTATCGTAGCCACGGTTTTTATTCAATACGGAATAACAAAAGATAAAGTGTCTATATATTGCGATGCCGAAACGGTGATTCTGGGATGCAGAAGTGGATACATAAATAACCCGAAGCACGTCTCATTATTTAAAATTCCCAATGATGACTACTGATATTTTCTACTACTTTTCTACTACTACTACTACTAATTAAAGGAATGTGTGCTACACGTAAATTTCGAATGTTCTTCTTTTCCGTAAACGAAAAAAAATGTAATTGGATTGAGCGATAGTTAAATCAGCATATCCATGTCAAAGACGATGAGTATCATTAACTAATGGCTCATCGCTCATATTTTCGGTTTATGCTTTTTGTTTTTGTGTTCGACTAAATATTTAGGATGTGTTAATTTTTCATCCAGCCACGTGAAGGGAAAGACAATTCGCATACACGCATACATCGCGCTCTGTCACACATGCCTCCGAGATAGCAGCGCTCCACGGTTTTGCGGCCAGTTCCGCAAAGAGAGGCGTCAGATAGAGGCACGCTTTGAGGTATACGGAATATACGGGAGTGCCCAGACCTGTATATACGACCGTGAGCTACAGGCAAGAAATGATCCGTTTAGAACGAGCTATAGCCGAAAAACGTCTAGAATATGCGTTGCCTATTCTAGACGGAATATGCCTGCTCGATTCATTCTTGGCTTCAAAAGATGAACGCTTCTTCCGCGACGGAATTCATAAATTACCAGAAAGATGGGAAAAAGTAGTGGCTAGCGATGGACTATATTTTGATTAATGTATTAATTCATTTTATCATTCAAATAAGTGCGTGTTTTAAGCAAAAAAACGGACCGAATTAAGTTGTACGCCCAATAATTGTTTCGAATAAAGATACTCGTGCGAAAGAAGGGCGTTCGTTCTCGGGCTTTACGCGAGGCGCCGCTCGCTCGTCACCGGTCCAGTAGGTCACGCACGCTCGCAGTGAGAGTTGTCTCACAGCTGACGCGGATCCAGCTGTTAATTTCTCGCTGGCGATTTCGAACGTCGGTCCACTGTCAAAGGGTTTAAAAAGTGTCCATCGTTCTGCGATTAATTTATTAGCTGTATGATGTCAATCGTTATTACGTCTGATGATAGAATACACTACGCCAAAGAATCAAAGGGGAAGAAAATTTCTTACATTTTTTTAGTGTTTTTAGAGGCGCTGTATCTGTGTGAAAAATGGTCGTATCGAGATGAAAAAAAAGCATTTTTAAGCCTCAATTTTCTGCTTTTCAGATCTTTCGGCAAAAAATTGTTGTGCGTTATGGTTATCGCGGAATCATAAGAAATAGCACGGAACAAAAATTTTTTTTTGTTTTTTGTTTCAAGGGTCCAAGGGGTGGGGATTTTTTTTCCAGTTAAATCAATGCATGGTTCTCTTAGCTTGTTTATTTAGCTTCAATTTGATTTTTTTTTGTTATCTCTCTACGTCAATATTTGGCTGAGATATCAGACTTTAAATGAAAAAGGATCCTTTTGTCTTTGATCAGCGATATCTCAGCAACCAATGATCGCACTTTGACCCCCTAATGTTTTTTATGCGGCTTGAGGTGCTCCACAAGTTGGTTGAAAAGAAATGTACCATTCCATTTAAAAGAGTGGAGGTGACTTTCACTGTGCGTCAGCGCCTCCACCAAAATTTAAAAAAAAATGGTCGCATTTGACCCCCTTCACACCGTACAACTTTTGTCTGGAACATTTATTTGTCACGTCGATAATTACCGAGTTATTCCGGGTGGCAGAGATAAGAGGGAGACCCTGTATATTCGGACAGCTATACGAGTAAAAACCGATCGGGAAATACAACAAGACTGGAACAAAATTGAGAATTCAACGTATTGGAGGGGAGTACAAAAATAAAATAAAAAACGTATAGAAATGGAAGAGTAGTGGGAAGAGGAAGGCATAGAGGGAAGCACTAAAGAAACATGGGCCAGGTTAAGATACGGAAATATAGGAAAAGGAGGTAAAAAGGGACACGCAGATACCCTATGCCGGTGTTGTAGGAATGAAGAAGAAAGTTTGGAACACATACTTGAACGAGGGAAAATAAAAGAAAAAATGAAAAAGCAAATAATAGATGGTTTGGAAATGCGGCGTAGAGGTTACACGGGGGAAGCACTAAAAGGAAACATTAATAAATAAATGCAAGACAAACCAATCGAAGAATTGTGCAAGTATGTGAGAACCTTCGAATGCATGGTGAGAAATAAAGCATAAAGGAGAAAATGAACGAAAGACAAATGTTAAGACGGAATGACACCTCATCGCGGTCGGTATGGTAGAACAATTATAGATACCCAAAAATCTCTGAAACGGCCCTTCAGATCCCGTCGAAACTTTACCAAACGACGTCAAATAGATGGACGAACAGCTATTTGACTTCGTATCGTATGTAAAAGGGTATCAATGTACGGAGGGCGAAACTGTTCAAATACCCGCAAGGGTATACTTGAAAATAAAGAACTATACTATTCTATATATCAGGGGTGGCCAAGGCGTCGCCCGTCTATCTTCTATGAGAGCTTTGTAAAACTCGTTTAAAAATTTGTCATTGAATAAATGTGTTTGGGTTTGTTTGGATTTAAAATTATTGCCGGCGGTAGACCGCCGGGTATATTTTTAATCGTGGTGTCAACCGCACAAGTCGAAACTTTGGCCACCCCTGCTACAGGATAAGTCCGAGCGAGATGGCCGTAAGGGAGAGATGGCCAGCTAAAAAATGCTACAAACACTCGCTAGGAGTCGCCAGCTATCACTCAGTTTACTTTAAGTCGTGCGTACGAAGACGTGCATGCAAAAATATTTGCGAATAAAACACCGAAGGTGAGTAAAACCACCTCTATTCTTTTGCCTAGTGTGAGAATTAGTTAAGGTAATCCTATCGCTTCACACTAGTCATACCACTGATCATACTTGAGACTTGCACAATTTATATTTTTAACATATGAAGAAAAAAATAATTTGTAACAACTAAATATTTCCCTGTGTAAACTGTTTAAGGAATGTTCCCATTTAATTAGAAAAATGAAAGAAAATGTTATTCCAACGATTCGCGCAGTATTTCTAAGTTAGATATTTGGCAACATTGGTTCCATCTCCGTTTCTTTTTACTCAACCGGGCGAGTTTAACCTCCATGCTTTTCAACGTCGATCTCTCAAAACAATGTCAGGTGCGGGAAATATAAAGCATTGTTTTCGGGCCACGACTGGCAAAAAGCGGGGAAAATTTGTGTCGGCGAGATATGGCGGTTAAAAATAAAATATGTGTGGAAAGTCGAATGAGTGAGATGAGGTTAGGACTACAGTCAGCTATTGCCCTAGTGCAAATTTTTCTCCAAATTTGTTATAATTTCTCATATTTTAGTCATATTTGAGATTTTCGGAGAAAAAATGATTTAAAATAGATTCAAGTACCGGTCTATTTCCCAAAATCACATTTTTTTTTACTGAAAATTCATGATTTCTCATTTTTTTCCCGGAAATTTCTCTTTTTCCCATGACCTGAGTGAACGGCTGCGGAGATATTCGGAGAAAAGTTATAGATGAAAAGAAATGAGATTTTCGTTTAAAAAAAACATGTTATTATTTTTTTCCCGAACTTTTTCTTTTTCCTATTGAGTGAACGGCTGTGGAGATATTCGGAGAAAAGTTATAGATGAAAAAAATGAGATTTTCGTAAAAAAAACTTATTACATTTTTTTATCTCTCATAATTCTGAAAAATAATGAATTTCCGAAATTTTTGCAAACATTATTTTTCTTAAGGGGTAACACCACTGTAACGGCCTGCCACGAAGCGTTTTAGACAAATAATACTTGGGGTAATTATTAAGCATATATTGAAGTATATTGCAAAAAAAATTTATGGGAAAATATTACAAAATGGCAACACTGCAGCAAATTCTTCCGAGGCATGTTGAACTCAAGGTGCTCTGCGGCACGCAGTATAACTTGTGCCAATTTTAATCCGGACGAAATCAATTTTTTTTATTAAATCTAGATGAGTGTAGCTAGTGAACCACGTAGGGGATTTTAGAAATTTTGATTTTTGAGTAATTGCCGAGTATTTGACTAAAAATGTTCAATTTTTTTTAAGAGAGTTATTTGTTAATAAATATTGTTTAAATGAACTTATCGAAAATCCCCTACGTGGTTCAGTAGCTACACTCATGTAGACTTAATAAAACAAAATTATTTTTTTTTTAGATTTTTTGAGAGAAACAATAAGTAAGAATAGCAAAAGATTTTATTTAATAATTAAAATACTGTACTTTTTCTATTAATAAATATAACTGATGAACAGGTAATAATGCATTTTCATTTTGTTAGTTTGCGTTACTTGATAACCGGAGGAAGTATAATTTGAGCAAACGAAAAGTAAGAATTCATTTTTTATCCATATTTTTTATTTCATATAATTTCCGAGATTTTCCGGTGATCGTAATTAAAATGATGAAATATTCGGAAAATATCGGAGAAACTCGGAGAAACTCGGATGTTTGGGTAAATATAATTGTCCGCAAAACTCCGAATTCTTCATATTTGTTCCTATTCATAGAAAAATTCGGAAAAATTTTCCGGAAAAAATCGGAGTTTTTCGGAAAAAAAAATTGCACTAGGTTGCCTTGCTGTCACGTCTATCATAGCAAGTGGTAATAAATCCAATACCGAAAGTTCAAATTCAACTTGATATTACATAAAAATTAGGTCAATACGTGTATTTTTTTCTGAGAGCATTGGATTACTACAAGTGTTAAGTATGTAAATCGGATTCTTTTTAAGAATCTGACGGATCCCCACTATTGTATACACTTTTGTAGCGACCGGAAATAGGGTTTTTGTACGTCTCGGAATTCCTTCACAAAAATACGCAATTTTAATATTTTCTCTGTAATTAGGTCGATAACCGACCCTGAAATTTTACAGAGACGATTTTTAGTATATTTAGTGAAGCTCAATAAAAATGAAAATCCTATGGATTGAAACCTGGGATAGGATTACCTTAAGGGGGGGGGGGTTTCAGCGTGAAAAAAAACGTTTTTGCCAATTTTTTTCATCTTTATGGATAGAGTAAATTTATTGAAACCTTTTGTACATTGTTAAGTGTCATTTCTGGAACATTCCGTGAAATTTGTACGCGAAAATATCCACAAACAAGCGGGTGACAAAGCTTTTCCAAGAACGCCTTTGGAAAAACACGATTTGCGGTGTTCACTGTATCTCAGCTAGAAATTATCTGAAATCAAGTACCATTAAAATTTAGCCAAAGTATCATCAAATCCTCCCCCCAACGGTCTTTGATAATTTCTTTCCATTTCTAAATTTTGGGTGGTCATGTAAAGTGAAAAGTGCTATTTTTCACGAAAAATTCCGCCATATTGGGGGTGGAAAACGCCCTCAATGTAAAAAAATCTCAAACTAACCGTTGGGGGGAGGTATTTTATATGTAGAAAGTGTGTACCAAGTTTCAAATAAATCGGTCATGTAGTTTTCAAATGGCAGTGAACACGGACTTTGAAAAAGTGGTTTCGAGAAAAACGCGTTTGAAGTTTAGAGAAGTCTACAGTGTTAGAGGAGCGGGACTAAATAGTCAATAACTTCGAGAGTTTTGCTCTGATTGACTTGAAATTTTGGGATTATATTCTTGAAATGTTTAACTATAAGAAAAGACAAAAAAAATCGATTTTTCAAAAGTGCAAACCCCTACTCTCCCCTTAAGGAGTTTATGTTACAAGTTGTAGTCGTGTAGTTTTTGAAAAATGAAGTGTTTTCGGGATGGCTTATGAGTCGTGCTTGAACGTTACCTCATAATAACCACAAGGACTCATAAATTTTGTCACGTAGCTAGTGTGGTCATCTCTCCCAGAAAATTAGAAGAGATGGTCACATTCGTTCAGGGTGTGATGGCCATATTATTACAAGCGATATTTTCATATCTTTTGGACTAACATAAACATGTTTGTGTTAATTTCAGATGCCAAATATATACAAAAGAAAGGCATTAGCTACCCGGGGGAATTGGAGCGCAGAGTCGTTGAAGGCCGCAATAAACGCTTTGAAAAATGGTGAAATGTCAATTTATGCAGCTGCTAAAGCCTATCAAATTCCAAGGAAAACCTTAGAAAGACGTTTCAAAAGCAATAATGACAAAAAAGGACCTATGGGACCAACATCCTTTTTTGGCGAAGAAAATGAAAAGAAACTCGCAAACCACATTAAAGTCATGCAAGCGAAAGGTTTTCCGTTAACGATTGATGATGTCAGAAAGATCGCATATCTGCTGGCTGAACAATTAAATTTGAAACACAGGTTCAATAAGGCAACTGGAAAAGCAGGCTACGACTTTGTACAATTGTTTTTGAGCAGGCACCCTGATATTGCAATCAGAAAGTCAGAAGGTGTTTCTTCAGCGCGATCGACTGCCATGAACAAGCCGGAGGTAGATGCTTATTTTAAGCTTCTGAAAAATGTCTTAGTGGTCAACGACGTGATGTTAGAACCAAGTCGGATCTTCGATATGGACGAGACAGGACTCCAATTGAAGAATCGTCCTGGACATGTACTCGCTAAGAAGGGGTCCAAAGATATCCACAGTTCCATCGACTGAAAAAGGAGAGACAATAACCGTCATAGCCTGTTGCAGTGCCGAAGGTACATTGTTGCCACCTGCTTGCATCATGAAGGCTAAAAATGTAAAAAACTGAGTTTGAGGAGGTAATGCCTCCTGGATCGAAGATTTTTGTGTCTCAGAAGTCTGCATACATGACTTTAACCATATTTTTGGAATGGTTGAAAACACACTTCGCCCCAAGGAAGCCTGCAGAGAAAGTTCTTCTGTCGTTGTTGACCATTCGACTCACTGCAATTCCGTTGAAATGTTGAAATACGCAGAACAAAATGACATATTTTTGCTTTCGATGCCAAGGCACACGAATCACTACCTACAACCGTTGGATTGTGCAGTGTTCAAGGCACTGAACGAACAAACGAAATCCTGGTCGTCGTATTACGAGACTGTCATTCGAAACGTTGCTCGAAAAAGCGTGGGGAAAAGCAGCTTCTACGGAGAATGCTATTGCAGGATTCAAAGCTACAGGAGGCAGTCCTTTTGATCCAAGCGCAATCCCAGATTTTGCTTTTACACAAGAACCAAGAGAACTCACATCAGTCTCGCAAAAGGACTCCTCAGCCACAGTCACGGTTCAGGAACAGGCTGCCAGCGGTTCTATGTCAACAAATCTGGAACAAGTTTCAAGAACTTCAGAAGAGCCAGTAAGTAAATCTGTCACAGTCTCTGAGCCAACCCTTTGTGCTGAGGAACACCGAATCTCAAATGCAGGCCTTGAAATGTTACCGGAGAAAACACCTAGTAAGAACACGATTAGCAATGGTTCTGGAGTTGCCACAATGCTTCAATCGACTTCAAGAACTCCACCGAAGAAAAATGACGTCGCGGATCTGACTCTAACGCGAATTCGAATGGAAATATCTCCTGATCCACAAAAAGTTATGGAAGTACGCAAACGGACTAACAAGGGGGCATTCCCTACTCCCCATCACCGATTTCGCTCAAATTTATGGGACATGCAGGGCTCGGCTAGAAATGAAAGTATCCGAAGTGGGAACTCCAGATGGCCAAGCGTTTAGAAAATGAAAATGTTGACGCGGCTCTTGTACCGTATAAGCCATTTACGTTAGCATGTTTGCCAAGTAGCGGTTGGCGTCGTGGCAAGAGCTCGGACTAGTAATTCGATGGTCGTGGGTTCGACCCCCGTGTAGAGACTTTTTTTTCTATCTTTTTCTCAATTTTTATATTATTCATTTTCCAATTGAGCAAAGAGGTAAATAATTTATTTTATTGATTTATTTATACGCAAAAGGCATATAGGACGTCATTTTTTAATGAGCGCATAATCGTCGAAAATTTGGAGTTGCTGATTGACTCGTGGGGAGGAAAAACAAATCCGCAATTATACGACGAACTCTTCTAAGATGAAGAAGGATTGCCAACATGTAGCATCAAAGTAATTCCCCCTAAATCTATTCCACTGGTACAACCCTGCGATGTATATTTTCATCGTCAGGTTAAAAACTTTATTACAAACATAAAAAATTGCTCTCATCTCATCGAGCAAGAAAAATAAATAACTTCCCGGGAAGACTGCACAAAAATACATTCGATTGGTCATCATCAATTATCCGCGCCAATATTCGGTAACATGTTACGTTACGCGTGGTTCGCTTCTAAACTTTGCGACGAGAGAGAATGCTTTATGAATGTCAATCAAGTATGTTTTTCTATGGAGACGTTGAAACAACGATGTGGTTGTAAAAATGCGGCGTTTATAACGTGTGCTAGATGCAGAAATAGTTATTGTTTCCCCTGTTTCTACGATAAATATCATCCCGACACATGTAAATCATCGAATGTCAACGAATAAAGTTTGAAATTTTCATGTACAAAGTCTTTTCGTATGCGCTTTAATTACAATCCCTTGTTGAAAAGTCCGAAATCCCAATTTTTTACCTTTTCTATGCCTTTTGCGTATAAATAAATGAATAAAATAAATTATTCACCTCTTTGCTTAATTGAAAAATGAATAATATAAAAATTGAGATAAAGATGGAAAAAGAAAAAAAGAAAGTCTCCACACGGGGAGTCGAACCTACGACCATCGAATTACTAGTCCGAGCTCTTACCGCTACGCCAACCGCTGCTTCGCAAACATACTAACGTAAATGGCTTATACGGTGCGAGAGCCGCGTCAACATTTTTATTTTCTAAACGCTTGGCCATCTGGAGTTCCCACTTCGGGTACTTTAATTTCTAGCCAAGCCCTGCATGTCCTATAAATTTGAGCGAAATCGGTGATGGGGAGTAGGGAATGCCCCCTTGTAAGCAAATTGGCACACTCCTGACATCAAAAGAACACATTCAAATGCGGAAATGTAAAGAAGATACGAAAAATGGCAAAATGCTTAAAAGTATTGCCAAGAAGAACGGGTAAAAAGATAACAAGACTGAGAACAAAGAAAACAAGACTGGGAAAAACAACAAAACAGCAGTAAAGAGTGCTCCACGAAAGGAAAAATCTCTAAGAAGCATATCTAACAGTAGCGACGATGATGAACGGCCAGTTTTTTACCATGCATCGGATGAAGAGGGTGAAGACCGGCTTCAGCCTATCATTTGCCAACTTTGGGTGCCTGAAAATTGCACTGAATTTAAAGACACGTGTTCGAAGTGTGGACAAAAGGAAAAAAAGGATCTGAAAGGCAAAAAATACATGGTAAAAAAAGAGAATCAGTAGAATCAAGTACTGGCCAATTCTCCCGTACTAAGGCCATCTCTCCCGGACGCTCCGGGACAGATGGCCAGTTTTGATTTTTAAATTTCGTTATTATTAAGGTTGATACTATCAGAAGTGATTAGATTTTTGTTGATTAACCTATAGCTGAACATTGAAAGATTAATAAAAAAATAATGATAATCTACATACATGTAGGCTTTAGGCCACAGTAACGGGTATAAAATCATGTGCAAATTTAACAATTTGTTTTCGTATGAAAAAGTGATTCACTCATAAAATTAATTACACATCTATTTAGTATGAATATCAAGCTGTTAGAAAAAATATATTTTTTTTTTTTCGATGTACAAAATGGCCGACTACTCGAAACTTCTCGAAACAGCGTTTTTTCCAATTGGCGTGACAAATAACTTCAACAATTTTCACTCGTTTTACTTCAAATTAAAAAGTTATGTTCCTAATTGCATTTCGCAAAGAAGTACCGACGGAATATCTGATTAATCGAAAGCTTTTCATTTTATGAACAGTTTACGAGCAGTTACAACGAAATTTTTCACTGAAAATTCATTTCTTAAGTTCAAATACGTACAACTTTTGAATAAAATAATATTTTTTAAATTCCGTATGTACTCCTCTATGTATTCTAATGTAGATTGACGAGAATTTTTGTTTTTTGTTCTAGGTAAAAAATTGTGGATGCTGAATGTCACGCCGCGGAGCGCCTAAAAAAAGATAAAAGAAAATATTAGTCGGCCATTTTGTACATCGGAAACAAAAAAATATTCTAACAGCTTGATATTCATACTAAGCAAATGTGTAATTAATTTTATGAGTAAATCACTTTTTCATACGAAAAAAATTGTTAAATTCGCACATGATTTTATACCCGTTACTGTGGCCTAAGGCCTTAACTGGACCTTCAAAAAACTATGGCCAACTACCCCGGACTTACCCAATATATTATACTTTTTTTTCGAAGCACGAGTTTCCGCCGAAAAAAGTCGATCGCGCGTATCTACAAAAATATGAGTTTATTTATTTGAAAAAAAATAGACATCCATCACAATTTTCGATTTACATCAGTCTCGAACGGAGTTAAGAAATAAAACAATGGATTCTCAACCTCCGATTCATCGGACTCGTCGCAGATGTTTTCAGACCTCAATGGGAGGACTAACGCTTGATTCCCAGATTACGACGATATTGAAGTTTGCATCGTTGGAATGCAACGAAATTTCACCAGCCCGATTTTCTTTTTGGCAAATTTGGGCTCCAAAAAAACAACTCTGATGGTTTTCTCAGGATGCTTATTCGAAATCTGAAGCCCAAATATGCTGGATAAGATTTTGGATGAAGAAAATGGAATACATTTTTTTTCGTTGAGTTCCAACGATGCAAACGAGCATATTCCCCCTTGCGTTATCTTTTCGAAAGATCACAAGGCAATCCTGCCTGAAAATTTAATTTAAACTCCGCAACAAATCAGTTCTCTTTCCGTCAATATCACCAGAGCGAATTACCTTCTGAAAAAAAATTGCATTCCCGCGCAAAGATTCTTCTCTCACGGACTGTTCAGAAAAATTCCGGAGTTCGGCAAGGTGTCTACGAGTCGAGGAGCAACTGAACCTTGGCGTACGCGCCCTTGCAGCCGCTGTTCCCTACCAACAAAGTTTCCCGAATTTCCGCGAGCACGCGTTGCGTCAATTCGACGCCGTTTTCACTCGCGGCTTGTCCGATACAAGCGTCCAGGCTGCTTTCCTCGAGATCCTCGAAGGCGATCGTTCTCGCGCCTCGAAGCCCGTTGTCTCCGAAGAAGTCGGAAAGCTCAGCGACGCTCTTCTCCGAGTCGAATTTACGTCGCAGTTCGCCGTCGCTCGTCTCTTGTGGATTGAAAACGGCAACGATGCGAACGCACAATTGTCTCGTGTGTTCGTTCAGAAATTTCACGAACTTCGCGACCTCGTGAAAGTCCGCTTTTCTCAAGTTTTCCAATACAACGAAGTTGCAACGACCGCCGTGCGAGAGGCTGTCGAACGCTTCGTGAATAGTTTTTCGTATGGGTGAAAAATACTCGAGTACGTTGTCGAGGGGTGATAAGTGTTTGGCGACGATACCAAGCGCGTAAGATTTCCCAACGCCCGTACCACCGACCATGACTATGAGATTTATTCCCCGAGAACTTTTCGCCAGAGCGTCGATCAATTCGTCGATGGCTCGCGCCTGTCCGTAAACTCGTTCGCGCAATTCTTTGCTCATGTTTGTTATGTTCAGCGTGTCGAGGCCACGACGCCCTGTCGGCTCGTCGTTGCACAGAAGTATCGCGAGTACCACCGCCGAAATCGACAGTAGCACAAAAAATACGAACTTCTGACACGAGCCGTTCGACTTTTTCGGATTCGCGGCTATTTCCGGTACGAGCGAACGAAGTTTCTTCTTCGCCTCGTCGTAATCGCATTTCGGGGCACTCTCGTCTGCTAATTCGCTCGATTCGGTCTCCCGATGATTATCGGTGAACTTTTTGGGCGACGCCGATCTCGATCTAACAGGTGGTTTCGCAAATAGGGCGCGTTCCCCCGACTGCATACTCCCGCAAGTGGACGACTTGAACATCGTTCTGTCAGCCGCATCAGACAATGTCATTCCGTTCAACTCCATTATGGGCAAAGAGGACAATTTTTTGGACGCCTTTGCCTTGACCGCTTCGGACGCGGATGGGTCTTCGACTTCCATCGACTCCATGTTTCGCGTTCCGTCCGGCGCTTCTATAGCCCTGGAATTTTGTCCGTAACGAACGTTGTGCCAGTCCACATTCGCCGAGCGCCCGAAAATTGGCAATGTCGTCGTCCACGTGTTGGACAAGCAACGCTCGCTACCAGTCCTCAACACCTCGGAAACTTTCACCTCCCTGGAAGACCAAAGAGAATTCTCCGCTTTACGACTTTGCGTTTTTCGATATATGGTCAAGACGATTTTTGTTTTTTGCGCAAAAGTTAGGCTGGAAATGGAGTAGGGTTTACCCGGTGTTGGAGCGCTTGTCGAATATCTGCTCGCAGCTGTACTGGCGGATGAGAGTGCCGCTATCGTCGGCCTGGTAGCACTGTTCTATGAGAATCCTTCGAGTGGACGGAAGCTCGGAGAAACTTATGGCCCTGGTTATCTTGGGATCGCTCGCCGGATCGGGTAGGCTCAGAGCTGCGAAATGTCTTTCCATAACATCGAGGAGTATCTGAAAAGTATCCTGTGGAAAGAATTATAAAAGAGAGCGGAATTCCTTGTGATCAACGAAAAAAATTACACAATTCGCGAGCCATCGACATTCCTTACTTCTGTCATACGAGCTCTGTAAATCGCAGCATGCATTTTTTCAGATTTATTCATTTATCAATCATCACTCATTACCTTCCTGTTGAGCCAAACTTTTATATCGCGGTACGTCGAGTCTTTCGAAAAAACGCGCGATAGACGACGAACGTTTTGATACGCGTGAGTTTGTCAATTATTCGACCAATTTTGGACGTGTCGCGCACACATGCGACGATCGTAACAGAAACGCCGGTTCAAATTCATCTTTTGCCGTTAAACCGCTATTTTTTGCCCACGAGGTTACGCAGTAGCGCCACTGTGCGCTTGCGGCGAAAAGAAAAAACACTTTCGCACGCGCATGCCAAGGAGACTAGAGTCTAGAGCACGGCCTTACATACGGGTCTTGCAACGAAGCTAAATTTTCGTGGTGGGGGTAGGCACGCGTATCGGCTTCACTTTTCGATTCACTAGGCGCCGCCACGCGTCGCTACCAGCAAGGGGAAGTAGTTTCTCCCTTACCTCTTAACGGCGAGTGGGCCAAAGGTGTTTACGTATGTTTTTGTGGCGCGATTGTCGAAATAACCTTTATTTACGACCTTATACCAGAAGGCTCTAGGCAATTTACCGTGATACATTTTTATCGTGTTTTTACGCATAAGTGTGATTTTTTTTTGGTAGTGTTTGCGAAAAAAATGCGAAATCGCTACGGGTTGCGCGGTTCGTAATTGTAAAACGGGGTACAAAAATTGTAAGCAGAAATGCTTCGTGTTTCGCGAGTCCAGAAACGTCGAACGATACAAAAAATGGCTCGATGCTATTCCGGGACTGAAAGAGTCTCAGTACGTGTGCGAAAAACATTTCGAAGAACCGATGTATTGTGAGACATTGGAGAAAAAAGGATGTAAATGGTCATAATATGTGCTGGTATGAATTAAGGTATTCAAAAAGTTTTCACTTTTTTTTCGATGAAAGTAGGCAACTTTTTTTTAATCAACACGTTGTTTTAATTGGTTTCATATATTATGCAGTCTACACGACAGTACGGTAAATTAAGTTAGGGCAAACGGTGCATGCGTTGCGTTCAGGAGGGAAAAGGAAAGAAGAGCTATTTCTCTCTTCGTCGTGCCACTCCTTCCCCTTGTCGTCACGCTCCAAACGGCAGAAATCGGAATAAAAAATAAAACCGCTAAGGGTGCCTATCCCCGCTGCCGCCGTTGTCAGACCTGTATGTAAGACCGTGCTCTAGACCACGGTCATGGAGACTAGAGGTTAAGGAGCCCGAACGCAGTGTTGGGGAAACGCGGTGATTCGAAATAGTTTATCGTCCATTTTTTCTATAAAATTGATGAGTTATATTGATATGCTTTTGTTCATAGTTATGAAATGTCAATATATCAGTCATTTGTCGACTTGGTTCCGATTGATACTCCAAATGTTTTATTTTTATTCGGTGAAATGAACGATTAAATAACCACAACGCATCCTAACCCCTAATGCAACCCAACCAAATCCTAATCGCTTATTCGATTTCAAAGAGAAATATTTTTTTAAGTCACGACAAACAAAAATAAAACAATATAGAATTTACATTAAACCTCAAACCAACCAACAATCCAAACCGAATCTTACCTCCATCCGGGGGGAACTGCTTAAATATTTAAAAAACTACTTATTCTAGTGATGCAAGTGATAGCTCAATGGTTAGCACGCCGGAGTAACGTGCGCCAAAGCCCGGGATCGCACCCTCGTCGGAAAAGTTATTTTTCGCAATAAATATTGCTCATAAACTAAGTGTCGAAATGAAAAAATCAGTTTTATTTTTGCTCCTAAATGTGTCATTTTTTTTTAAACTGAACGGAAATTATGGACTTCTAATTATAGACGGAAACTCTCGCAAAACAAAAATACTGACGATAAATGAATAATAAACGTTAATTTCGGGACCACCGATATTTTATTTGTTTCTTACACGCCCATCAAAAGTTCACAATGCTCAAAAAACAGATACGAAGGTGGCAGAGATTCATTATTGTAAATATTAGATGTCTTGCGGGGTGATATTTTGTTATTGTAATATGCAGGTTGAATAAATTGAACTGGCGTCTAATTTAGATGCTGCAAGCTAGTATAATGGTTGAAATTGAAAATATGTATTGTTTATTAATTTTGTTCATATTTCAACTCGAAATATGCACATTAATCCCTCACTGCAATAGAAATTACGCCGGCTTCGAGCGTGGAAAAAAACGTCGCATGTGGCGCCATAAACTCAATTTATTTAACCGGAAAATTATGATAACAAAATATTACCCCAAATGTCACTAAATATGTAAAAAAAAATGCCTTCTCCTTACCAGTACGTTATCTTTTACGAGGTAACGCGTCACAATATTTTGCAGGAGCACTTTTTTCACTTTACACACACTTTATACACACGCGAAAGAAATACACCGGGAACAAAGACGTATAAAACGGAAATAAAACTCAGAGCTCACTTCGTTGTATGACCAACGCGAAACTTTACAGCGGTATCTTTGGAACAAGAGCGCTACCGTGGCTGAATTTCAAACTAGGGAATATCATCGCTTTTACATGTTACTTTTTCACCCATTCCGCCATATGCGTTCGGACTCCTTTACTCTAGTCTCCATGACCACGGTCTTACATCCAGGTCCGGAAACTATGGAGGTGGGGGTATGTCACGGTCGTATATACAGGTCTGGGCAATCCGTTTAAAAATGCATGTCTCTAAGTGACGCCTCTCCTTGCGCATTCCACCGTGGCGCTAGTGAAGGGGAGGCACTTTTGAATACGGAATAATAAAAGACGAAGTGTCTATATATTGCGATGGCAAAGCGATGCATAATTCCGGGATGCAGAAGTGGATACATATATAACCCGGAGCACGTCTCATTATTTACAATTCCCAATGATGAAGAGTTGCGTGCTACGCGTAAATTTCGAATGTTCTTCCTTTCCGTAAACGAAAAAAAATATAATTGGGTTGAGCGATAGTTAAATCGGCATATCCATGTCGAAGACGATGAATATCATTAACTAATGGCTCATCGCTCATATTTTCGGTTGATGCTTTTAGTTTTGTGTTCAACTAATTATTTAGGATGTATTAATTTTTCATCACGGCCACGTGAAGGGAAAGACAATTCGCATGCGCGCATACATCGCGCTCTGTCGCACATGCCTCCGAGATAGCAGCGCTCCACGCTTTTGCGGCCAGTTCCGCAAAGAGAGGCGTCAGATAGAGGCACGCTTTGGGGTATACGGAATATACGGGAGTGCCGAGACCTGTATATACGACCGTGTATGCACCCCACGATTCCACACATCCATCCGAGGTGCCCTGCGACCAGAGATTAATGGGGAGATGCACAACGCGGCCCTTTTCGGCGTGCTTCGTAAATGGCGCTAAATCGCGGCGGCGAGTTCGGGAGTATGATTTCGTGATCATCGCCTCTGTCGAGGTTGCAGATTCCCTTGTAGCCGCGCGAGTCCGTGATCACCGCTAAAGTTGGTATCGCAGCAGCGTGAACACGAATGGGTAGCTCGGTGGGGGAAAAGTCTCTGCCCCTCGCTCGCTCGACAGGCGAACGGAGCGAGGTTTTCCGTCCGATCGAGCTCGACATATATGTGTGGCCGTACTACGGATTGGAATATGCATTAAATGAATTTCAAAGTGAAAAACATGTATCGAGATTGTTTTCTCTCGGTTACCCGTTTATGCCGAAAATGCGGGTTAAAAAAATTAACGACGAACCGCGTTGAAAAATAAAACGCCGAAACGACCGTGAAAGGTTCAAAAAGAAATCTTGAGCCTTTGCCGCGATCGTTTCGGCATTTTTTTTCAACAGTAACCATTATGGAAAAGGGTGTATCATAAATGTTTCTTTATCTGCAATGAGCGTCGTGGCTGAGTTGTAGCGTGACGGATTACGATGCTGAAGGTCCGGGCTCAACCCTCGGTGAATGAACTTTTTTTTCTTCATTTTATATTCAGAAAATTTCTACCTTACTCTCGCTTTATCTATTCTCGCCTGTCTAGGCATTATTTTTTATATTTAATTCATATATGTATAACAAAAAAAAAATGTTGCTACGGGCATCGAAGCCGCGCCGTCCGTACTCAGAGCTCGGATGCAGTGCAGCCAGATCGCGCGTAAAAGTTACCCCCTCTCTAGTTTCTTACGCGCCCATCACACCATCGTAGTGTAGCGTGTGTCCGTGAGCGAGCGATGCTCGGACATCTTCGGAAAGAGCCGAGCAAGCCGAAGCGTCCCGACCGCGCCTTCGGCTGCTACACCAATGCATGGACGCTGAGCAGCACGTTCATGTGCGGCCAAGCCGAAACGAAGGCTTCGAGGGAAAAAGCAATCTGAGCACGACTCGCGCGTGACGTCACCCGACGGCACGCGCGAGGCTTTTAGATGATTTCAAAGCTAAGTTAGTTCTTGATTCTCTGCGTTATTAATGTATACAAAAAAATGTATTGCGCACTCAGGTCGCTTATTTTTTTTAGTTTATAAGTTAATTTAAACATAATAATATATCTAAATTACAACTTATTTATCTTATATAAAATTGTTTACGCTTTACTCACACCCATCCTTATGCCAAATAAATTATAATTCATAAAAGTAAGCGGAAATATATTTATATTCGTATTATTATATTAATTCTCATACTTTCATCAAGCGATAAAGCATTATCCCCAAAAACAAGCCAATCATCCATCCGGCCGCGAATTGTAAGTACCGCGTATATTCTACAAGCGATGAGATGGTCCCGTTGGTAGCGTTCCTGGCTTTCTGATTTCTTATTTTTTTCCTGGAAATTTCTCCTTTTCCTATGACCTGAGTGAACGGCTGCGGAGATATTCGGAGAAAAGTTAAAGATGAAAAGAAATGAGATTTTCGTTAAAAAACTTTTTATTATTATTATTTTTTTCGGAAATTTCTTTTTTTCCTATTACCTGAGTGAACGGCTGCGGAGATATTCGGAGAAAATTTAAAGATGAAAAAAATGAGATTTTCGTAAAAAAAACTTGATATTATTTTTTTTCCGGAACTTTTTCTTTTTCCTATTGAGTTTGTTTGGGTTTGTTTGGAGTTTGAGTCATACAAACACAGATTTAAACAATCTTGAACATTCACATCTCCGAAATAGAAAGACGTGAGTATCTAATATTGGTAATACCATCTATAGCAAAAAGCCAGATATCGAGGATACAAACTTCGAAAGTTTTGATCTCAGATAGGCAAACGACCGGTGGTCCATAATAGCGAACACCGAAATAGCGAACATCAAAGAAGTGGACGAGTTGCTTCCTAATTTTCTGCCGATTTTCGCTAACACGTACGAGATTCTTTTAAAGTCTTTAAGAGGGGATATACATTTACAATGATCAAAAAATCAATTTCTTTTCTTTAAGGGATAACACCATTCTAGGAATTTAGAAAAATCGTTTTCTTTTGGCTTCAAAAATACTTTGGGGTCATAAAAACAATATGCAGTTGGTCCTGCAGCGATTTTTTTTAAGGTTGGATAAGTGTGTACAGTAGAACCTCGATTATCCGAACCTCGATCATCCGAACCCTCAATTATCCGAACCCTCAATTATCCGAACGATGACTTAGTTTATCCGGAAGCTCAATTATCCGAACGTTGGCGCGAAAGATACATGGTTGCTCGCTGCCACCACCGTGAGCAACAATAAGCAACCCAACGCAACTTCTCCTTCTCAAACAGCTGCGAGACTTAGACGCTCAAAAACGCGTTGCAGCCGTTCGTCAATTAAAAATGGACGATTTTATTTTTAAAAAATATTTTAAAAGGCACTCGACTTTTTTCAGGTGCTTAAAACACACACACATATATAAATATACAGGGTGGGCGGAACATTGACGTCCAAAAATAAAATTTAGGTCCCTTGTATCCTGGGGTATCCGAATAACCCCCATGTATATCCCGCGACTTTTCATAGTTTTCGAGTTACGAATTTTCGACCTGACCAGTTAAAAAAAATCTAAAAAAAAGTAGAAGACTGTCGAGATTTTTTTGCAACTGAATCTTCATGAGTAGTAGTTTTATGCATAAAATAATCAGCTTCGTAACTGTGATGAAAGTTATTAAAATGTTGGTGTAAAGTGAAAAACTTATGTTCGGTAAATTATGACTTAAATTTTCAACTTTAAATTAAACATCTAAACAGGTGACTTCATGGTTCCTAATTAGGCCTCAAGAATGCGCCAGACTCTCAGCTTTCATAATCATTTTAAATAAAAGCAGTACTTAATAGGGGTACTTTGGCTACAATTGACCTTCAAAGACAGCGAGGTGGAAAATTCTTAAAATTAGCCATCTGATTAAAAAAAATTGCCCATTTTATCATTCCCAAGGATATTTAGTTTGTTACCTAACCAAAAATGACTGCAGGAAAGCTAAGATTTAAACATTTAGAGGTTTATTTTTTTTCGTTCGATTCAAGTTTAATGAATTTTGCGCCATCCGTTCTTGTAACGAGAACGGATCGCGTAAACGAGCTTTTACCTGATCCATGAGAACGGATCGCGCAAAATTCATTAAACTTAAATTAAACTAAAAAAAATAAACCTTCAAATGTTTCAATCTTAGCTTTCCCTGCAGTCATTTTTGGTTAGTTAACAAACTAAATAGCCTTAGGAATGATAAAATGGGCAAATTTTTTTTTTAATCAGATGGGTAATTATAAGAATTTTCCACCTCGCTGTCATTGAAGGCCAATTGTAGCCAAAGTAGTCCTATCAAGTACTACTCTTTTTAATGGTTATGAAAGCTGACAGTCTGGCGCATTCTTAGGGCCTAATTAGGAACCATGAAGTCACCTGTTTAGGTGTTTAATTTAAAGTTGAAAATTTAAGTCATAATTTACCGAACGTAAATTTTTCACTTTAGACCAACATTTTCATAACTTTCCCCACAGTTACGAAGCTGATTATTTTATGCATAAAAGTACTACTCATAAAGATTCAGTTGCAAAAAAAATCTCGATAGTCTTCTACTTTTTTTAAAGATTTTTTTTCAATTGGTCAGGTCGAAAATTCTCAAAAATGCAGTAAAAAATTCATAACTCGAAAACTATGAAAAGTCGCGCGACATACATGGGGGTTATTCGGATACCCCACGATACAAGGGACCTAAATTTTATTTTTAGACGTCAATGTTCCGGCCACCGTGTATGTATATATATATATATATATATATATATATATATATATATATATATATATATATATATATATATATATATATATATATATATATATATATATATATATATATATATATATATATATATATATATATATCAATGTTAATATGTATGTCAAATTTTAATATATATTTATGTATTTTTTTTTATGTAAAAACGTGTTGTTGATGATCTCGTCCCAAAAAACCCACGTTTCGATTATCCGAACTTTTGATTGTCCGAACTAGTCTCGGTCCCAATTGGTTCGGATAATCGAGATTCTACTGTATACGTAAGGCAGGTTTGCAGTCACAAGAGTCTCGCGGTTGAGATATGAGCATGCGGGCTCTGAGTGTAGACGACGCGGGTTCGATCCCCGGTAGCAATGTCTTGTTTTTTTTTATTAAGCATATACGAATTAAATATCATAAATAATGCCTGAACAGGCGAGAATAGCTAAAGCGAGAGTAAGTTCGAAATTTTCTGAATATAAAATGAAGAGAAAAAAGTTTATCCACCGAGGATTGAATCCGTCACGCTACAACTCAGCCACGACGCTCATTGCAGATAAAGAAACATTTATGATACACCCTTTTCCATAATGTTTACTGTTGAAAAAAAATGCCGAAACGATCGCGGCAAAGGCTCAAGATTTCTTTTTGAACCTTTCACGGTCGTTTCGGCGTTTTATTTTTCAACGCGGTTCGTCGTTAATTTTTTTAACCCGCATTTTCGGCATAAACGGGTAACCGAGAGAAAACAATGATCTCGATACATGTTTTTCACTTTGAAATTCATTTAATGCATATTCCAATCCGTAGTACGGCCACACATATATGTCGAGCTCGATCGGACGGAAAACCTCGCTCCGTTCGCCTGTCGAGCGAGCGAGGGGCAGAGACTTTTCCCCCACCGAGCTACCCATTCGTGTTCACGCTGCTGCGATACCAACTTTAGCGGTGATCACGGACTCGCGCGGCTACAAGGGAATCTGCAACCTCGACAGAGGCGATGATCACGAAATCATACTCCCGAACTCGCCGCCGCGATTTAGCGCCATTTCGAAGCACGCCGAAAAGGGCCGCGTTGTGCATCTCCCCATTAATCTCTGCTGCGACCACCCGAGTGTTCTACGCACCCCGCGATTCCACATACCCGAGTTTGGGTACCAATAATTTTTTCTAAATTCATCTAAATATTTGGGTGCCAATAAATTCTCCATGAAACGTGAAAACCAAAAACCAGCATTACACCGAAAACGACAATGCGGCCGGATTCCGCGGCGGGGAGGGGGGGGGGGGGGGTTCGCCAGACGAAGATCCGCACAAAGCGGAGAGCACGATAAGACCTAGCGATAGCTGAGTCTGCCAGCTATAGATATAGCAGACGCGCGATGAAAAAAATAACTTTCAAAAATCGATATCTCGAAAACTATGGCGTGTCGCCAAAAATCCTTTTAGGGGATATCCTATAACATTAAAAGGAATGTGTATGCCAAATTTCAGGTCGAAATTCGGTTTCCGCTTTTCGGAAGTTTATCTAAAAAATCAACGACGAAACGCGTTGAAAAATAAAACGCCGAAACGACTGTGGAAGGTTCAAAAAGAAATCTTGAGCCCTTTCCGCGGTCGTTTCGGCGTTTTTTTTTTCAACAATAAACATTATGGATAACCGTGTATCATAAATGTTTCTTTATCCTCAATGAGCGTCGTGGCTGAGTTGGCAGCATGACGGATTAACGATGCTTGCGGTCCGGGTTCGATCGCCGGTGAATCGATTTTTTATCAATTTTTTTTTCCTTCATTTTATATTTACAAAATTTCGAATTTCCTCTCGCCGTAGCTACTTTCGCCTGTCCAGGCATTATTTATTATATTTCATTCATATATATATAATATAAAAAAAGACATTGCTACAGGGGATCGAACCCGCGACGTCTACACTCAGAGCCTGCACGCTGATATCTCAACCGCGAGGCTCTTGGACCGCAAACCTGCCTTACGTATACACACTTATCCAATCGATGAAATAGTTCTGTAGTTTTGGTCAAATCTTAGGACTTGGCGGAAATCTAAGTATGGTGTAGATATGACCTTCATGGACTGACGACCAAAAATTCAATTCGATTCACCGTTTAGTTCATGAGATAACTGCAATTGAATATGGGTATTTTTGTACGCGATCCCTATACCTAACACGTAAACTGATAGCAGTTTGCTTGCATTTCTCGATATAGGTTCTGAGCGGATATTTGGATTTCAAAATAAAAACACACGTGTACGCAGTACTATTGTGGAATTGATTTTTTTTTGTAAATGACAAACTTTGACCGTTTAGTTTCGAAGATATCGACTTATGAAAAGTGGTAATTTTATTGCACACCGAACTTGGGTCCAACCATCTGTAATGGATCGGCAACAGTGCAGCTAGCTGATCGGCGCGTGGTCTGGGAATTCGAAGCTTTTTTTCCCCCGAGTTCTAGTAATTCTAAGACGGATGTGAAATAAATTCATTCTGCAAATAAATTGAATTTGTTCAATTTATGCATGTATTTGTTACAGCGAATACAATCTAAACTGTCGTCAAGATGTTGTAAATCAACGACCTGACGTCCTTCGACAGCGAATTTTTGTTGCTAATCGTTGAAGTTATGGTTATTCATCGCGTTTAGCTGCATTTTCTTGACACATGGCTGCCACAGCTTTCAGTTTTTTAGCAAGCGCCTGATGTCTTGTAAACTTTTCTCTGTGGCGCATTTGAGTTGAAATTTTCGCGCTTTTTTAATGTATATAAAATATTTGGCGTAAGACGGATCGTAGGAAGCTCAACGCTATGACTGCAGGAAAATCGCGCATTTGCCACGATTACAGCGCCGCTCTCTATATGAGTATGAGACCTATCTATGCTTGAGGTGCAAATGTGTGGGACATATAGAGGGTACAAGCTCTGTCAAAAATGTACAACCAACAGCATCGTATAAGCATTGGATGTTATTATACGCTTCGACCGAAACTTGTGGCTCATACGTATACCTAATGAACTACGTTTAAATAAAATCGTTGCAGGAACAATTGCATATTGTTTTTATGACCCCAAAGTATTTTTGAAGCCAAAAGAAACCGATTTTTCCAAATTCCTAGTGTGGTGTTATCCCTCATACAAAAGAAATTGATTTTTGGTCGTTGTAAATTTATATCCCCCCTTAAAGAGTTAAAAAGAATCTCGCACGTGTTAGCAAAAATCGGCAGAAAATTATGAAGCAACTCGTCCACTTCTTTGATGTTCGCTATTTTGGATCATCGCTCGTTTGCCTAACTAAGTTTGTATCCTCAATATATGGCTCTTCGCTATAAATGTTATTACCAATATTAGATACTCACTTCTTTCTATTTCGGCGACATGAATGTCCTAGATTGTTTGAATAAGAATTTGTATGACTCAAACTGCAGGCAATCTGAATACACGTTCTCGAATAAATGAGCTCTCGAATAAATAATTCTTTGGTGTAAGAGTTATTCGATTTCGTCATCGGTCGAAGGATGCAATTTCGGTTAATTTACAGTTCGTTATTTTGAGTTTATAATTCTGTCATTTCGAAGTCTTTGAAGTTCTATATTTGGCTTTTCAAAGTTTTGATCCCCTCCCCAATGTGAAATGTGTTGGAAAAAAATGCCGAAACACACTTACCCAATTTGAAATGAGTTTTGAAAAAAATTCCGATCGAGAAAGATTCAAAGTTCTCGTTGAGCCTTTCTCGATCGTTTCGGCACTTTTCTTCAACAATTTTTTTAATTCACTTTCTAAGGGGCACATTAAAAACTCATTTACGAATTGGGAGAAACATTAATTTTTTCATCATATTTTCCAATGCCGTTTGCACCAAAATTTTAAACACCCGCTCGTTTTGAGCAACTTCACCAACTTCACTGAGTGGCCGTCAGCGGCAGCTGACGACCACTCTCCTTTTTATTGCGGCGCCAAAATTTCTTCTATGTAACTGTAAAAAATAAATAATAAAATAAACAAACAAAATATAAATAATTACCGGTGCAATGGTCTAGTGGCTAGCGTGTTTGCCACTAAACCATTGCACCGGTAATTATTTATATATGATTATTTATTTTTTAGAGTTACAAAGACGAAATTTTGGCGCCGCAGCGGCATGAGACGCCTGAGAGAGCCCAAGGGCGCGAGAACGGCGGCTATCGACAAGGGAGTGGCACGAGCGAGGGGAGCGGCTGCAGCAAGGACGCCACGGGTATCGCTAACGCGACCGAACCCGCAGTCGCTAGCCCCGCCGGACGCATGGTGAAGTTGCTTAAGGAATAAGATGAGTCAGAATTTAAAAAAAAATCGATTTTTTTTTACACTTTCTTGGAGTATGATGTTTCGAAAATATTCCCTGACAATTTTAAGTCAATCCGATGAATAGTTTACGGGATATCCCGCAATTAGTGAAGGGGCGTCGGGTCACCATGGCAGGTAGCAGCTGACAAACGCGCAAACGATAATTCCCGGGAAGGCAGAATGCTTCGAAGACAACAACAAATTGATATTTCGGAAGCTGCCACATCGGCAGAAGCCCTATTGTATGGGCCAGGAATTGATGATTCGATGTAAGTAATTTTTTAATTACTATTTCTATACATAAATCAAGTGTAAAATTGGAAAACCCTTTCAGAAATTTTCAAAAATTTATTACTCAAAAACTATGAACTTTAGCAAAATTTTATAAAGAACACTTTCGTTTTACAATTGCCCAAAATGTAAAAAAAAAATCTAATGTATCCCAAAAACTTTGGTTTTCTGAAAAATTGTTTTAACAATTGGCTATAAACAATTGAAAGATCGACTTTTCGGCAAAAAATTGTGACATTTGGATTCGGCGGATCAAAATACATAAAAAAAAGTTTTGCTTCATCCATCGAGCTCGAAATTTTACGAACATATAATACCGTATCCACATCGAAAAACTTTAAACGCGTTTTTCTCGAAACTATGTTTTTCAAGTCGGTGACCACTATAATTCAAAAACCACTCGATGGATTTTGATGAAATTAGTGTGCTTATTGATCGCATTAAAAACTAGTCCTTAATCGAAATATTTTCATTTTTGTTGAAAATTTCTATTTTTTTAAACAGTAAACGTGTGTTTTTTTGGCCGAAAATGGAAAGTTATCTGTCGGAAGCCGCCATTTTGTTAATTTAAAAAAAGCTTCGATTAAGGACTAGATTTATTATTAAACTAATATTTTTTTTTGGTTTTTTGATTTCAGATGATCCAGTAAAATGTTATGATGGTCACCACAAAGCACTACATGCCGAAGGGGGTCCGACAAAGATAGCGATATTTTTTTAAATAATCAATATTTTTCTTTGAAAATTTGGACAAGTCAAGTTGAAATATAACATGAAAAGTCTTCGTAACCACTGTGGTAAAACAAACTTAATTACTATAAAAAACAAATTATTGAAAATGTTCGTTTTTTCCCGCTTTTGACTGCATTTCACCCCTTAAAACGAGCGGGCGTTTAAAATTTTGGTGCAAACGGTATTGGAAAACATGATGAAAAATAAATGTTTCTCCCAATACGTAAATGAGTTTTTACTTTTCCCCTTAGAATATTAATTTAAAAAATTGTTGAAGAAAAGTGCTGAAACGATCGAGAAAGGCTCAAAGAGAACTTTGAGTCTTTCTCGATCGGCATTTTTTTCAAACACACATTTCACATTGGATAAGTGTGTTTCGGCTTTTGTTTTCAACACATTTCACATTGGGGTGGGGGTAAAAACTTTAAAAAGCCACATATAGAACTACAAAGATTTCGAAACGACAGAATTATATACTCAAAATAACGAACTGTAAGTTATTCGAAATTTTATCCTTCGACCGATGACGAAATCGAATAACTATTACACCAAAGAATTATCTATTCGAAAGCTCATTTATTCGAGAACGTGTATTCAGGTTGTCTGCAGTTTGAATCATACAAATACTGATTCAAACAATCTATAACATTCATATCTCTGAAATAGAAAGAAGTGAATATCTAATATTGGTAATACCATCTATAGCAAAAAGCTATATATCGAGGATAGTAACTTCGAGTGTGTAGATCTTAGATAGGCGATCGAGCGATGGTCCAAAATAGCGAACACCGAAATAGCGAGCATCAAAGAAGTAAACGAGTTGCTTCATAATATTCTGCCGAATTTCACTAACACGTACGAGATTCTTTGAAACTCTTTAAGGGGGGATATACATTTACAATGATCAAAAAATCAATTTCTTTTCTTGAAGGGATAACACCACTCTAGGAATTTGGAAAAAATCGTTTTCTTTTGGCTTCAAAAATACTTTGGGGTCATAAAAACAATATGCAATTGGTCCTACAGCGAATTTTTTTTAAAGGTAGTTCTGTAGGTACACGTATGAGCCAAAATTTTCGGTCGTAGCGTATAGTAACATCCAATGCCTATACGATGCTTTTGGTTGTAAATCTTTGACAGTGCTTGTACCCTCTATATGTCCCACACATTCGCACCTCATGCATAGATAGGTCTCATACTCTTATCGAGAGCGGCGCTGTAATCGTGGCAAAAAACGCCGAAACGACCGCGGAAAGGGCTCAAGATTTCTTTTTGAACCTTCCACAGTCGTTTCGGCGTTTTATTTTTCAACGCGTTTCGTCGTTGATTTTTTGGATAAACTTCCAAAAAACATGAACCGAATTTCGACCTGAAATTTGGCATACACATTCCTTTTAATGTTATAAGATATCCCCTAAAAGGATTTTTGGCGACACGCCGTAGTTTTCGAGATGTCGATTTTTGAAAGTTATTTTTTCATCGCGCGCCTGCTATATCTATAGCTGACGGGCTTAGCTACCGCTATGGCCTATCGTGCTCTCCGCTTTGTGCGGATCTTCGTCTGGTGTACACCCCCCCCCCCCCGCCGGGGAATCCGGCCGCATTGTCGTTTTTGGTGTAATGCTGGTTTTTGGTTTTCACGTTTGATGGAGAATTTATTGGTACCCAAATATTTAGACGAATTTAGAAAAATTTATTCGTACCCAAACTCGGATATGTGGAATCGCGGGGTGCGTAGAACACTCGGGTGGGCGCAGGGCATCTCGGATGGGTGTGTGGAATCGTGGGGTGCGTAGAACACTGCGGTGGCCGCAGAGCACCTCTTCTATTTTTTTCTTCACCTATCGTTTATTTTTTTGGTTTATTTATTCGATTTTTTTTCGTTAAAAAAAATTCGGTGATTTTTTTTCTTTCATTTTCTCATTTTCTCGATTTTTTTAAAAGTTTTTTTTCTCTGATTGTTTTGTTTTTTTTTTATTTTATAATTTTCAATTCGTATCATCTGTATAATAAAGCGAAAGTTAGAGTCCCGAGCGCAGGCACCATTACAACGTTTCCGTAAAAATGAGAATTCGCTATACGAGATTTAAAACCAAAGCGCGCCGGTCGTAGAAACGTTGGAGGGGGTTTCTCCAAACAAACTCGATGAAGATCCGGACAAAGCGGAAGGCGCGATAATATATATAGGTATAGTCAGAGCTGAGCCTGTCATATATAGACATATTATGAGCGCGGTCAAAAAATGACTCTGAAATATCGATATCTCGAAAACTATGGCGCGTCGTCAAAAACCGTTTGAGGGGATCCCTTAAAATATTAAAATGAAGGTATGTGTCCACTTTTCGGAAGTACACCCATATATTAAGTGGCATATCTGTGCAAAATTTCAGCTAAATCGGGTATAACAGTTTTTCGTAAGTTCAGCCGAAGTTTTGGTACACAACTTCGCTAATCTAGATACAAATAAATGTCCAAATGATTTTTCAATCATCTTCCCAGTCCCGGTAGCCTAACCGCTTAACTGCATCGGAACCCACTGAATTTTTAAAAGTCCCGTAACTCACTGATCCCGATAACGTTTGATAACTTTCGAATGATAATGGTGATACTATATTTGTAAATATACTGAAGAAACGATTGAAATACACTAATTATGCCGATGTTATTCCCGGTAGGTCAATGTACTAAAAAAAAATTCCTTGACCAATTCCGCAAAATCATTCGGAGTGATATTTTTATCTGAGGAACCTTGTAAAATATACGCTGTTTATCCACCTTTGTAAGTTGAAGAACCAATGATGTTTATTTTTGTTACATTATGAATTAAATTACATATAATATACTTTCGAGATTTACAAAAACAATGCTTTGAAGAATTCGCGTATGTTTCACAGCCACAAGGTGACCGAAGTGTTTTATTTGAATCGAGTACGCATAGATGTAGGGGCGATTATCAAAAGCTGTTGCGATAATTCCTTTCAAACAAACGCCCGCACTACGTGACATTCCAACCAATTCGCTGCTTGGTGTGAAAACGCCGACACGCAACGAAGACGTGAATAATTATTTGCTGAAAGATGAAAATTCATTTGCAAGTAATTCGCATAGTGAGTTATATACAGGGTGGACCATTTAACGTGACCATCCGATATCTCCGTTGCCTTTAGAGTGACGAAAAAAATGTCATGAGATCATTTGATTGATTTCGAAGGGCTGATACAGTGGTGAAAAATTCATTTTTGTTAAGGTCATAGTTTTTGCGTTCTCAACATCATCAATGGTTTCCAAATGGGAACATGTTCTTTTTTTATTGAGACGTAGCTGATATTCAGACGAATCCAACAACCTATGATATCATGACCTTGAAATGATTTTTCACCAAAATACACCTGTAAAAAACGGGAAATCGGGATGGTATTGACAATAAGAGTATCCGAATGATGTAATTCAATTTTTTGTGCAGAACATTTGTTGTAACAAATGTTCGAAGTGATGGCTATCAACCTTGACACATTTTTGAAGACGTCGGATGAATGATTCTCTTGACCTTCGAATAGTTTCTGGTGTGATAGCGGCGCAGTTTATCCAACGGATACAATAATGTCAATAGTCGGAGATGATTCTGATGTTTGCAAATACTGGCATTGTAACGTAGTAAAACTGTAGTAGAGTAAAGAATGTTTACCATCTACCAATATTAGAATCAGTAGACAAGTGTATCCATCCAAAGTAACATGTAATAACCGTATCGAAAATGGTATTGTGCAGTCAAGCAGAGAAAGTGGAAATGATTGAGTGGTTAAATTATTTCATGATGATGAGTGGTTAAATTATTTTCTGCACAAAAAATTCAATTACATTATTCGGATATTCTTATTGCTAATACCATTGCGATTTCCCGTTTTTACACGTGTATTTTGGTGAAAAATCATTTCAAGGTCACGATATCATAGGTTGTTGGATTCGTCTGAATATCAGGTACGTCTTAATAAAAAAAAAACATGTCACCATTTGGAGAACCATTGATGACCTTGAGAACGCCAAAACTATGACCTTGACGCAAATGAATTTTTCACCACTGTATCAGCCATTCAAAATCAACCAAATTACCTCCTGACATTTTTCCGTCACCCTAAAGGCAACAGAGATATTTGAGGTGGTTACGTTAAATGGTCCACCCTGTATATTTGCCTTTTTAAGTCGTAGCAAATTTTCACATCAAGCGATTCGTTCGAAGCACTATTGTACCAGGGTTGAAAACACGGATACAGCGATATAAATGTGAGGTACATTCTTTCTAAATGTACATTTGTTTGGCAATATCGGAACTTTAGGAATAGCAGAACCAATCGAAGACCTAACGTGCCAATTTCAAATACGTTAAAGTCAAATGTGACTGAAGGGAACTTATTCGTTTATTTAATATGATGTTTACCCATTTTTCTAGCTTCAGTGAGCGTAGTACGATGTCTGTGGGTACCAGAACTGACAAATCGTCTTTTCCTTCAGAAGCTTTGCAGCGCACTAATATACACACATATATATATATATATATATATATATATATATATATATATATATATATATATGTATATATGTATATATTTAAATAATGTATTGCCTCCTTTTGCTCTCACATAACCTCTGCAAACGCCGACCAGCACGAAACGCGCGTAATACAGCTGCGACCTATGGCAGTTGCTGCAGTCAACCTAACAGCCTCGAATTACAAGAGAACCGTGCGACGTTTGCAAAAGCGCATCTCTATTTTAATAGGATTTTTAAACATGGAACATTATTTTTCCGACATAGCTAACTCCTTCAAATTAACATATTTGCAAATAATAATTACGATGATCTACCGTAGTATACATTTAAAAATGTTCACAATATTCATTCGTACACGTCATTAGCATTTTGCTGCAATCAGTGGGAACTGATGACGTCGCACAATGTATTAGCATGGGAACTTCGTTTCTCCCACCACCCTTAAAAATGATTCAGCAGAAACCTTAAAAAAATGTATCGTAATGTACTTATGGACGTTTGTTTACAACGGTGCACGGGAAACGCCCCCATTTGGCGACCCCTGTCGCAGACGTCATATGAATCCGAAAAAATAAACAAAACATATCCTTAATGTGTATGTGTTGTGATGTGTTTGGTCCCAGATTCAGAAAGAAAATTACAAAACGGTGGCATGCTCTGATGATTCATTTTTCCCTATTTCTCCGGTCATTCTACGAGTTTTATAAAAAAAAATGTAATCACTTCGACTCAATTCTGGTACGAAATTAGAAAAACAGTCGACTGAAGGTGCGTGCCAAATCGGAGCTGAATCGGCTAATTGGTTATCGAAATATTGTGGTTGTCGATTTGGAAAGCATAGTTTGGCGAAAAAGGTATTTAAAGTTGCTGCGTCTCGACGGCGCTCACCGAGCGTTTTGTCATCGGGAAGAGCAGAATTCGAGAATTTACTCCACTAATGCCTATTGTACGAGTCATCGTCATGCCGCCATTACAGTTGGCCTGTTAATCGCCATGGGAACGTCCCACTAATCGTCACATGCGTTCAAACTGCTTTGAGGCCTTATATACATTTGAAAAAAAAATTGATTTTTTTTAATGACTTAAAATATGTATAAACATGTCGAAAATAATATGCAAAAGTTATGTTAGGTGGACATTTTTTTAAGACATGTAGAAAAATGGTTTTAAAACTTTAAACGCGTTTTTCATGAAGAAATGTTTTCAAAATCGGGCGGACTCGTAGGTCCTGCATTTTTTGACCGATTGACTTCAAATTTCAACTATAACTTCTTGGATACATTTTATAGCGATGTACACACGATTTTTACAATCGTTTAACAATTGCGATTTTTGGAACCGAACAAAGGCCGTTATTTCAGTCGAAAATTCGACTTTCTTAAAAATCGGACTAAATGTACAAAAATAAATATTTTATAATAATCGTGTGTACTTCGGTAGCAAAACTCATGTAGATTACGGGGAAAAGAAAATTCTTCTGGGTGCACATGTGCGACTCCAACGAGTCCGCTCGTTGGAAGTACCTACAGATATGTGAAATAAACCCTCTAAACCTCGTTTTGATTGCTTTATTAGTATTTTTTTTAATCCCAAAAACTCTTGTTTTCCGACCATCCAAAGATATTTAAGGCCTTAACTAATTATGCAAAGGTTCGTAGGACTTTGTTGACTCGATTATGTCTGCATATAGAACGGCAGAATAATTTTTACGCACTCTGTCACAAACTTTATTATTTTTATTGAAACATTCAATAAAGAGTTTGAAACACACATTTCTCTTCCAAGGAACTTTATTAATTTCAAAAATAAAACTAATTATTGCCTATTACGTCAGAATTATAATTTTTATTTATTTGTAGTCATTATAAAGAACCATTTTCTCATAAAATAATTTTGAATATTATTTCGATCGAGTGCTGTTCACCTGTGTTCAAGACATACCCAGTTATCGACATGGTCACGACCCAGTAATCGACAACATTTATTTATGTGTATATCTTTTGACTATCGCGAATATGTGTATGACGATTACTGGTCCGTGAATCCTTCAGACAATGCTAATTACGAACCCAATATTTCTTTTCTGATTTTCTATAAACTAATATTCGAATCGTAAGACTCTTTTTTGCTAACATTGTCCCAGTTATCGACAGCCGTGGCGATTAATCGGCAGAGTGTTTATGTTGCTGAACCGGTAATCGTCATATATGAAAATTCGTTGAAATTAACATAAAACTATAATTTTTTATGCTGAACGCAAAACTAAAATCCTTGTTAATCACGTGAAGGAAAACATACTTCACGCAAGTCCACAGGCATTCTCAAATCACCCGGGATGTGACATGGTTCACGTTAACCTCCTAATGAAGGATTCAGCCGAAATGACAGCTAGACGTCGTAGCGGAATATATTTAATTTGATTATTCTTTTATACGTATACTTACGTGTGTGAAAATGTAATACAACATAGTAAATACCTCCTGGAAGGTAATATGCCACAAGCTATCATTGGTAGGTCGATTATTTTTTTTTTTTTTTTAATGATTGCTCGGTCAATCGCGGAGTATCTCTTGCAATGGTTTTTTTTCGTGAACTTTGCAATCGGTATTCCATCGTTCCATCTGTGTGCTAGCAATACGTAAAAGAAGAATGATGACTATTTTCGTTCACATTATAAATATAATTACTTTTATTTTCGAAATAAAAAAAAACGACATTTCCACGGATTCGCTTATATTCCGATTATGAGGCGACAATGTAGTTGGGTGCAATATGCATAGAGGTAGCAGCGATTATCAGGAGTTTTTCCGGTACCTCCTTTCGGATAACCTTCAGGACTACGTGACGTTTTATCAATTCACTGCTCATTGTAAGAACACGGACAAGCGACGAAGAAGTGAATAATCATTCGCACAAAGGTGGAAATTCATATGCAATGCATCGTGACGCATATACATTTGCCTATATAAATCTGAGCAGAGCTTCAAATTCATACATTGTCGTCTTTTTCCGTCTTGTACAATCAACACTGGTAACCTCCAAGCAGAGCGAATTCATCCAAAGCACGATCTTACCGAAGTTCGTTACGTGGATATCACCATAAAAGAATCAATAAGGTAACATTCTTCTCAAATCGAATATGGAAAATATAATCACACAGATTTTCGTTTTAACTTGAATTGTAAGAGTTCCCATTCAAAGACAGTAAGTTATATATCTATAAGTATACTTACACTCATACTTACCACAGTTTACTTTCCGGACAATCTTGACATTGCTATGTCTGCTATACTTTTATTGTCTTGCCAACGAGCTATTTGTTTTTTCATCTATTTTCACCACGAGTGGTTTTTGCAAGCATCATAGAATTTTCCGTCAGTGTATATGATCAATTTCCATGTCTAATCGATTCAGCTGAGTGAATTTGGTATTATGTTAAATAAAGTTTCCTAACGGATTATCATAAACTCTTCGAACTGAGCCGTTATTAAGAACTTGAAATACATCAAGTACTTTTTTATTGCGGTTTTTATTCGCTCTGGTACATAAATTTGACAATGGAATTTCTTAACGAAAATACTTTTAGGTGTACGTTTGCGAGCCCAAGGAATTTTTCGAAGAACGACAGTCATGAAAATCACTGTGTTGTTTGTGTGCCTCGCAGTTGGCGGTAAGTACATTGAAAATGACTCTTGAAAGGTTGGAGTTAGAATTTTATTGGACAACTAGTATGACTTTTTGCATGAACGACCGTTTGTAAATCCAATACAAGGAACTTCAAAACCTGAACGCCATTAACGAATCAATTAAAGATAAAACAATAGAGGCTCGCAATTATTGAACGATTATTTCTCACAATTGATACTCAGAACGCAATGTAACCAGAAAATAGGATATAACTTTGCATATGTTATATTTATTGTTTGGCGTTAGCGACCACGTGCGTAAGCATTTTTGTTAGTGCGAATATTAGGATCGCTAAAGAATCATCAATAATTGTGTTTCAGCACAACTCTTGTTTACAATCCCATTGCGTTCCTAAAATGTTTTGAAAAGCCCTGCAGGCTTTTCAATTTTTGCTTTGTTGTTTCCCCGAATCGGTGGATTTTCTAATCAACATCTCAACGGCAGTCATTCTAATTAAAACATATTTTTTTCCGCTATTGGATGTTAGGGAAGTCCCGATAGTGTGAAGCAATTGTCAAAGTTTTTTTCTTCCGAGTTCAATGCCTCTGCACTGCCAAAAGAAAATATTTAATTTAAATAGGATCTATTTAAATTAAATAGGTTTTTTCCTTGGCTCACGGCCTTCTACGATCTTATTTGTTTCAAAGATATTTTTCTATTTGTTCCAGCTATTCGTTTTAAATATTGAATATATTCAAATTGAATAAATAAATATTGGATTCGACTAAATCTCTATTTGCTTACAATAAACACTGTAAATCTAAGTGTACTATATACATAAAATATTTCATAAA
Organism: Ophion slaviceki; assembly: GCA_944452715.1. Taxonomy (NCBI): domain Eukaryota; kingdom Metazoa; phylum Arthropoda; class Insecta; order Hymenoptera; family Ichneumonidae; genus Ophion; species Ophion slaviceki. The sequence goes on along the minus strand of OX101793.1, from coordinate 14,315,243 downwards.
TCCAAAATACAATGAAATACTTCATAGAGAGTTTTACAACAGCGAGTTTGTATCATAATTCGTCGTTGCCTGGCTTTTTGAGATGATTTCTATCGACGAAAATATTTCACCTATATGGGAATCGAACCTAGAACCTACCTACTCATAGCTACGCACGCTGCCCCTATGCTGCCGAGTACTTGTATCATCTTACAAGGAACATCTCTCAGGAGAGATCCTTCGATTTCGTTGAAATTTGGATATGTTATAAAGCACCGAAAAGTAAGCGATACGTATTTTTTTTTTTCAACGGAAAAACGGTTTTAAGGGGTAAAACGAACCCTCGAAAATAGGGGTGTTTTTCGTTTTTCGTCGATAACGTTATCGTTCTCATCTCCATTGTATAGTGCGCAAAAAAAAATAAACATTGTTGCAATTTGAATTTTTTCATTATCTCCTACCGTTAAAACGTTATCGACGAAAAACGAAAAACATCCCCATTTTTCAGGGTGCGTTTCAGCGGTTAAAACCGTTTTTCCGCTGATAAAAAAATACGTATCGGTTACTTTTCGGTGCTTTATAACATATCCAAATTTCAATAAAATCGAAGGGTGTCACCTGAGGGATGTTCCTTGTTAGTCGCAGATGAGGCTTAGAGACCAAACGAATTCCTATAATTATTTGCTGTATCACATAATCTATATCAATTAGTTAATATTATTGTGATAATTAGAGAGTATTATCGAATAACATGCTGTATATTTTTCTAACATAATCTACACACACACACACACACACACACACACACACACACACACACACACACACACACACACGCATGCACGCACGCACGCACGCACGCACGCACGCACACGCACACGCACACGCACACGCACACGCACACACACACACACACACACATATATATATATATATATTCTCTCTCCCCCCTCTCTACCCCCACGCCTCTTTGATATGTGTGTTGCAATAAATACAGACCATTCAATTACATAGAAAAATGGCTGACTCTACGAAAATTCTATTTAATTTAATTTTTTCAAAATCAAATAGATCCATTTAGTGGATTCAACTAAATTGTTTTTTGAGCAAATGAAACCGAATCACTGATTTATTAGGATTAAATAAAATACTTAGTTATTGGACGATATTGAATATATTTTAGTAGTAGGCCGTGAGCCAAGGAAAAAACCTATTTGATTTACATAGACCCTATTTAAATTAAATATTTTTTTGGCAGTGTAATGAAGATCTCACTTACCGATGTTTCGAAAAATAATATTCATTTTATATCGAAAATCACAATTGGCAGTCATCGCAATTGGCGTATAGGTACATATTTCGAATAATTAGTAAGAAATACACCATTTTCCGATTCAATGTGGCCGCAAAAATCGGCCATAATCAATTTGCTTCGAAAGCATTCACAATATTGCTGCTCAAAACACACAGAAATATCAATGAACTGTTGATTAAAGGCCACGCCTAGAGGCCGAAAAATAGGCTTTTTGGGGATTTTTTTTCTCCGAAAAACTCTATATTGATTTTTGGCCAAATGGCGCACTTCTAAAGTGGAAAGTGAAAAATTTGCCTAAAAAATTGTCAGATAATTGTTAATAACAAATGAACTATGTAATATAAAAAAAATCCGACGTACTTCCATAAACAATGTATTTTTCAAGATATATTCAACATTTCAAGTGAATCGGTTGAAAATTGTCTGAGTTATGTTTCCGGCCAACTTAAAAAATGCAGTTTTGAGATAAACGCTGCACAACCGCCATTTTAAAATTAATCGCTTCAAAAAAATTGTTGTATACAGTCACTGAAATGTATAATGAACACCCTTTTTGTAATACCGATTTATTTTGTAGTTTTTCTGAAAAAAAAAATCCCCAAAAAGTAGGGATGTGCGGATAGTAGAAATCGCCGGGTCGGGTCGAGTCGGGTAATCAGACTATTATTCGGATCGGACGGGGATACTCGAACTTTATCGAGTACCCGAGTTTTTCGAGTACTTGTCGGACATCGGGTACTCGATAAGCCGTGTTGCCGGAGCAAAATTTCGATTCATATTATAGATAGCGCTACGGAAACGTACCAAAACGGACGGAATAGACTCTAGCTTTATGTTCTCTACCCTTCGCCGATAGGTTGGGATTCATCAGAAATACAAATAATTGATTTAATCATTTTAGTTTTTTTATTATGTATATATATACAGTTTTTTTCCGGCAAACTTCTTTTAAGACAGTCACATTTCAGGAAATATCAAGATATTTGAATGTCGAAAAACTGAATAAAAGCAAGATTGTTCGTCGCATTTTCATTAATTCTGTTCAGTGCTAACTGGTAATTTCGGCGATTCATTCGTCTTAATTTAATTTTTTGTCATTTTTTATTTTTGTTCCAGGTAAACCCTGTTCTTTAAACGCTTATATCTCTGAAACTAAACAAGATATTTTCAATTTTAAAACGTCAAATGGAACCTACATTCCCCTCGCTTCGAATAAACGTAGGGCGTTGAATCTTGGTCTCTTTGGGTTTTTGCTCCATTTAAAACCCACGTTAAAAAATTCAAAACTTTAAAACGTTTGCCGGAACAGAAGATATTTATTGTAATTTTTTTCCTTTCGCACACTTTTTAGTGATGCCAAAACGCAACTTTCCCGCGCTATTATGATACGATTCGCCAAAAGTGACCGTTTCTCACTCCGCCCTAACAGACACACACACACGCACGCACGCACGTACGTACACACACACGGAATAGAAAAGTGAGACGAAAAAAGATTTTTTACAGCATATCATTTATTCGTTTTATCGCCTTCTTCAAGTTTTCGTTTTCTCCCATTATTTGGTCGATACACCTAAATAAAAAATAAATATGAATATAAATAATAGATACGGATCTCCGAGTCGTTTACGAATATTCGAAGTTTAAGAGTACTCGACGTTTACGAGTACCAAAAATTTGAAAGTACACGATTACCAAATTCGGGTACCCGATAGTCGCGGGTAATGCAAAAACGTAACCCGTCGGGTACCCGAGTGAATCGGGTACCCGCGCAGCCTTATCAAAAGCCTATTTTTTTCGGCCTCTAGTGTGGCCTAAGGCCTTAATAGCAACAAATTATTTTCATACGCATTGTCCTAGGAACCATAAGTGCCCGTCTCAAACGCGCCAGCGGTGGAGAGGAGATCACAATTAAAGACGCACCTTATTTTGTATCGGTAAGACGGAGCGGGAGACATGTATGCGGCGCTGCGTTCATAAGCACCCAGCATGTTCTTACTGCAGCACACTGCGTGTTGGATGAGTCATTGAAGCCATTTTCTGACATAGCAGTCGTAAGCGGTACGGATGTACCTGATATAACAAACGTTGGACACAGTATATTAAACATCTCTCATCACAGAGACTACGAAACGAGAAGAATCGCGTGCAACATAGCTGTTATAAAGGTACGAGAACGAAAAATATTTATTCCATGTACCGTATCACTTTGATTTATGAGTCTGAATCTGTACGACATTGGAATTCCTTATATATCGAAACACTGAGTTACGAAATCATGAATGCACTTTGTGGATCCGGTTGTAATTCCGGGGCTTCTCTGCAATTCAAGGTCGTCGCATAAACCAAAGCTTAATTGTCTGAACGTTTTATCAGTTTTCTCCCAATACATTGCAGTTATCAGCGCACGTCGTATGGAATGAAAAACAATCCAAAATCCCATTGCCAAATGCAGAACCACGATGGTATGCGTATGCCACATTGGTGGGATTTAAAATGTCAGAGTCAAGACACTCGAGAAGTGGTCTGCGAAAATTGAGCGTGCGTATGTACTATAAGGGCCCAACTGTGAACAATCCGGATGATTATGGTTCGATCATTTATGGAACGGTTAGGAGCCCCCAAAATATAAACAACGTGAGTACTTGCGCTGGGTAACCTGTTCCTGTATTGACCACGTGAATCAATTTTCTTTGTGTCACGTGAGATGTTTCCATTAAACGCTCGAATGCACAAACGCTTTCGAAGCACGGATCAGAGTCATTACCATTCTGCATTTTAACACACGTAGCCACAAAGAATATCTACCGATGAAAATGAAAGAAGATACAGGCGGGTGTTTGTCTACAAGCAGATGAGATGAACTTATGGTTGTATCTGTGGATTATCAAGATCAAGTATCTTGTAAAAAATAATTATCGATGCTGCAAAGAGTAATAGGGAACCGTACTGCCATTTTTTCTCGCTAAAGGGGACATTGTATTGTAACGTAAACAGAACATGCTGTTTAGTGAGATTCTCTTTGGTTTTGCCCGTGATTCTACGACGACTGTTGAATTTTCTTTAAATAAACTGTTTGTCGTGAATAAATTGTGACGAATTTGTGCAATTGAATGCAGGCACGAAAGCTTTCATTTATTTCCTAAAAACGAAAAACTTCGCAACCAATAAGAAATTGATACACTTCGCAATCACTTTACAGCCACAAAATATTCGAAGCTATATTCTAATCATTTTAGATCTGCAGACTATAGAAATGAAGGATGTGTTACAGCTCAGTATATAAACATAATATTTTTGACGCTATTTACGTCTAAAAGTATATTGCAAAGTAGTTGATCATCATAACCTAAAAATTTCTGTTTGAAATATTTTAATTTTTTTAACATACTGGTATTATTTTATTACATAATACTCACCTAGCTCATTTTCATTCTTTACGGGGATGAAACGGAGCCGGAAAATATTGAAAAAAGGGGTTATACCTTCCCTGTTTATTTGGAGCAAAAAAAACTTTGAAGAATGAACAGAGAAGGAAAAGAGTAGAAGAGGATTTTTCAATTCTCGTATAGTCAAATATCCGTAATTATTGTCCATTATGTCCATTCATGTAATTTTAATTCAAGACAGACATCGTGAAAATGTACCGCGCGCGTTGACGGCTTCTTTTGTTTACGTGGCGCTATCTGCGCTGAACTTGCGTAAGGTTCCCTATTGAAAAAAGGGCTGATTTCTGTATCTTCTAAAACAATGGTGTCATTTCGAACGTAACAAAAAGTACGGAATACAAATTGGTCTAAACGACATTTAAAATTGAAAAAAATTGGGCAATTGCACGCGAATATTTCTACAGTACGAGTTTTAGATTTCGATTCCGTTGCGATGGATAGCTATATCATATTTATGGTATAAATATAATCGTTTGGATTTAATTCGAAAATTTCACGAATAATCTCATGGGGATATCTTAGAAAAGATTCTGTCTACTTATGCATCGGCCTAAGGGTAATAAATCAGCGATAGATATGTATATGTACTTGTATCTAGCTTGCTTTATACGCTTTCCATTGCAGGCGGATCTCGGCACGGCACTGGTTTATGAAGGGAGAATAATTGGAATAGCTTCGGAGAGGCCTAATGAAAGTCCCCATGCCTGCGTGTTCGTAAACGTTCTAAAATTCAAAACATTCATAGAAGAATCCATGGAACCAACCGGAAGTTCGTGGCGCCCAAGCGTCATCGATTTTGATGACATAGAATGGGAATAGTTTAGGATATAGTTTATAACTTAGAAACTGGTGAAAATAATGTATTACCCGGAACGGGAAGGAAATAAGTAAAAGTGATTTTCAACAATCTTCTACCACTCGAAACCACTGCATTGCCTAATTCTTTCCTCAAAACGCTGGTTTTTTGCATACATTTTTTCGCTTCGTTGTTGCCACTTACAACAGATACACATAGATCACTCGGGGGGGGGGGGGGGGGGGGGGGGACTTACTTCGATGTCCTTAGCTGAGGAATTTTTTGTGCAAGTGCGCCATCTCCATTGCACAGCCCAAATAAATTCTGTAAATAAATTTGATTGGAAAAACCTTTTCTGCAAAAAGTAGGGTGATCGTGTTTCTCTCTCGTACTCATTTGGAACTGTCATGGTGCGTTCTCTCTCGCACACCCGAACGATAATACACCCAAGTGGGTATTCCTACCATTATAATATATAATAATATTGTGTACATATATATAATAAATAAAATATAAATAATATTAATAAAGCACATATTAATGAAACAACTCGTGTTGTTTTATTCACATTGGCTTATTATATAATAAGCACATCAGATATAATAATTATATAAGTACAACACGTCTTATTTTATTATGGAAACTTATGATTTGCCAGTTATGTTTAAAAATATAGCTAATTATAATGAAACGCGACTGTAATTATCTCGTAATGTAATTATTATTCGGATGCGCGTTACTCGGTTTTTCCGTACAATAATAATAATAATAATAAATAATAATAATAACATGTACATGCAAGAAACCGGGCGAATGCGGGAATGTTGGCTCTACATGCTGGGGTTGTCTTTTCACCACGTGCTTATTATATGTATAGCCATGAAAACTCGTGATTTGTAAGTTACGTTTAAAAATGAAGCTAAATATGAATTAAATTAAGCGATGAACCAACCGAACAAGCCGTCGAGCCTAATTGAACCCCAAGCGCGGCAATCATTTAATTATGAGAAGATTATATTTATTGCCAAATGATTGTGTGGCGAAGTTGATAGAACGCTAGATTACTGTATTGAAGGTCCTGAGTTCGGCCCTCGGTAGTTTTTTTTTCTTTTGCATTCGTATAGGTATCTGGTTGTACGAGCGAATTGAAGCAGTTTCGCTCAATCAAAGAACTCGTCCAATCCCAAAAGAACTCGAACAAAAATAACATGGAAGAATATATTTTCTAATTTACTGCCATCAATAGTTAAAGCTTGTTTTGTAATTCCTACCTAGAGTGTTTACTTTTTCCCTTTATCTCATTGACTTGCGTGGAGTCATCTCCATTATTATACACATAGTTCGATAGCTGCTGAGTTGGTGTACACGACAGATATATTTGTGTTTGACAGGCGCAAACAATTTTGCCGCCAAAACACGGTCAGTTTCACCTTATGCAGTTTTGTATTGCTATACATTATCGGTTTCCAAGAACACTAGCGACGCCTGCGGCGAAACTGAGCACTACATTTCTGCGACCGATTGAAAATACTGTTTAAGAGTGTCGACCACGGTCTTACATACAGGTCTGGAAACTCCGTTAGTTTACATGGTTCCTTTGCTGAAGTTCGCCGCGAGAGGCGCTGCAATCGAGGAGTCAGTGTGCGAGAGAGACAACAATACTCACTCTCACTCACCAATGCTTGCAGCAGTACTTATCGGAGTTACTACTTGCAAATATTTCTACGTATACGTGTTCATCATCTGTTGTTTTTCCTAACACTATATATGGAGATAGCATTTTATATTACAGCTCAAATGTAATATCGTGTTTATCAATCATATAATAACAATTATTTATCCCTTAGAATTCAAATAATGGCGTCTTATAATGGCAATAAGGAAGATTTATAGTCATTATCGCTCTGCAGGGCGGGGGGGGGGGGGTGAAATGTACAAAATAACGAGAAAACCAAACCTTTATTTACTTTTTGTTGATCGTTCGTTCATTGGTTTGTCAATTTAAACATCTTTTTTTTACGACAAATTTTTTTTTTTAATTAATATTTTCTTGAAAGGCGTTGCCTTTGAACCTAATGCAATAAATTATCGCGTATAATAAGATATCCTAACCATGTTTTTCACATGGAAAGGAAACCTTTATCCCGTTAATACATCTTCGAGTGTTAAATCAAACACGTTAACCTTTGAGGAATGCTTCGCAAAACACGTTTCAAGGCAGTGCATTAGATTAAAGAATTTTGAATTGGCATGGATTAACCCGTCAGGAGATTTCATATCCACCAATTAAGAAAGGAGCAGGTGAGCTATTAGAACTCAAGCAGACCCCTTCGCGACAGATGACACACGCATCATATCTATTCAGAACTTGCTTGCATAAGTACCCTGAGAGTATGCACGTTATGATTTTATTAATTTATTGACAAACACAGAACATAAACACTGCGAAGCGCAAAAAATTGCATTCAAATCTAAGATTCTATTTAAATTTAACTTACGTTCCAATAAAAAGGAACGCATCAAACGTGATAGACATAATCCCGATAATGTTAGATAAATATATGTTATTTAAATTATCACCTGTAATTAATAGTAGCGACAGAATTGAAAACAATTCTTTGTACTGGGATGATGATTTCGATGATTCTACCATCGTGCTATGAGAGTTGTTCGTTTATTCTACGGCTGTCTACGTTGAGTTAATAAGAAGCCTGCTTCATGAAAAACTAGTTAAAATTTTAAAAAACCTGTCGCGTAATAAACTATACAGTCTATCGCCAGAGGAAGGGTATAATCGTGATCGACAGGGCACTCGATGACATCGTCGGTGTCCCATTCTCCTTTATCTGAAACGGCGTCTAATTTTCGTCGAACTTCGTCACGATACTTGACTATTTTGGTTTCCGATTTTTCGCCACTCAAAGCTTTCAGATCGCTTAGCGATATCAAAATCTGCGGCTCAGGCCGTTCTGTAATGGTACAACTACCATATTTTGGAGACTTAATCACGCTATATACTGACAGCAGTTTATATAGCTGTAAAACATTGACAGTTTCACTTTTAGGCTTCTGTAAGCCTTATTGCACTCCGGTACTACGCAGGACTTCGGCATTACTTCGCGGTTACTCGACGACCATATTCAGGTAATGTATTTGCTGTCAAAACTGACTCCTCGATACTACCCGGGAAAAAAATTTCATGCCTGAGTGGATATGTTCATATATGTTTCAGATATTGTCATATATGTATCAGATATATTCATATCTGACATTTTACAGTATCATATATGATTAGGTCTGATCATATTCCACATCATATATGCATATATAAGATCATATCTGATCAAATACGGTATCTGGCCTGACCATATATGAACTCATATCTGTTTTTATCTGACTAAGTACCAAGGAGAGTTGGTACCGTCAATTCGTATCTGAACATACATTATGTGATATCTGAAGGTATCTGTTCGTATAAGATCATATCCGATCAAATATGGTACCCGACTCTGCTATATAGATCTCATATATGTTTTTATCTGTTCAAGTACCAAGGCGAGTTGGCAGCGCGAAACCATATCTGAACATATATGATGTGACATATGAGCAGGTACGTTCATATAAAATTCTATTCCATCAGATACGATAGCAAACCTGGAAAATATACGAAGTCTTATGCACCCATTCCTTATCGTATATGCAGTTCAGTTGTTCACACATGAAAACGTCTAAATATATGAAACGATATCCCATCAGATACGGCATCTCACCTGACTGTATTATATGGGATCATGTGAGTTACTATAATATTGTTAATTATTAGCACGTCGAGTGATCACGTGTAAACCCGCTCTATATATGTGAACATTTTAACATCTTCAGGACTGCTCTAATAAGGTTTGCTCTGTTTCAACAGGGTAAGATTTGCTCTGATATAGTCGGAGTCATACCTGGTCTGATAGTTCAGATAAACTGTGATTCTATCATATGGGCAGGTCTATTGTTCATAGATGTCCAGGTCTACTGGGATCCACGGTATTTTATTCTTATATATTCAGATCTGGTCCGGTAGGATCAAATCTGTCTGACAAGATCAGATTTGGTTCAATAAGATTAGATCTGTCCGACATGATCAGATCTGGCCCAAAAAAATCAGATCTGGTCCAACAAGATCAGATCTTGCCTACGGATTGGAACTGGTCAGACCTGCTGCAGTATGGACGGGTCTGCTCTCGAAATTATAAAAATGGCTCTGATATGATCATACATGCTCAGATATAAGCATACATGATCTGTCATGACATTACATGATCAGACCTGGCCATTTTTCTTGTCTGATCATATCTGATTCTACAGATATGATTCAGATACATTCAGATATATTCAGATATGAACTTTTTTTCCCGGGTAGCGACACCACGATATCTGTTTCAATAGTGGAACCACCCCCACCGCCCGAATTTCATCGAGTTTCCAGACCTGTATGTAAGACCAGAGACTACTAATCTCTGGTAAGACCGTGGTGTCGACTCCTCTCTAGTCTCCTTGGCGCGTGCTCTCGTATTCTTTTTTTTATTATGATTCCGTCAATTACGCTTCGAGGATGATCCAAGGTGCGAAATCGTACAAACTGTCGGTGTACGGTCTTTGTTAACGTCAAGCAAAGTTTTTCGTAAGTTCAGTGGAAACTTTTTCTCTACTCGCTGCGAAGAATCTTCGACACGGTCACGATGTGAGCACGTATTTTTAGGTTAGAATTCTCCGTCAACGATAAGTGTATGTTGAACGGATCTACCGCATCTACCGGACTTGCCTCGATCAGCAAAGTGTCTGAGAACCATCGAAGTCTCGAAAAGAGACCAATATCGTGACTGAACAATTTCCGACACGGGAGCGCGAGATACGGAGAGAAAAACCGAGTATTTGAAGGTTAGAATTCGCCGTCAAGAAATTCGCATGAACCGGATGTTTTAACGGATCTATCGCATTCTAATGTGCCTGAAAATCTCTTGTCTCTGAAAATCCGTCAAGCTTGGAAATACGATCAATATCCTGACTGAACATTTCCGGCACGTGTGGTACGAGAAAAAACGAGTATGCGTTGTTACGGACTGTACGAGGTTTTGCAATGCAGTAAGGATGCCTCGTATGAGGATCTGAAGAGAAATTATCATAGACTAGTCCTGCAACATCATCCGGACAAGGTAAATACCGTGAAACCCGAAAACAATGATGAGTTTCGACTAATCGAGAGGGCCTGGGCAACCTTGAGGGACCCTCATTCGAGAAGGGAATACGACGAGGAATGCAAGCAAGCTCTGCTGGAGTCGCAGTGCGTTCCTCTTTACGCGGCGATAATCCCAGACGACATGGAGGTCTCGCCGAACGGAAAAGAGCTCAGCTACCCATGTAGATGCGGAAGCAAATACATAATAGAGAAGCTGGTACTCTCTGAGGAAAATTGTCTTTTTCACATCCCGTGTGAGGATTGTACTTTCATTATCTCTGTCAATACCTGATGCCATGGACAATGTTTGTCGGACTAGCACATGGCTGTTACCAGAGTTGGGCGTAATTCTATTTATAAATACGAATACAAATTTATTCGCATTGTGATTTTCATTTGAATATAAATACAAATTTATTCACAAATACTCTGAACATACAAATAAATTCACAGAAACAATTGTGAATATTCACAAAAAAATGTGAATATTTATAAAAAATACTGTGAATTAAAAAAAATTCACATCAAAATCTGTGAATGCAAATGTATTCACGAAAAATTGTAAATACAAAAAAATTCACAAAATAATTTGTGATTTTTTTCGTATTTAAGACAAATTAAAATCAATTTCACAATGATTAGATTAGAATTTACACGAAAAGTGAGTTCTCACGTATTTTAAGAGAAAACATTGCAACAGGGCAAAGAAATTTTTGCAAAAAAAGTTGTGGGTTTCAAATATTACCTCATAAATATGAAAAAAAATCACAAAATGAGTTGTGAATTTTCTCAAGTTGAAGAAAATTAAAATCGAATTCAAGACAATTATATTAAAATTTACACCACAAGTGAGTTTTTAGGCTTTGCTTTCCTTCTTCAAATTGTGGAAATTGACAACTCATTTTGTGAATTTTTTCATATTTATAATGTAATATTTGAAACACAACTTTTTTTGCAAAAAATTATTCGCCTCGACGCAATGTTCTCTCTCAAAATACGTAAGAACTCACTTTTGGTGTAAATTTTAATCTAATCATTGTGAATTTGATTTTAATTTGTCTTAAATACGAAAAAATTCACAACTCATTTTGTGAATTTTTTGTATTTACAATTTTTTGTGAATATTCACAATTTTTACACGTGCATTCACAGATTTTGATGTGAATTTTTTTTAATTCACAGGAGTTTTTGTAAATATTGACATTTTTTGTGAATATTCACAATTTTTTCTCTGAATTTATTTGTATGTTCAGAATATTTGTGAATACAATTGTATTTTTATGCATGCGAATACAAATAAGTGGAGTATGAATAAATTTGTATTTATATTCATATGAAAATCTCGATGTGAATAAATTCGTATTCGTATTTATAAATAGAACTACGCCCAACTCTGGCTGTTGCGCATATGGAAAACGGGGAAAACTCTGGGAATTTCAAAATTCTCTGAAATTTCTTTGAAATTTCTTCGGAATTAAGTTTTCGCAAGAATTATGAAAAATGAAAACCATCTTGAAAAAAAAAAAACCAAAAGGGGTAAAAAATACATATTTTCGTACATTACTAAAATTTATATTATTCTGCATTATATAAAAAAAGTTACGTCAGTGCTAAACATTGAAAATTTCAAAAACTAATCTACTCCAAAGCTCTATACATTTGCATTCGATTTGTCGATACACAACCACATGATTATCGTAAAATTTCTCTTTATAATAAAAACAACAGGTTCTGTATTTGCTTTGATTGTATTTCTTTTTTACTGTGTTTAATTTTTTTCTCGAATTTCAGTTTTTTTATTTAATCTATTTTCATATATTTGATCTTACAAAAATTATGTTCTTTATTCGACCCCAACCTTCCTGGAATATATGCAAAACCTCGAAAAGGTAGAAAATTTCTGAGTCAATAATGTGTAACAATCATGTAACGGTGCGCCGATGAAATTCCATTGTTCGCGTCAATAAAATTTGTTCTAAGCATTGTTCGAATATTTTTGTATCATATTTTTAACCTTCCTTCACCCTGACGGGCGTTCGTCGAGTTTCCAGTTACATTCACCGTTGGAAACGCAGCCGAACAGCCGTCGTGCTCGGTAGTCAGCGAGCAAGCGAGTGCACGGCTGGGCAGTCGCTCGTCCAGGTATCGATCCTGGGTTGATGCTGCTCAACATGGAAGACCGCGCTACCATTAATCTTAATATTTCTATATTTTTGGGTACAAAATAGACGCAGACGATATAAAATGCAGCAACATTTTCTATTTCCTTATAAAAAAAATGATACAACAGATAACACATTAGAGTTAATATAAACTATTGAGCAATATACAAATTAAAAAAGAAAAGAAATAACCCGATTCTCGGAACATAACCAGAGTCCAATAATAAAAGCTGCTCCTTTGACGAGATCGAATGTGTTTTGTTTCTTCGACTCCTAACGCGATCGTAACTATACATAAATGCGTATACACTAAACGCAACAATTTGAAGGATCACTTTTTTCGCAAATATTTCGTCCTCTTTTGAACAGTTATATCTCCGTGAAAAATGATCGCAGACGAGAAATTAAAAATTAATTCGACGTCTTGAATCTTCGTCTTGAAAAGAAAACGCGGTGAAAAATAAAATTCGTTTTTTTAAATAAAAATATTGCTACACGACAAAAAACATTAATTGTAAAAAAATCCGCAACTCAGTTTGTTCACGGGAGCGATATTTAAAAAAAAAATCGTATCGGCCTTATACAAACCATATGTATTCTGCTTCGAATACATTTTTAGCGAGCTCTGTACAATATTTTTTCATCAAGTTACTCTGCTCGTCGTTTGACAAACAGTAACTTTATCTAAAAAATACGAAAATGATCTTTGACTACGATTTTTAAAGACGGGAGAAGATTCACGCTTTAGAATGCTTTTTTTTTTATTTTTCATCTACGGCAATTTCCGGCGAAGATATAACGGCTTTTCAAGGGTCGAAATTTTGGCGAAGAAAAAATCCTACAATTATTGCGCTTAATTTATATACATGTATATATACATAACTTGATAATTCGTAATATCGTGACGAAAATATGATTTTTCGTTCGATACGCCGCAACACGGTGTTTTCTTCGCCAAATGATTGTACACGTAATTTTCTTATGAATTAATTTCCGATCGTGGCTTTGCGTTTCCATATTCGAGGTTTCAATATTGCACTTGGGGAGGAGGCTGCTCCTTCGCATTTTTTTTTCGGCAACCTTCATTATTGTCTCGTGGCGAAGCCAGACTCGAGTTGCGAGATTTATTTTCCTGCTTTCTTTCTTGCCAAACGATGAAAAGTGTTCGCTTATTTTCAAGCGGCATTTGTGGGACGATGCTTGCAGCGGGCGCGGTGTCAAAATTTATAAACATTGTTCGAACAACGCAATTCTTTTTTTCTCGTTTCATATCGTTGCATCGAGTGAATTCTCGCTCTATCTCTCTTCCGTATGGTACGTCTTCGTTCGAGAAAATATTACTTAATGTATTAGCTCGGAGCTTACTTGTACATGATTTTTCTTTTCCCTTTTTTTTTGCGGTTCGTTATAAATAATGGATACACGATGACGATAGCATGCCACACCTGTGAGAGCTGCGTTACTTTTAAGGGGCCTCGAGCCTTTCACCGATGCCATTCGCGATTCTTCACGAGAAACTGGTTATAGTTCCAAAAAGGACATACCTCCGATTAATTTGGAATTTCGCGTACCCACGATTTTGACCCGCTGATTACGAATATGATAGTAAAAATATCCGCAATTTTGATTTTCAAAGTCAAAACTCAAAAACTAATGTTTCAAAGTTTTTCTACTTTATTCCAATAAAATTTCATCTTAGAGAACAATATTTTCCACAAAACTTGTAGCCTATAAAAAGATTGATCTTTTATGTTCTATACAGTTGTCTAAAACCATTCTGTTTCGAGGAAAATGGGATAATGCGGCAATAAGTACATTTTGCTAAACTCCATGAGTTTCGATATTATCTACTTACGCACTTTACCGCGGGAAGGTTGGAGTTTGTTTGGATTAATACCCGCAATTTTGATTTTCAAGGTCAAAACTCAAAAGCTGCTTTTTTTTCCAAGTTTTTCTACTTTATTTTAATAAATTTTGATCTTAGAGAAAAGTGTTTCCCACAAAAGTTGTAGCCTGTAATAAGAAGATTGTTCTTTCATGTTCTATACAGTTTTTGTCTGAAACCATTGTTTCGAGAAAAATGGGATAATGCTCCAATAAGTACATTTTGCTAAACTCTAAAGTTTGTTGTATGTTATTTGTGGTTGTTTGTTGTGTGTTGTTCGTTGTTTAGGTTTGCTTGTTATGTTGTATTGTTTGGGTTTGTTTGTTGTTTAGGTATGCGTGTAACGTTAGAGACCAAACTGAAACCTTCACGCGGTAAAGTGCGTAAGTAGATAATATCGAAACCCATGGATTGTAGGAAGATGTACATTTCGGAGCATCAACCCATTTTTCTCGAAACAAATTCGTTTTAGGCAAAACTTGTATAGAACATACAAGATCAATTTTTTCATAGGCTACGACTTTTGTAGAAAACATTGTTTTCTAAGATCAACATTTATTACAATAAAAATAGAAAAACTTTTAAAAAATAAGTTTTTGCGAGTTTTCACCCTGAAAATCAAATTTGCGAGTATTTTCACTATCAAATTCGTGATCAGCGAGATAAAATACACGGGTACACAAAATTCCAAATTAATCGGAGGTATGTCCTTTTCGGAACTTCATCCGAAACTTTGTCAAATTGTTAAGACGTTAACATTTTCTTTTCGAAAATGATTCAGCGAAAACATTGCCGAAATGTTGCATCTACGAAAGAAAATAAATAGCATCTAAAATTCATCGGTGAAACGGCTTGATAAAAAGATTCCTTTTGTTCATTTTCATCGAACGTGGCTGCATCGTCTGATGACGTTTCAACCAGAGAACGATTCAAAATACTGGAAGGCTATGTACAAACAATCGTTTCGTAAATTTCGTCTCCTATTCATCCCACCGGGACCATTGTCATCCGCTCTCGAGATTTCATAAAAAAAACCGATCGTCGCTCGTCGTTTCCAAAAAAAAAAACGTAAAAAAAAGCACGCTCGCGTTTGAAGAACGCCAAATTTTTCACTATCACCCACGAACACACGAATATTCAGTGCCATCTTTGTTCCTTCTTCCTTTTTTTTTTTTCGTTTCGATACAGCGCTCGTAAATATCGTTCGAGAATATCAAACCATTCTCAGATCACAGTCTGTTCCATATATCGCTTATTCGCCAAAGGGATCACTGATTCTCTTCGTCCGGACAATGAAAAAATAATTCCTCGTCGTTGGAACTCGCGTGTTCTCTCCTCGTCCTTCACTCTTTCATGGCACATCCGAAAATGCTCCACACGTGTGGCATGTTCTGTTTTGTTTTTCTCCTTTCGTTTCCTCGTCTCGTGGATACACAATACGAATATGCATTACACAGAATAGCGCGAAAGTAACGCACGTAACGCGGTATCGTCGCAGAGTCGGTTTTTTGCAACGCGACCAACGAACGAATTTGCTCGATTGCTAAACTCCAAATAACACGTTCATTCGCCCACTTCAACTTATCGCTATGACGGCGTACTTATGCGGGCTGATGAAAGTAAACAACGAAAGAAAACCAGATCGTGCGTTTCCGCCAAAAATACGTTTATTCGTATTACCTTTTTCGTTTTATCGGATAAAATAAAATTCAAAAAAAAAACGGAACCGCCCACGTGGGGAAAATGCTACGAGTCGGCTCCTTGCCTGCGGGGGCGGGGGAGGGCAAATGTGACGTGACAGTGTCGTACAAACATTCACGAGTCATCGGTTTAAAAAATTGTTTATTCCGTTACTTGCGCTCTTTTTGCTCCTTTTTATTATGAATAAATATGCGAGGAGGAAAAAAGAGCATTTTTTTCGTTTTTTAAGGGATTCGATATATCTTATTGGAAAATAAAATAATAATAGTAATGCCCTAATCGTTGAAATTAATTTCACGTATAATCATTTAAATAATTAGCATGTTATCGGACGGCTCAACGGGGCTCGGGCTACGCGGCCGACTATTCATTAAGTTTACACGAATTATTATACTGAAATCACAATTTGATGTAAATATACATATACCTATACATATAAGCATATATATGTATATATATATGTATGTATATATATATGTATATATATATACATATATATGTATGTATGTATGTATGTATATGTACATGTATGTATATATGCACATTCGTGTTCTTCGCGCCAAGTTTGACGGACAATTTGTGTCCATCGTCCGGTGTGTTGCATCACGGTTGACGATTACTAATTAATAATTAATAATAATAATAATAATAATAATAAGGAACAACACCGATTGCAACTGTTATCCGCGAAAGTTTGGACGAAGAACGATCGGCCCACATAAGACGTCATGTAAAGCTTGAAGGAAAAAATGCCAACGAGGAAGAATCGAACGTCGATCGATTCATCGCGATTCACAAATTAACTAACTAACAACGATACCGCGTTACAATATTCATCACAACGTAAAAGAAACAGTAATTCCGTGCTAATTGAAAGTAGAAGAAAAAAAAACCGTAAAATAAAATTAAAAAAAAAAAAAAGAATAATGCATAGTATAAGCTCCTTATTCTCCGTATCGTATCGAGTCTTTTGAATCTCTTGTTTTTTTTTGTACACGGCGGTAGGTACATCCCCGTTTATTCGAGGGATCATCGTCGTCGACGAAGCGCGGAAATCGACGACGGTGAATCGATGTGGTGTGCATAGATTTTAAAAATGTCAACTGTTAGCCCTTCGAGGAATATTATTAGGTATAAAAAGAAATCCGTGCCAAGTTGTCAATTTGGAAAGTTCGAAAACATAAGTTGTGGAACTTTGGAAGATTTTGAAAGCTGAACGATCTGCAACCGGATACGACAAATATAGATTGGTCGTTGCGTAATTTATGTTCGAGCGCGGAATGCGAATTTCCCATGTCAAAAAATGTGGGGAACAAAACTTGTCGAGCGCTATCGGTTGGATGTGAGCCAGAGTTAAAATTTGGCGTGATGTTTTTTTTTACACTTAATAGTATTGTCCGCAAGCGTCAGATTCGATTGCTTTGTTCTTGGTCACGTCCCAATATCGAGCTTCGCGCTTGAATTTCGAACGAGGTACGAACGCGACGTGCTCTCGTTGATTGATTGACGCAAACGTTTCCTTTTTGCACGATGCAAAAAGGAAAATCAACGGAGTTACTTTTTTTCTGTCGTCGATTGCGGTCTTCGTTGGCGAAAATAATGCCCCCCAATGGCTCGATCGTCAAACGAACGCGACCGTTCGATCGCTATATCTCGATTACATTTTTGCGCCCTGTCAGAAAATCCTTCCCAATATGTCGGCGTCATGCTAAAAAAAGACCAAAAAAAAAACAAACACTTTGTTCCTTTCTTTGTTTCGCGATTCCCATTTCGTTAATAAAACCTCCCGTTCGTCCACTGATTTCTAAGCATTCGTTCACGCGCAGTCTTATCACAATCGGACCATGTAATACATGAAACATTGTACAATAGATTGGTTACGCTACCTAATGAAAATATGTACAGAAGTCACATAGCGGAGCTGTCCGAGGCACGACGACGACGACGACGACGATGACAACGGCCACGAGGAGTTGGACTATTTCACCTCGACGTCAAAGTCGAGAACGAGAAGTTTCGTTTCCTCGGTGCCGTTGCGACTTCCCACCGCGCATACGAGCTTCGTGTCGCTTGCTCGAATTCTCCATACGACGCCACCGCTACCACCGCTCTCCAGAGCCACGAGATTCCTTATAAAGTCACCTGAGGACAGAACGTTGAACGGGGCACGTTTTTTTTACCACGTTTTTATTAACGGGTTGGGCCACAGCAACGGGTATAAAATCACGTGCGAATTTAACAATTTTCTTTCGTAAGTAAAAGTTATTCACTCATAAAATTAATTACACGTCTATTTAGTATGAATATCAAGCTGTTAGAAAATATATATTTCTTTTTTCGATGTACAAAATGGCCGACTACTTGAAACTTTTGGAAACAGCTTTTTTCCAATTGGCGTGACAAATAACTTCAACAATTTTCACTCGATTTACTTCAAATTTAAAAGTTCTGTTCCTAATTGCATTTCGCAGAGAAGTACGTACGGAATTTCTGATTAATCGAAAACTTTTCATTTTATGAGCAGTTTATGGGCAGTTATAACGAAATTTTTCACTGAAAATTCATTTCTTAAGTTCAAATACCTACAACTTTTGAATAAAACAATATTTTTTTAATTCCGTACGTACTTCTCTAGGTATTCTAATGTAGATTGACGAGAATTTTTGTTTTTTGTTCTAAGTTAAGAATTGTGGATGCTAAATGTCACGCCGCGGAGCGCTTAAAAAAAGATAACAAAAGAAAGTATTAGTAATCGGCCATTTTGTACATCGAAAAAAAAATATATATATTTTCTAACAGCTTGATATTCATACTAAATAGATCCGTAATTAATTTTATGAGTGAATCACTTTTTCATACGAAAAAAATTGTTAAATTCGCACATGATTTTATACCCGTTACTGTGGCCTAACCCCTTAAGGGATCATTACAGTGTAGAAATTTTGAAAAATCGATTTTTTTTCGCATTATCCGATAGTTTAGACGGTTATAAACATGCTGTGCATATACTTACATAAACGTAAGTAGACAATTTATATGAAAATTTCGCACTGAAAACTTTAATCGCGATTTTCGCGAAATGTCGTTTTCTACAACGGTGTACACTCGCAAAGGAAGAGTTTTCAAGCTATCCGTCTCAAATTTTGACACAACATTTTTCACCCCAGAACCGTGTATAATGTAAAAAAATAAACGTTTAAAAATTTATATGCTGTTCTTCATGAGTGCTTTGATTTGACATAAAACAATCCGACTGATTAGCATATTTTAACCATGGAAAAAAAAATCGTGAAAAATCAGCTATTTTTCGACCCGTTACACTGTGATGATCCCTTAAGGGGTTACATACAGTTAACATTTTCGAAAAATCGATTTTTTTAAATTTCTTTTTGTAATGTAAATATATTTAAGTACACACACAGAAAATTTCTTGTCAATCGGGCAAATATTCTCGAAGATACACGCACATTTGTAATTACGTGTCAGAGCGTTCGAAAGTGCTTTTGAAACTTTAAAGGCGTTTCTTAAAACTATGTTTTTAACGTCGGTGATCAAGATTTCTCGGAAACGGCCGAACCGATCGGTCTCAAATTTTAACACAGTCTTTTCAATTATATTTTTTAGTAATTAATCGAAGGTTTCTTCCCACCGATAAATAATTTTCCATTTTATAAACAATTTAAGGTTTAAATTTTTGTCGAAAATCGATTTTTATGTTTTGAGAAGCCGCCATTTTGTCGATAATTATTATTTTGCTTATTCCTTTGATCAATTACAAGATAATCCATTATATCAACGAAATATTTTTGGTTTATTCATTTTAGATGATCCAGTCCAGAGATATCGTGCTCACAGCAAGATGCCTTTTTTTAGAGGTGCTCCCGGAGATCTGCTATAGCAGCTTTCAAAATAATTATCTTCACAAGTAAAAAATGTTAAAATATAGTTAAAAGTTACCATAATATGTGTACAAATTTTTACGTTAATAGATTTAAAGGTCTTCTCAAGAAAAATTCTTGAAAAAACGATCTTTTTGGCCCTCCTGTATATAACCCCTTAACTCGCTTTCTTGTCTGTTTGTTTGTTTGTCTGTTCCGTACAAATGTTGCAATCAATTTTAAACTAACTTCCGGATGAGCTCGAGACTTGAAACTTTAAACATAGCCTAGAACTGGACGATAAACAAACAGACAGACAAGATAAATATAAATATAAGAAAAATATATATAATAATGTAACTAATATAATATACAAATAGATATTGTATATATTTAAATAATATATACAACATTTAAGAGTTTGCAACAGCTTTCAGATTGAAGAATTAAGTGTTTAAGAGAAAGAGAGAAAAAGAGGGAAATAAGTAAATAAAGAAATGAAATATAGTTAAGCGAAGGAGAAAAAATTTAAAAAACAATAGTTAATAGTGCATTAGTGACTAGGGTTTTCAAGTGTCACGTCTTCATAAACCTGAACTTTGCCACATGCCTCTGAGATAATTTCATCAAGATGGTTAAAATCGATTGCAAAATTTCACACACACACAAGACTAAAAAAGTAGAAAATCAAATTATTGAAATACATTATTTTTAAATATACCACGTTTTTCAAACGGACTAAAAAGTATAAAATAATTTCTCCTAGCCCCAAACAGATTTTCTTGAACATTTGTGATTGTGAATTTTTAACAGGTGTGACAAAACAGTCCCTAGGGAATCTAGGGATAACAATCTCTAGGGAAGTTCGTTATATCGAGTTTTCGTTATATCGAGGTTTTGTTGCATCGCGATCACGTTGTTTAAAATGTTCTTTAACCCTTTAACTGCCATTGTAGCAAATTTGCTACGTTCACTTTGACCCCGTCGGTAAAAGCGTAAGGACGCTATAGCGGACAAGCTACTTCACAGTTCCATCAATCTAGACTAGATGCAGCCACAAATGCCGTGATAGCTTGAAATTCAAACGTAAACAAATGAATTATGTTAATATGGCAACAATGTTGTCGTGAACGACGCTTGCCGCAGCATTTGATCTGCTGACCGTTTTTTTGTCCGAAAAAGTAAGCAAATGGACATTCTTGAAATATTTTTTGATAGAATTGTGTAAAGGAAGCTTGTCTGGACGAACTAGGCTTTGAAGAT
This sequence comes from Ophion slaviceki, assembly GCA_944452715.1. Lineage (NCBI taxonomy): Eukaryota > Metazoa > Arthropoda > Insecta > Hymenoptera > Ichneumonidae > Ophion > Ophion slaviceki. The sequence goes on along the minus strand of OX101793.1, from coordinate 14,293,588 downwards.
TTTTGATTGAATTAGATTAAGGGGCCAGTCCACTTTGAAAATTTCAAAAAATCGAAAGCAAGCCAGACTTGAAGAAATCGACGGTGATGAGCAATCAGAAGGGATTTTGTACGGTGCAGGAATTGCCGATTGAGTTTAGGTAAGAGTTTTTCGTAGTATAAACTTCAAACGCGATTTTCTCGAAACAACGTTTTCAACATCTAGCTCCATCGCATCTCTAAAACTAATAAACCGGTTCTCTTGAAATTTGAACCACATATTGTAAACATGATTCGCAACAAGATGACTCTCGATGATTTAAAAAATTTTATTTTTACTCTTTTTTTGCGAAAAACTGCGAAAAAAGCGTTTTTTAAAACTTTTTTTGGTTTTTCATCTGCCATTTTTTTATTTTTTTTATGTAAATCTGTACGGGGCTAGGACAAATTATGTCATACTTTTTAGTCCGATTGAAAAACGTGGTATATTTTGAAAAAATTCGAATAATTTAACCTTCCTTTTGTTTACTCGCTCCGTAAATTTTGATCCTCGAAAGATTCTCAGAGTCGATGTACGGATCAACATATCTCGGGCAAACACCTTTGCAATGATTTTCATACCTGTTTTCACGTCCCAGAGTTTGACGGTGCCGTCGTCCGACGACGTTATTACGAAATGACTGTTAAACTGTAGGCAAGTTACGGCTGACTGGTGCTTGTTAGGACCGGAAAGTGTTTGTAGGCAGTGACCGCTGACGATGTCCCACACTTTGACCGTCGAATCGGCGTTACCCGATACTAAAATGTTGTTGCGCAACTCCATCCCCGAGGTGAGGGACTGATGACCCATGAGGGTGTGTCTGCAAGCGCCCGTCTCGACCTCCCATACCCTTATACTCGTGTCGAGTGAACCACTCACCACGTGAACACCATCGAACTTTTCCACGATTGCGTGAAACAAATGAGAACGTCATGTTTAAAAAAAATCTTACCCTGGTTACTTATGGCCGTTGAAGTTTGCATCGTTGGAACGCAACGAGTGTTCCGATTTTACATTTTTTTTCCATATTTTTATTATTAGGACGTTGAACAAGTTCTCGCGATTTTCCAACAGATGGCGTTACCAGAACTGCGTGCATGTAGTGTAAGGTATTCCTTTTACGAACCCGAATATTCAACAATTAAGGGGCTATACCAGTGCGACACTTTCGAAAAATCGTTTTTTTTGCCTTTTTCGACAGTTTATACTTTCAAGAATATCCTGTAAAAATTTCAAGGCCGTATCTCTATCATTTTATTTTTCAAAAATCGATAGTTAAATCTTTAAACGCGTTTTTCTCGAAATGAGATTTTTCAAATTTGCTGACATTGTAACTCAAAGAGCAATTATCCGATTGACTTGAAATTTGAACTGAGTACTCTTGAATATATTTACTCTACAATGACGTAGAATATTTTTTATTGGATGAAAATTGACGACTTGGCATTGACAAAAACGACCATTTTATAGGCAAGAAAACGGACTTTTTTTCATAACTACGCCATTTTGTTAGATTTTGATATTTTTCGAAAATCCTACGTCATTGTACAGGAAATACTTTCCAGTTTAACGACATTTTTTCCTTTTTCGGTTTCAGCTACTCAATCGGCCGGAATCATGTCAGCAGTGGAGGAACTTTTTTTTGGCGACTCCGAAGGCAGCGCATAAGTCGCTTGGATCTCAATAATTTTCTATGAAAAACTTATGTAATATAGGTCAAATATTGCCAAATATATTCTTAATTTTCCGAAACATTTAATTGAGTACTTTTCTTCCAAAAAATTCCCGAAAGTCACCCAAATTTTCAGCGTTCACACTGGTATAGCCCCTTAACTGATTTTAGGCTATAATCGAATAAAAATACATCCCAGTATACTGGAAAAATTTCAAGCCAAGTAACCTTTAACGAAAAGTTACGACGCTAAAAATCGTCTCATTTATACGATGCTTTATAGATATGACACACTGATCACATATTTATCAAATAATTTATTCCCGGGAATTATTTATTCGGAAAATTGTATTTGAGAAATTGTTTATTCCGGAAATTGTCATTTGGGCATTTGTTTTTCCAGAAACTTTTCGCAAAGCAGTTTCGAAACGTTTGAAATCATTGGGAATGTTTTTTTCTCGAACAAAGCATTGATTTTCACGGAAAAAAACAGCGAGATCTTATTCAACATCCCAATATTATAGGCGATCTTTTTTTTAATAGATTGATCACGTAGAATGCTAACTTAATATCACAATAAATGGTTGAAGGACTTTTATAGGTGAAATCTGCCAGAAGGAATTAAATTCGTAGCACTCCAACGATGCAAACTTCAACATCGTGGTTACTTTCGAAAAAATAACTGTGTCGGACTGCTGAAGAAACTAGTCCCGCAAAAAGGTCTAGGGAGGATCTGGAAAGTGGAAAAGGGAGTTTTCTCACCTGAAGAGAATAGACGCGATTCGTGTGTCCTTGAAGCGTGTGAAGGCACTCCTCGCGTTCCGGATTCCACACCTTAACCATAAAATCGTACGCTCCGCTAACCACTAATTTTCCATCATATTGCACGCATCTTACAGCTGCCAAGTGTCCAACGAGAACGTGGAGGCACTCTCCCGTGTCAACCTGCCAAACTCTCAGTGTAGCGTCCCTGCTACCGCTCACGACTTTGTTACCGTGCAGGTGCATACACCTCACGGTCGACGTGTGACCGTATAACGTATGAATGCACTGTCCCGTCTCGGCATTCCATACCTTCAGCGTACGGTCCGTACTGCCGCTTATCACCGTCGTGCCGGACATTTGCGACGACCAAACACCACCCGTGTGACCGACGAGCGTTCTCAAGCACTGCAAAACAAAAATCAGACCGGCCGGAAGTGAAATTTGGAGCGAATATTAGAATAGACTAGAATAAAATAGAAGGAAGCGAATATTAGAACAAAGAAACGTCTTGCTTAAGGCGGGATATACATCTACAACGACCGAAAAATCGATTTCTTTTTTTTCTTCTCTAAACGATAGAACTATATATGCAAAATATTTTCCCAAAGTTTAAAAGCGAAATTCGAAAAACTTCAAACGTTGCAGCCTGTCAACGCTGTGCCTCACCACTCGGATTCGCAGCGGGCGTGAACTTCAAACGCGTTTTTCTCAAAACTGCATTATCGAAATTGGCGTGCAGGATTACTCAAAAACTATTAAGCCGAGTTGAAACTTGGTACAAATATTGGTACTATTCGTACCTTCTATTTGACGAAAATTGTTTTTTAACCCTTCAAGTGCACACCTACGCCGCCAACCTATAAGTGCATCTTGAGTCAATCTGACCCAAGGCGTTTTTCAAATCGTTTCCTTCCGGTGAATATGCGTTTTTTGTTTCTTTTTTGTAGAGACGTTTTTTGTAGCAAATTATCCATATTTTATGGCCCTAAATTTATTTTTTGACGAAAACGAAAATTAAATGCCAAAACATTCGTTCAAAGTGGGGCATACGTTGAAAAATACGTACTTACGCGAAAAAAATCAATGGGTCAAAACGACCCAGTGTGCACTCGAAGGGTTAAAAATTGGGAAAAAAAAACTACTTTTTTAATCCACATTTTCGTGTGTCCTTGAAGCGTGGTCGGCGTGGTAAAATGTGGATTAAAAAAGTAGTTTTTTTCCCAATTTTTTAACCCTTCGAGTGTGCACTCGAAGGGTTAAAAAATTGGGAAAAAAAACTACTTTTTTAATCCACATTTTACAGAAATGTTGCGTGAAATATTGATTTTCATGAATAGTTTCATGAATGTTTCATGAAGTTTCATGAACATGAATAGTTTCTAGGTGATGGTAACTAAAATGAAGAAAATGCAAATTTGAGAAAATTACTTTTTTAATCCACATTTTACAGAAATGTTGCGTGAAATGTGGATTAAAAAAGTAATTTTCTCAAATTTGCATTTTCTTCATTTTAGTTACCATCACATAGAAACTATACATGTTCTAAGTGAAAAAATGTTTGAACTTTTTTGCAAATCAAAGTCTACGGGAAGCTACACTGCACGCGGATTCGCAACTCCCGCGCCGACCTCGCTGTAACACTCTACCACAGCTCCGCCATTTTGATGATGAATTAATTGAAAAAAATTGTTTCGTATGCTTAAATATACTATTAAAGTATACCTAAAGTTTGATAATTATAGAATAATTATTTCTTAGTTTAAAAAATCCCTCAATATTGCTTGTTTATTTCCTGGCTAAATCGGCCGAAAATTTTTTCTGTATATTCTTATACTATCGTACATAACTGTATATTAGTATATACAATTGTATACGTTTATATACAAATATATAAAATTCTATCGGGACAATTTTTGTATACAATTGTATATGATCAATTAATATACAATTATATATGTATTTCAAAAGAAAATCAAAGTACTCATATACAGTCATATACAATTTTATATACCGTAAATAAAATTTTCACGTATATATATAATTATATACAACACTATATTGAATTATATATAACTGTATATGATATTATATCTAATTATATAAACTCCCTATAAAAGTAGTATCTCCATATATCATTATATACAGAACTATGTATAATTGTATCAAATCGAATTCGATGGAAGTACATTTATATCGGATTATATATACGAATGTATAGAGTTATATACAATTATATATAAACCTATATATAAATATACATGATTGTATGTCATTTTTATATAATTGTATCTAAGTATATACAATGATTTTTACTCGGGATATACTTTTAACTGATTAAAAAATTGTCGATGTTTTGATTCGCTGCATCGAAAACATCGATGTGTTTTTTCGATGTATCGTAAAACATCGATGCAACGTTTCAAGGCGTCATATCGAAAGGAAAAACATCGATGTATTTGTTGCATGAACATCCCTAGTCATTCAATTTGGCATTCGACAAAAGGAGTCAGAGTCTCACCTTTCCCGTGACGGCCGACCACACTTTGAGCGTGTTGTCGTCCGAGCCGCTCACTATTCTATTGCCCGAGAACTGTAAACACGTGATAACGTGATCGTCGTGACCCTTGAGGACTTTCGGCGGTCTTATCGGCTGCGTTCGCCAATTCATTTTGATATTGTGCTGCCTCATGTAAGCCTGTTTCCACGGTGAGCCACAATTGCCCGAGTGGGTTCGACAATTTTTTCGTTTGCTGCTCGGCACGTCCCTGAGGCCGTCGATGCCAGCGACGCGACACTTTTCCTTCCAGAGGAGATTGTCGTCCGCGAGGAAGCGCCAGTTCCTGCAGGTCTGAGCGGCTCGCAGAAGATCGCGTGGCTCGAGAAAAGCCAGCACCGAGAGTGCAAGCTCCTTCGGCAGTAAGGATATGAAGTCCCGTTGAAATTGCGGCTCTATAACTTGCATCATGTGACGCACTTGGGTCGGCTCGCATCTCTCGATCAGCTCGTCTATCGCCAGCATTCTCTCGGCGTTCGACCATCTCTGAACGTCGCAATAAGACAACCATTAACGTCGCAAAAATGTACGAAATACGTTGTTTTTTCCAACTCTGATCCGTTTAATTCTTGTTTTGATCAAGGGACCATTTCAGTGTGAAAATTTGTGAAAATCGTTTTTTTGTTGTTGCATTATCCAAAAATATAGACTTTTATAAACGTGGTGTTCAACTTTGGTTGCGAAATTCGAATTATTCCAGTCGCTACAGACTTTTTCGCCTGGACAGACGCGTTTTTCTCGAAACGTTATTTTCAAAACGGTGGAAGACTTTTAACGAGTTCTCAAGCTATCCGTCTCAAATTTTGCCACATCATTCTTTACGCCATTCCTTAACTTCGAACGGAAGTGTTTTTTTTTTCACATATTTTTTTAACGAAAAACTGTCGAAAAAAGGCCCAATCTGACACTTAATTTTGAAATGGCCACCGTTCGATTAATTTTCATCGAAAAAAAATCCTCCGTACAGTTTTTCATACTGATTAATAATCTTTTTGGTTTTTTTTCTTTTAGAACATCTTTGGAGTAGGACTTTCCAACGTCAGTTGCTATTTTTTTTAGGCATCATTTTGCAGTGACCAGAAAAATCATACAAAAAATAAAGCTGAGATATTAAAAAATATGTTCACGTACAAGATGAGTCATTTGAATAAACGAAAAAAGGAATCGGACGGAGTATCGAATTTTGTATTTTAAAAAATCACGAAAATCAGCAATTTTCAAGCTAGTCACACTCGAATGTTCCCTTAAACTGTTTTTCCGATAGTGAGGAGAAGTCAAAAAAAGCGCGCACCTGAAATTGAAGAAGCCAGCTGCTCATCTCGGGCGGTGGATTGTCTCTAGTAGGTATAACGAACCTCACGTGTCTCAGTTTCTCCTCCAATTTCTTAACGATCCTGGCGGAGGACAAAAAGACCTTCATTTATGCAAAATCACAAGACATTTGGCCGCGAATGGCGCTGCGCACCGAAAAACTCACAGGGTGTGACTTTTGTCCTCAGGGTTGAGTTTTTTGCAAGGTAAGCTAGACTCGGCTTCGCACTTTCGTTTTCTCAGCGGCTGCACGACGTTGAGGGGCACGCAAGTGTGCAGTATGGGGCTCTGCACGCGTTGAGCTACGGGCGCTCTCGTCCTTTCCGTTTCTCCGCACTCCTCGTTCTCGATTTCTTCCTCGCATTCCGCCTCGCAGTACAGCCCATTCTCGCTAATCTGTATATCGCGAAAAGACGTTTTAGACGAAGAACGGCGCACAGTGGCGATAGGAAATATTTTCGATGAACGTAGGGCGACAACCTCGCTCTCTTCCTCCTCGCTCGTGTCTCCCTCCTCCTCGTCAGCCTCGTTTCCATAATCCTCAGCCTCTCCGTCGTGCGGCAGAGAGCAAGCGGAGCGTTCCAAAGTGCTAGGACCAGCTACTCCGACTTCGACTCCTTCCACGGGACTCGGACTCGTGCCGCCTGGCTTCTCTCCCTCTATCCCTTTGGCAGACGATGACGACGACGAGGACGACGAAGGTAAGGACATTACTGGCCAGCTGTTGAGCTCTGACAAAGAAAACGCACACGAATAACGCGCTGTTGCTTCTCGACTATCGCCGAGTCACTTTTGCTCACGACACGATACGCGCGACACGCGGGGCAAAAACATTTTCTCAAAAATTCACTCTCTCGTTCCGCTGCTTCACATGTGTGAGAGAACCAGAAGCACGCGCTCGGACACTGTTGCTTTTATTTTCAGAAGGAACGGAAATCGCATCGTGCTCGACGATGAATCGTGGACGGTCCGGGTGACCATAACCTCGCAACTTTTGCGAAAATCGCTTGACAAAGGATCGATCAAAAGGGAGTGAGGCTCGTAACGTGCGCCAGGCACGATTTACTCGGTGATAAATCAAATTGCATTTTTTTTCTTTCTTTTTTTCGTTCGTTGATAAGAGTGTAATTTGCAAAAATGCAATTGACGTGGACAAAAGATGCGAGAAAAATTATATCTTTCGAGAGAGAAAAAAAACGTATGAATTTCGTACTTAAATATTGGAATGTTCGCCGCTTCCTCGTGTGTGTATTTGCGATACGTTGATTTCGAAGTTATACAAAGTATTGTTTTTCTTTATACTCGGTCAATAAATTTGTATGGGCCTGTTAAAAATCTATCGAATGTATGAAAATAAGCATGGCATGGAGTCGTGGAGTATTTATCGCGTATGGGACGTTTTTCCTCGAGCGAGGTTATAACTTGTTTCTTTTTTTTTACTCTTTTTTAAAAAGGGGTATAATTTTACATTTGTTATTATCATACAATTGTCTAGCCTAGCACAAACGAAGAAACAAAAAAATAATAGACAAGTGTCGGAATAAACACGGGAAAACGTTTCATCGGTATATAAGTGTTATAAGCGAGTCCAGGCCCCCCCCCGAGTCTCTCCGTTTCGTCGGCTGCTTCCCTCTCTGTTGCTCCCGCCCTCTCCACTTCTTTCTTTCGCTCACCCAAACCCGTCGAGGCCCCCTCTGCCATTCTGTCGTCGAGTTTCTCATCGACGTGAACTTGGCTCCCCCCTCTCCGCCACAATACTCTGTGTATTCGACGCTCTGAGCGATTGCCCAAGAGGGTAGAGTTCGTGGGTGGGTTTTTCGAAAATGAGCCTAAAAAGCGGATTCGGCGAAGTTATGGGCGGCCGGATGAACGCGGAGTTGCTTTAAATCGTATATAAAATGTATAAGATGGTGACAGGGTATCGATGCTTTTACTGCAAAAAAATTACGATCTAAAATCAATGGAGTTTCATTGTCAAACTAAAATGGCTGGAATTTCATTGGCGAATGAACGCACTGAATATGCCAATGGGACATATTGACTGCGATAAAATTTACGATTTTTCATGAGACATTGTGGCACAATGCTTTTATTTATTTTTTTCATTCTCGAACACGATGTACCGGAAGTGATGAAAACTGCGAATGCGAAATTCCTTTAAAATCGAAGTTAAAAAAAAAAACAATATCGGTTAACGTTGACTAACGATGGGCGTTCTGTTGTACCCGTCGGACGTCGCGGGATAACCTGCCTTATCGGCCGAGTATAGGAAGATCTACGTGTAGATTCTCGAGGTGTCCACCATAAGACAGCGCCGCGGTCGGAAATCCACCAACAACGCGTATCTTATGAATTTCACAAAGACAATGTCCAAGAGACAATATTCTACTTGGCTCTACCCAGCCCCCTGACACTGGTAGATAAATGCTGTTTGCAAAATGTCCTTGCCGCTGTGTGGCGCTAGTAGTCGTGTGACAGGCATGCATATATATGTATGTTGCGCCGGTGTTTCGAAAATCTTACATGAATGAACGTCTATTGATATATTTGGAATGATTTTCCGTTCTAATGATTTTCCATTTGAACACAATAAATAATGTCGCCATAACGATAACAGGCGAAAGCCACGAAAGTATCGAATCGTTCCGCTGATCAGAGTATTTAGAGCCGAAGGCTGTCACACAACAGCCAACGCCGTGCAGTGGCGATTTCAAGAACTAAAAAGCCGGGACAAAACGCGTTTTCGTTCATCGTATAGGAATAGTAGGCCAGTGTCAGGGAGCTGGCTCTACCCAGCTCAACCGAGCGTCTCCTCTCGCGAAAGTCCGATTGCAGACTTTAAATTAATCCTCACTACCTGCTGTGGTGTATTTTCTAAAAGGAATACATGTCGGCGTAGCATAGTGATATATCGATATCATTGATAAATGTTTGCATAGCCTATTTATGGAAAACACTGGGCATAGTTTCCATCGTTTGGTGTGTGTGTGTGTGTGTGTGTATATATGCTTTTCGCAATAGCGTAAACTTGCGATATCGATACGAGAAAACACGAATACAAAGACGTGCATTCTGTTTATGCATATGCATGTACATATATACATACATGATACCATGCAATTGTTGCAGTTTCTCGCCTACATAGACGAGTACTTCGCTCATCAATAATCTATAGCTATAAATAGATAATGCTGTACAGGTAGCAAATCCTATTGATACTTAAGGGGTTATGTACAATCAGGAGGCCAAAAATATCGATTTTTCAAAATTTTTTTTTGAGAAGACTTTTACATCTATTAACGTAAAAATTTGTACACATATTATGGTAACTTTTAACTGTATTTTAACATATTTTATTTGTAAAAATAATTTTTTTGAATGCTGCTATAGCTGATCTCCAGCAGCACCTCAACAAAAAGGCGTCTTGTGGTGAGCACGATATATCTGGACTCGATCATCTGAAATGAAACAACCAAAAATATTTCGTTAATATTATGAATTATCTTGTAATTGATCGGAGAAAAAAGCAAAATAATAATTTTGGACAAAATGGCGACTGCAAAAAAAAATCGATTTTTCGACAAAAACTTAGGCCTTAAATTGTTCATAAAATGGAAAATATTTATCGGTGAGAAAAAACCTTCGATTCATTACTAAAAAATATACTTGCAAAGATTGTGCTAAAATTTGAGACTGATCGGTTCAGCCGTTTCCGAGAAATCTTGCTCACCGACTTTAAAAACACGTTTTGAGAAAAATGCGTTTAAAGTTTCGAAAGCATTTTCGAACGCTCTGTCACGTCATTACAAATGTGCGTGTAACTTCGAGAATATTCGCCGGATTTACAAGGCATTTTCTGTGTGTGTACTTAAATATATGTAAATTACGAAAATAAAATTTAAGGGGCTATACCAGTGTGAAAAGCTTCAGCCTCTCAGCAGGCATTATTCGAGGAAGAGAAGGGTCTATTGTATGGGCCAGGTATAGTTGATTAGCAGTTTTTATGGTAATGATCATTTTATCTTGCAAAAATCGATAGTTAATTATGTAAACGCGTTTTTCTCGAAATGAAATTTTTCAAATTTGCTAACATTGTAAAGCAGAGAGCAATTATCCCATTGACTTGAAATTTGAACTGAGTACTCTTGAATATATTTACTCTACAATGACGTAGGATATTTTTGATTGGATAAAAATTGACGATTTGGCATTGAAAAAACGACCATTTTATAGGCAAGAAAACATACTTTTTTTTCATAACTACGGCATTTTGTTAGATTTTCATATTTTTCGAAAATCCTACGTCATTGTACAGGAAATACCTTCCAGTTATACCAAAAACTCGATGTTTTTTCTCTTCAAACGATAGAACTATATATGTAGAATATTTTCCCAAAGTTTCAAAACGAAATTCGAAAAACTTCAAACGTTACAGCCCGTCAACGCTGTGCCTCACCGCTCGGATTCGAAGCGGGCGTGAACTTCAAACGCGTTTTTCTCAAAACTGCACTATCGAAATTGACGTGCAGGATTACTCAAAAACTATTGAGCCGATTGAGTCGAAACTTGGTAGAAATATTAATAATATCGGTACGTTCTTCTTGACGGGAATTGTTTTTAAAAAATTGCAAAAAAATTACTTTTTTAATCCACATTTTACAGAAATGTTGCGTGAAACGTTGATTTTTTGTTGTTGTAAGTGCGTGCCATTTTCTCAAATTTGCATTTTCTTCATTTTAATTAGCGTCACATAGAAACTATACATGTTCTAACAGAAAAAATGTTTGAACTTTTTGCAAATCAAAGTCTACGGGAAGCTACACTGCACGCCGATTCGCAACTCCCGCGGCGACCTTGCTGTAACACTCTGCCACAGCTCCGCCATTTTAATGATGAATTAATTAAAAAAAATTGTTTTGTATACTTAAATATACTATTAAAGTATACCTAAAGTTTGATAATTGTAGAATAATTATTTCGTAGTTTAAAAAATCCCTCAATATTGCTTTTTTTCTGTCTAAATGTACAGGGTGTCCCATTTTAATCTTACACCTGAATTTTCTCGAAAAATATTGCTCGGACGAACTATTGTGTGGAACAAAACTTCTGGGGATTGAAGGGGGACGTTTGAAAAAAAATTATTTGAGGAGCCAAAATTCAAAATGGCGGCGTTACAAAGGCTGACATGTTTTTTTCAAACGGAAACAGAACTTTTTTTATTGCCAAAAAAATTGTCAGCTGAAAACTAAAAACTTTTGTTGAAAAATTTTTTTGATAAAGTTCATAGTTTTCAAGTGAGAACATCATTTTCAATTATTTCAGATGTATCCAGGATTTGTGTGTGTGTGTGTGTGTATGTGTGTGTGTGCATGTGCGTGCGTGTGGAACACTGTTGAAAATTTTGGTTTTTTTCTTTTTTTTTGTTTTCAAATTTGGACGATATTTCATGAGAAAATTTTGGAGGAAAATCGATGAAAAACAGTTTTTTTCCATTTTAATAGCGTTTGTGCCATTTTCAGGCCCAAAAACGTGTTTCTTTAAATCCTTGACGAACTTTGATGACGATGGGTAGAAAAACACACACACACACACACACACACACACACACACACACACACACACACACACACACACACAAATCCTGGATACATCTGAAATAATTGAAAATGATGTTCTCACTTGAAAACTATGAACTTTATCAAAAAATTTTTTCAACAAAAAAAGTTTTTAGTTTTCAGCTGACAAATTTTTTGGCAATAAAAAAAAGTTATCTTTCCCTTTGAAAAAAACATGTCAGCCTTTGTAACGCCGCCATTTTGAATTTTGGCTCCGCAAATAAATTTTTTTCAAACGTCCCCCTTCAATCCCTAGAAGTTTTGTTCCACACAATATTTCGTCACATAATAACTTAATCTTACACACATAAATTCAGGTGTAAGATTAAAATGGGACACCCTGTATATCCCGCCTTAAGTTATCCTAGCCAGTGTCCTCTAAAAGTCTTATAATAAACTATCGACAATCCTTGAGAATGTGATCTCGATCGAGCGACAGATATTTAAATCATCTGTGTATGTATATATATATATATATATATATATATATATATATATATATATATATATATATATATATATATATATATATATAAACATACACATGAGGTATTCCAACTCAACTAAAAAAAGTATTTTCTTCACCATCGTTGATTATAGATGTCCATAGTAGAAAACCTCACCGGTGTTATAAAAACACCTAATTTTGTAAAAATGTACCTCCTTCCCTTACCCTTTTGCGGCTGCAAAAAATCGAAAAGTCCACGCCGGCCATTTTTGGAATCCTAAAAAAATTCAGATACGTTTTAGACCCATTTTGTGCATTTTTAATCAAAGCTGAACTTGTTCTTCGACGTTGACTATTTTTTTTGTGAAATTTCGATTTTGGGGATGATTATTAGACAATTTGGAAGTCAGATAAGTACTTTTTCATTCTTGCAAATGAAACAAAATTCACATATGTCTATATGGCTTCAGATGAAATTCAATTCAAGTGAGATGTATATGTAGACCGAAAAAGTACTCTTCTCATTTCCAATCTGTCGAAAAATGAAATCCAAAATCGAAATTTCACAAAAAAAATCTACAGATTTTAACTAAAGTGCAACTGTTTCATGGCATTGAAAATGCAATCAGACTCACTCGGGTGATAAATAACAGGTACATGTAAATAATATGATTCGGTTTTTATTATTTTTCAAAAACCATTGATACATTCAGGTATATAATTGGGTTTGTTTGTTTGAATGTTTTTATAATAATTGTTCTATAATTTTTGTAATATATTTGTAACATGATTTTTAAATTAATAAGAAGATTAGAATTGGGTGGGGAGAGGGCATTTTTCAATCGATCACAGGCATTCCGCATATCGCAGCTCCCCCCACTCTACTACAACACAGTGGAAGTGGAGCGGGGATAGCGTTAGTTTCGTGTGACGTCCAGCCAATTCATGCCCAGCCTACCTCAACAAACATATACAGTTTTAAAAGCATTTCCAATGCTAAAAAAAGTAAATATCGGAAGCACAACGTGAGCTTTGGTGAAATATGCACAAATCAGATCTAAAACGTATGTAATTTTTTCAGAATTTGTGAAAGGGCTCGAGTACACTGAGAAAGAAAACCAATTGAATCAAAAAAATATATTGGTTGATCCAAATAAATGCGCTGCTGCGGAGTGCCACCGATATATGAGATTGTTACAATACTATAAAATATTGGAAAATGTGATTGATTTAAATAACACATTATTTTATTCGAAAAAGCTCTTCTGTTTTCTGAATATCTACATGATCCTTCAAATAAAATTATATTCTATCGAAATCATTCTATATACAATCCGTAGATGTATGGATGAAATAATTAAGCGGTTGCTACAATATTTTTTATTTCGTACAAAAATATAATCAATAGAATTAATTATTTCTTTACTGCATCGAAACGAATATTCCATTTGACGTAAGTTTTTCAATTTGTTTCAAATCTTAAATAAAAAGTGAGCATTAGAATGATCATCCACGATAATAGTGGAGAGAATATCAGATATCCAATGGAATATCCAAGAAGAGAATATCAGATATTCAACGGATAAGAACAGATACTACACTTTGATCTTAGCCATAGGCCAAGAAGCGATACTCTTTAGAGTTTCTCCGGCGTTTAACGCGGTCCTCTAGTTTCTCGGCTGTTTTTTTACGGCTTTTTCAAGAATTTTTTACGGGCAAAGCATCGAAATAATCAATCTCATTGTTTTTGCATAATCTTTATTAACATTTAAATAAGCTTTACAAATTTTTTGAAGTCAAAATATATAATAGAATAAAAGTTATAGTGGCCGACAGGAAGACATCAAGTAAAAGCGGTGCTTGACGGTGACCAAGATTGCGGCTGTTCTGCTTATCTGAAATCAAAAAACCAAACGGCATTTTAATCTTCATATTTAAGACTAGCGATTGAACTACAGTGAATTCTAAATTACAAAAATTGACTTTTTTATACACTTTTGAAAATTACATTCTATTTTTTACTCATTTTTTCTTAATTTTTTCGCTCGTACAAAAAAAAACTATCGAAGCAATCATGATAATCCTAGTTCAATCGCTGGCTTATAACATATTAAAGATGCTGTATAAATTTGAACACGATCGGTGCAGTAGTTTCTGAAATATCGTGGTCACCGTTTCGAAAAATGGTGTTTCGAGAAAAACGCGTTTGAAAGTATACCTGCTCCGTTCCAGGGCCGTAACTTGTGAACCACTTCAAATATCGAAAAATCCTTTGGCACACATTTTTTACACATGTTGTCGATGTGATTTATGAAAAAAATCGATTTTTTCGACCCGAGAAACTAGAGGACCGCCTTAAGTAGATTTCCGGTTCGCGCTACGCTTACGAGAAACGAGCGCGCGTGCGACTTCTAGCGGTTACTCCGAGAACTACGGGTTTCCTTACACCTATAATTTCGGTGGCGCTCGGCCATGATTTGGTTGAATTTTTTCAACCAAATGCGCAAGAAACAAATTTTATTTTCGCATAATTTTTTAATCAATTCAGACATTTGCTTAATATTTTTCAATCAAAATAAAATATTAATATTTTAACGAAAAATGTACTTGGAGATCAATATCGGATATGGTGAAAAAAATAAAATACCATATTTACTCAATAGAAATTTTATCTGAATCAAACGAGCGAAATTCAATTTTTCTTGTGTACTCGAATCAACAATATTCATGTTATGAATTGGAACGCTTTTTTTGTTCGTTGCAGAAAATGCATTCAAAACTATATAATTTGTTCGCGATAATTTTTTAGATAGTTTCAATAATATATTGATCTCGGCTAAAATATATCTTTCGAATGAAAAAAAAAAAACTTTTAATTTTATCATGTTATTAAAGTCGATAGCGTTTTGTTTGGACTAATAAATCCGATTATTTACACCAACAATTTTACAATTGAATCAACGAAATTTCATTCAATAACACCATTGAAATTGGATCAATGATTTTTTTTTCTCAGTGTAGACTTTTCAATTTTTGTAGCCGCCAAAGGGCAAGGTGGAGGAAAAAATTGGATAACATTTTTTTGACGTTAGAATTGAGGTTTACCACTATGGATATTTATAATCAACGATGGTAAGGGAAATAGTTTTCTGAGTTGAGCTGGAATACCCCATGTGTATGTGTGTGTGTGTGCCGGGTGTCCCATTTTAATATTACAGCTGATTAATCTCGAAAAATACTTCTCCGATCAAGTATTGAGTATAGTGACACTTTTTGAGTTCAAAGGGGGACGTTCAGAACAGTTTTTTTTCGTCCAAAATTCGAATTAGCGACGTTAAGATGGCGGCCATGTTTTTTTTTATATGACATAACGGAAGTGACGAGCCGCAGGCACCTAACCCTTGTTTGTGTTTGTGTGGGTCATCAAACAAACCCAAATAAACTCACACGCACACTTACACTTGGGATGTTAAAGATTGTACCTCCTCATGGTGCATCCTGGTACCAGTAAAATAGTAAAAAATTGTGTTTTAACCATAAATGATGGGTTTTATCGAAAAAAAACATTCCTACAAAAGTTGTCAGTATCGGCCTGACAATTTTTTTTTAAAGTCATGTTTCCATTTTTTTTAACATGTCGGCCATCTTAACCCCGCCATTTTGAATTTTGGGCCAAAGAATATTTTTTTTAACGTCCTCCTTTCAACCCTAAAAGGTTCCCTATACTCAGTACTCAATCGGAGCAGTATTTTCGAGATAAATCAGGTGTATGATTAGAATGGGATACCCAGTATACAGGGTGTCCCTCTTATCTCTGCCACCCGAAATAACTCTAATAACGAATAACGAAATAATTATCGACGTCACAAAAAATGTTCCAGACAAAAGTTGTACGGTGTGAAGGAGGCCATCAAATGCGACCAATTTTTTTTTTTCCGATGGAGACGCTGACGCACAGTGAAGGTCAACTCCGCCTTTTTAAATGGAATGCTACATTTTTTTTCAATCATCTTGTGGAGCACCTCAATGCCGCATAAAAAATATTAGGGGTCGAAGTCGTTCATGGTCATTCAAGGTCACCTATTAAATCGAAATACAAATCTAAATATCTCGGATCATCCGAGATATTTAGATTTGTGTAATCAATACTGACCTTGAATGACCTTGAGCGACTTTGACCCCCTAATGTTTTTTATGCGGCTTGAAGTTCTCTGTGAGATGGTTGAAAAAAATGTACCATTCCATTTAAAAAAGTGGAGGTGACCTTCACTACGAGTCAGCGCCAACACCGAAATAAAAAAAAATTGGTCGCATTTGATGGCCCCCTTCACACCGTACAATTTTGTTTGGAAAATTTTTTTGTGACGTCGATAATTACCGAGTTATTTCAGGTGGCAGAGATAAGAGGGACACCCTATATATTTATATGAAAATCCGTTACTCCGTGAAAAATAGTCGTACTGAGGGGGGGGGGGGGGGGGGGGCAAAAAAAGAATTTTGCAGCTCGAAATGTTTAGTTTTAGAATCTTGCAGACAATTTTTTTTTAGTATCACTTGTCAACATAAAATCTGAATTTTGATTGTAAAAAAAATGTAAAAAAAAATCAAAATTTTGAAGAAAAATCAATTTAAAAAAAATTTTAAACTTCAGATTTATATATATATATATATATATATATATATATATATATATATATATACAATCAGCTAAAAAATTAAAGGAACGGAACATTTTTTTTTAATTTCAGTAATCTTCGAAAATCCGTAACTCCGTGAAAAATAGTCGCAGCGGGGGGGGGGGGGGGGGGCAAACAAGAATTTTGAAGCTCGAAATGTTTAGCTTAAGAATCTTGGACAATTTTTTTTTAATATCACTTGTCAACAAAAAATCTGTATTTTGATTTTTTTGGAAAAAAAAATGTAAAAAAATCAATTTTTTTAAATGTTCAAACTTCACATTTATATATATATATAAAATCAGCCAAAAAATTAAAGGAACGAAACATTTTTTTAAAAATTTCAGTAATCTTCGAAAATCCGTAACTTCGTGAAAAATAGTCGCAGCGGCGGGGGGGGGGGGGGGGCAAAAAAAGCATTTTGAAGCTTGAAATGTTTAGTTTAAGAATCTTGCAGACAATTTTTTTTTAGTATCACTTGTCAACATAAGATCTGTATTTCGATTTTTTGTAAAAAAAATTTTTAAAAATAAAAATGTTGGAAAAAACCTGAATTTTGAAATACAAATCAAAATTTTGAAGAAAAATCAATTTAAAAAAAATTTTAAACTTCAGATGTTTTCCCAAATTTTGAATTTTTCGTTGACATTTGATGAGTAGACAATGCGAAATTGTAAGAAAAACATCGAATTTTTTTTCTTCTTAATCTTCATTACCTGATATTTAAAGAGCCATAAAAGTGCTCCTTTAATTTTTGACAAAACGTTGACGATTCGGGTAAAAAAAACGATCCAACCGATCGATGTGAAAATTAACAGGGTTTTTGGGCAAGTATTGAGCTAAAAAAAGCCAGAAACGTTGGTAATTTTCGCAATAATTGCAAAGTGCCGTTGAATTTTCCAAAACGGCAGAAAAAGTCATCTATTTGTACTTTTTCAAATCAATATTAAGCTTAGGAAAAATAATATGCCTCTAAAATACCAAAAGGCACTTATAGAGGATTCATTCAAGTTTCCAAAACCCACCTTTCGCTCGCTGTACGATTATCACTTCATGAAATATCGATGATCAAAGAAAAAAGCTGACTTTTCATTAAATCGGCGATATCTCAGCAACACATAGTCGTACAAAGAGCAAAAAAAGCGAAATTGAAACTAAAGAACCACGCTCCATGTCCCCAGCATTGACTAAGCCAGGAATTTTTTTTTCAGCCCATGGACCCTTTTGAAAAAACAAATAATTTCGGAATTTTTTTCTTCTCGCTATTTCTTATGATAGCGCCGAGCGTGATACTAAAAAAAATTGTCCGCAAGATTCTTAAACTAAACATTTCAAGCTTCAAAATGCTTTTTTTGCCCCCCCGGTACGACAATTTTTTACGGAGTTACGGCTTTTCGAAGATCACTGAATTTTTTTTTACATGTTCCGTTCCTTAAATTTTTTTGCGAAGTGTATATATATATATATATATATATATATATATATATATATACGCATGTACATTCCGATCCATTTTATTATATTCATGGTCAAAACCAACGCGATCTTAAATCTACGAAATATCTTTGATGAGATCAATTCTTCACCCACAAAGGCGATCAGATTGTCAGGACTTTCATTTTCGAAACACAACGAATCCAAACACGACAGAAAGTGTCCAGCGCACAAGCTACTCGGGCTTGGGAACTGATACAAGGGAAGAGTCCAAGATGCCGATAAAATTTCGCAGGATAAAAAGAGTGTGCGGGGGGAGCACCACGGATCACAGTTTGACAGTGCGAAGACGCAATGATGCGCAAGACCCAAACAAACGCACATGGATATTCCCATGCACCTCGCATGTGTCGGATTGAGTACGCGAATGTAGGTAAATATTGCGACACGGGACGAGAAACGGAAGCACGTGTATCGATCGTACGTTCGCTTGCCCCCACTTCTTACTGCCCGCGAGCAGCGAAAAACGTTGCGATTCGTATCCCCACGAAACGCGCCGCGGGGGCGGTTCGCGGGGGTACCGCTGTGGCGCGCCCCGTGCTCGCGAGCGAGGGGCAGCGCGTTCAGTCGGGCTTCGTCAGCCGGCATTCGCGTTTCTTTGGAGGCTTCCGCGGCAAAATTATTCTCACCTCCAGCTCTCGTGTATTTGCCCACCGCGCGTGTTTTATTCATCGTTCTTTCTCGTCTACCTATCCCTCGCGATATCGACGCGGGCACGAATGCCATTCGAAATTCTGCCGCACTCGACTTCGTGGGACTTTGCGTCATAAAGTCGTTGAGGCGCGACGCTGGATCAGCGGAGATTAGTTTCGGTGCTTTACGTTGTCTCGGGGACGAAAGAAGGTATTGTTTGTTGCGCGAAGATTTCTTCTTTCAGCCAGCAACGTATACGTGCAATCGTGTCGCGCACAGGTGGACCATCGAAATTGTTCTCGTGGAATAACCGAACGATTTTTTCCGCGATGTATTTACGCTATCGATTCGCGTAGAATCATTCGCTCCCACCACGCGCTTGTATCCGTTTGACATATTGAGAACATACAGTCGAACGTAGTTTTTCCTTCAATTTGCGGCGAAACGTCTATCCGTTGAGCTCGCAACCCGAGACCGGAAGTCGCCTTTTTCTTGACCTATTCTTATCTCTCGTACGCAAAATCGCCGATTCGCGTCGTTCGAGCGCGCCACCAATGCATGCATACAGTATCCGCAGCAAAGATTCGATCGCTCTTGACACATCGGTGCGCTTTGCACATCTCGTCCTGAACGACCCGAAACGCGTGTGTGTAAATAGGTACGCGAAGAGCCGCTGAACGCACAGGGGAAGAAAAAAGTACCGGGTAACATCGAGACAGAGAGAGAGAACATCCTTTTCCAAAGCTTCCAAGATGGCGGACAGGATATACCAGCCCAACACTGAGCTTTCGAAGACTTCTCACTGCGGAAGTATCGAGAAGTACAAAGAAATGCACGAGAGGTAAGAGAAAGTTATAGAGCAATGAAGTGAGCAGTACATTTCACCCCCTCCCCCTCCCCTCATCTTTCGGATTGGCCGTGAATGTGAGCAGTTTTCGTAACGTTCGGGGGGATGAATTTTCAGTTGAACCGGAAGTAACGTCGCATTGGGCTCGATCAAATTTAACGGTTAAAAAGAATCTACCAATTGCGATGTCATCCATACAAGACGAACAATTTTCAGTCTCGCGTAAACAGGAAGTTCCGTGAACTCTCGTAGGTGGATACATATACACACATACTATATTCCGGAGATATCTTAAGAGTCCCAGTATATAGCATGTCGCATCGTAATCGCGTCAAAGCCATTGAATCAACACTACAGAAGTGCGTCCATTGCATCACGTTTTTGCGCACGCAATTATCATATTAGCTCATATATGAATATTTATACACACATGTGTATTAAAAAAAAACAATCCATGGCTAGTTTTGATCTTTTAAATGTTCGTTGTGTTTCGAAGTATAAACTTACATATGAGACATTCCACGTCACTTTAGTTAGTAAAAAAAAATCCACAAATAATTTTGAAAAATCGACTTACTTTATTGAAAAATATTCACCTAGTGTCGACGTTTTTTGAAAATTTCTGACGTTTTTTCTCGTTGGTTACCATTTTTTAATATTTTTCCATTCAAATGGCTGTATCTTTGGCAGGATTTGACGTATTTACATTCGTAAAAAACGAAAATGTGCGTCTTTTTCTAGCCTTCCAGAAAAAAATTGGAGCCTTGGAGTGCTCCACACTCTTCAATCGAATATTAATTAAAAACTTTTAAAAATAAAAATAGCTGTTACTTCACGGTGTTTAGGAATACCATTATATAAAAAATACCAAAAATCCGTTTTTCGTATTCACAATTCGGGGAAATTAAAAAAAAAAAAAAAACGAGTGTCTTTCCTTGAGAAAAAAAAACATATTTTGGCATATTTCGCCCTGAAACGCACGTTCGACTTGCTTAACAAAATCTAAATTAATTTTTTTTCTGGAAGGCTATAAAAAGACGCACATTTTCGTTTTTTCCAAATGTCAATACGTCAAATCCTGCCAAAGATACAGCCATTTAAACGGAAAAATGTTAAAAAATGGTAATCAACGAGAAAAAACGTCGGAAATTTTTAAAAAATTTCGACACTCGGTGAATATTTTTCAATAAACTCGATTTTTCAAAATTATTTGTGGATTTTTATTTTTTACTGGCTGAAGTGACGTGGAATGCCACATACACAGACATACATATACCCAACATTTCTATTTCATACTAACAAACTCGTACGAAAATGAGCAAAAATAAAAAGAGGAGCCAAGTATTGTTACTTTCTGCGAGAGCAGCAGGGCCACAGAGTCGTACGACTTGTATCGTATTCAGAGTCCATTTCGCGGTATCATTCATATACTCGCGGAGGTAACGAAAATAGAATTCTTGTATCGATCGTCGCCTATGCGACCCGGTGAGAACCATTTCGCGAGGATCTCCCCCCCCCCCCCCCTCAACCTCTTGGCGCACTTTTTTGCGTAACCCATTGCCAAATTAATCGTTGTTTTAGGTAATTACCTATACAATAGTAATAATAGTTGATGTCAAAATAGCAAGGATAAAAATTCTTATATTATGATATAAATTATATGAATAATTATAAACAAATAAAAATAGTCATTTCTGTTATTATTATTGATATGACTTGATTGTAACGTATTTTTTTGCATATAATAATATTAATAACGATAACGACAGAGCTATAAAATAATACAATAATAATAATAATAATAATATATTAATATTAATAATATCAATAATGATAGTGACATGATAATAGATATTGTTTTAACAATGAAAATAATAAATAAAAAAACTCTATTATTCTTATTGTTATAATAACTATTTTATTGATTCTGTAAAATAATAATAATAATCATAGTTCGAAAAAAAACATTTCTACTTATTATACAATAGTAATAATGGTCACAATCGTTTATCATTGTTATTATGCTTTCGATCCTCTTCTAATTTGGTGGGAAGCGCCCGGGTGAAAAATTGCGTTTATATATTTTCAACGAGGGGCATTAAGTCGTTACCCCCACTTGTAGCGCAAAAAAGGCCTTTTTCATGAATTTTTTTAAAGAAAACTACAATACTTTTTTATTCGATCAATATACCATCTTAAAGAACACATCTTGAAGAACTTTCAGTAATTTTTTTATTGAAAAATATTACTTTGTTTAGTGGCAAATGGCCGTCAATGAAATAATGTTTTTACATACACGGTTTGCGGTGACCAACATTGCGGCGAAGTGGATCATCTGAAAAAAAATGCGGATGGATTTAGTCAAATATAAGTATAAACTAGTTTTTAATCGAAGGATTTTAAAAAATATTCATTTTTCACAAAATGGCGGACAGTCAAAGTTAATGGTTCGATTTTAACGAAAAAAAACGGCCGTTTTTTGGCTGTAAAACGGCCACTTTTTTCGAAAAAAAAATCGAACGATTAAAGACTACATTTTTATGTATTAAATAAGCCTGCAAAATTTCAAGAAGATCGGTTCATTAGTGTTCGAGTAATCTTGGTCACCGACTTCAGAAATGCCATTTTGAGAAAAACGCGTTTAAAGTTTCAATTTCAGTTTACACGAAGAAAATATTTTTTTTGTAAACTTACATAGAGTCATCTATTCCGGGCATCAAAAAAAAAAACTGCACTTCAAATTGCACTTTAAAAAAATGCAATAAAAAAAATCGATTTTTTCAAAATCGCAAGTGGGGGTAACCCCTTAAGTGGTTGGGGAAGATTATGATATCTCTGGCGCCTCAATTTCACCATTGGATTATGAAACATGGCCGGAAAAAATACGAAAAACAAGAATAACTTTTTTCGTTTTGAGCCTAACTTTTGGATTCACAGCGCTTCGAAGAGAAAAAATGTAATTTTCCGATTTTCGATGTAAATCGAATTTTTCGCGTGTTTTACATTGTTTCGTTGTACTTTGTCGTTGATTTAAGGGGCTGTACCAGTGTGAACGCTGAAAATTTGGGTGATTTTCGGGATTTTTTTGGAAGAAAAGTACTCAATTAAATGTTTCGGAAAATTAAGAATATATTTGGCTATATTTGACCTATATTACATAATTTTTTCATAGACAAATATTGAGATCCAAGTGACTTGTGTGCTGCCTTGAAGGCGCCAAAAAATAAAGTTCCTCCACCGCTGACATAATTCCGGCCGATTGAGTAGCTGAAACCGAAAAAGGAAAAAAATGTCGTTAAACTGGAAGGTATTTCCTGTACAATGACGTAGGATTTTCGAAAAATATCAAAATCTAACAAAATGGCGTAGTTGTGAAAAGAAAGTCTGTTTTCTTGCTTATAAAATGGTCGTTTTTTTAAACGCCAAATCGTCAATTTTCATCCCATCAAAAATAATCCTACGTCATTGTGGAGTAAATATATTTAAGAGTACTCAGTTCGAATTTCAAGTCAATCGGATAATTGCTCTTTGAGTTACAATGTCAGCAAATTTGAAAAATCCCATTTCGAGAAAAACGCGTTTGAAGATTTAACTATCGATTTTTGCAAGATAAAATAATGATATAAATTATATAAATGATAATGATATTCTTGAAAGTATAAACTGTCGAAAAAGGCACAAAAATCGATTTTTTGAAAGTGTCACACTGGTATAACCTCTTAAAGTTTGATTGGGTTACATAAACATATAATTTTTCAAATGAGGCTGAAGTTTGCATCGTTGGAACGCAACGAAAATTCATATTTCTGCATTCCTTCGATATACTTTGACATATTTCGCCTAAAAAAATACATAATAATTTTTTAAGATATTTATTTAGAAAACTACTATATAAATCTACGCAAAAAAAGATCTATAATAATGAAAATAAGGAAATAAAAATGTTAAGGGGAACTTTCGTTGCGTTCCAACGATGCAAACTTCAACACCATTTTTTTAAATGTCTTTCGAAAAGGTATTTATTAAGGCGTTACCTCCACTTGTAGCGCAAAAAAGGCCTTTTTCATGCATTTTTTTAAAGAAAACTACAAAACTTTTTTAATCGATCAATATACCATCTTAAAGAACACATCTTAAAGAACTTTCAGTAATTTTTTTATTGAAAAATATTACATTGTTTAGTGGCAAATGGCCGTCAATGAAATAATGTTTTTATATACACGGTTTGCGGTGACCAACATTGCGGCGAAGTGGATCATCTGAAAAAAAAAATGCGGATGGATTTAGTCAAATATAAGTATAAACTAGTCTTTAATGGAAGGATTTTAAAAAATATTCATTTTTCACAAAATGGCGGACAGTCAAAGTTAATGGTTCGATTTTAACGAAAAAAAACGGCCGTTTTTTGGCTATAAAACGGCCACTTTTTTCGAAAAAAAAAAAATCGAACGATTAAAGACTACATTTTTATGTATTAAATAAGCCTGCAAAATATCAAGAAGATCGGTTCATTAGTGTTCGAGTAATCTTGGTCACCGACTTCAGAAATGCCATTTCGAGAAAAACGCGTTTAAAGTTTCAATTTCAGTTTACATGAAGAAAATATTTTTTTTTGTAAACTTACATATAGTCATCTATTCCGGGCATAAAAAACTGCACTTCAAATTGCACTTCAAAAAAATGTAATAAAAAAAAATCGATTTTTTCAAAATCGCAAGTGGGGGTAACCCCTTAAGTGTAACAACTTTTATATCAATATCTGTAATATAAAGCCATCGAAGAATTCATGAAAATAGCCTTTTTTTGCGTCTAAAGTGAAAAGACCCGTTAATCCTCCCCTCCATCTCTTTCTCCTCCTCCTTTCTCCTTGCACATCTTCTGCACACTTTCTGTTCCCCCAAAACACTAGCATATCCCTTTTTGTATCTTCCCACCCAACATATTTATAATTTCTTCCTTTATCGCCAAATTATCCATTCCTTGCACCCACTTCTCTGCTTTCTTTATTGCTTTCTTCGTTACTAACTCCGAGACTTTTTCACATACTAACAGGTGCTCCAGCGTCCCATTCTCTTATTTACAAATACTGCACCTTCAATCCTTCACCTCCCTCGTCCGACCAGTATTAACATGGCCTTTTTTTCGTTTTCCACAATATACTTCCATTTTTCATTACACGTTGATTTTCTTATTTATTCCTCTTCCTTCCTTAAAATTTCCTTTTTTCAAGTTTTCTAATCATTTTATCCTTTCGTCTATTCTCTCCACTTCTCTTCTTTTCCTTATACGATGTTGACGTTTGCATCGTTGGAATGCAACGATTTTTTTCTTCTCCTTTCGTTTTATTATCATCGAAAATATTTCCTTGCCAATTTATGTTGTCAATTTTTTTATAAGGAAGCTAACTTCTTGTTTTATATTCGTAGCTAAAATCCCGAAAAACAATTTGGCAGGCTGAAAAAAAATCTATTTTCGTTGCGTTCCAACGATGCGAACTTCAACCTTATCCTGATCATTGTCATTATCCCTTGTATTCCCACATCCCTTAAAACTCTCTCTAAATTGTTTTCCCCAATTTGACGGGATTCCCTTTGTAATTGCTGGTATTTCCTCAAATAAGCAGAAGATTTCTTCACCATCTTTGAGACTTAGGGTATGTTTTATTACCACTTTTGGCTATTGTATGGTATTTTTTATTATTATTATTATTCTTTAAAAACGGCAGCGGTATGGCACGGTCTTCTAAAGTGGTTGCGGCGGATTTTGTCCACCGGCGTGACACGCAGCGTCGATGACATTAATCTGAAAGAAACCAACCAAGCTTTTTTCTTTCATTAACACTCATACGCAGAATATGAACCAAGAAAAAGTGAGAAATGTTGAAAATCGATGAAATGGTACACTTTGAAACAAAGAGATTGAACTTTCCGAACAAAATGGCTACATTTTGCAATAAAAAAAGACTTTTTAAAAATTTCCTTATATAATTAGGTTCATGTTTTAGACAATAAGGTTAAAAAGATTTATACCAAATTTCATTAGAATCGGTAGATTAGTTTTTTAGCTATCCGTCACGTCAGGTTTGAAAATGCAGTTTAGAAAACCGTGCCATACCTCTGCCATTAGCCGGGTCCAGTCCGACCGAGCACGCCTCGCGAGGCAGCCTCGTGAGGCAACCCCGCGAGGCAACCCCGCGAGGCAACCCCGCGAGGCAACCCCGCGAGGCAACCCCGCGAGGCAACCCCGCGAGGCAACCCCGCGAGGCAGCCTCGTGAGGCAACCCCGCGAGGCAGCCTCGCGAGCCAATGCCTCGGCCAGTGTGGAGGTGGCTCAGGTTGCCTCAAGCGCACGGTGCCTCGGCCGCACGTTGCCTCGGCCGAGCATGCTTCGACGGCGAGTCATGCGATGTCGGTACGACTGGCGTGCACGAACGTGCCTCAGTCTGAGCTACTCGCTCGGTGTGGACGGTCGTGGCGACACTCGCTAGCCGAAGCAAAATAAAAAATGGATGGGACTGACTGATCAAACTCGTTCACCTTGGCTCGCGAGGCCCGCCTCGTAACTCCTTCATTCTGCCTCGGAGGACAGGGCTCGCGAGCCGGAAGTCCAAGCGTGGCTCGCGAGGCTGCAAAAGTAATAAAACATACCCCGAGTCTCAACAAATGGTGGAGTAATCTTTCCTCTGAAAAAAAAAACATCATGGAAATCAGTAAATTTTTCCTCGCCTAAAGGTTTCTCCCCCCTTTAAGTTTGTCTAGCAGTTCTATTGTTGTTATCATAAGTTTACCTTCAATCTGCGATTCCTGCACCATATGCCGATCTTTCCTCTTCAAGTGGAGCTGCCTCAAGCGACGATCGCTTCTTTTCCTTCAATTTTCACAGTAGCCTAACCCCTTAAGGGGGATTTATACAGGAGCACGTTTCGTCGGTAGCGAAACTCTTCGTGTCAAACTTTAAATACGGAACGGGTAACGATCTCGGTATAGAAGAAAAAAAAAACGTCATGAAAAACGTGCCTCACGGGCTCGAGTGTCCGCACAATTAATCGAGAGGAAGTGCACCTCTGCATTTGATGAGGCACGTGCTATGCGAATACTATAGTATAATAACAATAATCGTAATTACAAGAATAATAAATACTATGATGTCACAAGCAACGACACGACGACGAATTCACGTCCAGCCAATGTAACCAACATGGCTGTTACGCAAGTAGAAAACCGGAAAAACTCAGGGAATTTTGACAATTCTCTGGGATTTCTCCAGATGTAACTTTTGCAAAAATGATGAAAGATGAAACAAACTTGCAAAAAACTGAAATATCTAAAAATAAATATCTTTGTTTATATATTTTCAATATTTAAATTATTCTTAATTATATCCAAAAAAGTTATGTCAGTGCTGAACATTGAAAATTTCAAAAACTAAAAACTAATTTACTTTAGCTCTGTACATTTGCATTCGATTTGCCGAACGACAACCACACAATTATTATTGTAGATAAGTGTTTATAGTAGTAGTAGTCTTATTATTCCAGGTATACCCTTTTAGGGTTTTTACACAAATGATCCTTACATATATGTAAGATCCTTACATATATGTTTCCCCTTAGAAAATCTCCCTATTTTGAACTTATAATCTACTATCGTTTTGCCTTTCGTTTCCTCTCGCATTCGTTTCCTCATTTGCAACTTTTCCAATCACTTCCTCGAATTGCCTGATAAATGTACACAGTTCGATCACAGACTCCTTTTTTAGTACTATCTGTATCCATATTGATTTGTTCCCCCTCTCTGTATCCTATCCATTTATTCATGTTTTCTACTATTTCCCTTTCCTATTCCTTTCTTGGCTTATTTGCATGTACACACATGTAGGGTCAGAGTGGGCTCAGTGGCTCATTTTTTTCAGAGCTCTGTAGCTGCCTAACCGTTCACACAATCTCAATGAAACCTTGACTAAACGTGAGGTGTGTTCAATTACTTCATTTTGTTAAAAGACACTATACGGCCTAACCCAATAGATATCGAGATAATAACCATTTGAAAAAAAAATGATTGGATCCACTGTGTACTTGGGGGTGTACACAGTGAAACATGCCGAATTTCACAGTGAAACAAAATTTGAAGAAAATTACCCTGATCCACTGTACACTTGTAGGTAATGGAGTGCTTTTCTCTATACAATGGGGAGTATTGTGCAGTAAACTATTGAAAAATTAATGAAAAAAACCAGCATATTATGAGATCAATCACGATCATTTATTGAATATTAATCAACAATGAGTACCGACCTAATGAGGTAGTACCAGTACCTATCTACATCACAACGCGAGAATATTCATATTATGACTTACCTCTGTGTACCTCGAAAAATTGAGCCACTATGTACCGACCATCTTCTTTTTTCTCAAGTGGGTACCGACAAGTTTCTATTTTTGTTAGGTTAACAAACACAATGCTCAAATACCGCAATATAGCTGTATATGGCGGGAGAACAATGACTTCGAATATAACTGCGATAGGTAAAGAAGCAAAAAACATACAACCTCAGCAGGTTTTACAACTTTTTACACCAAAAATAATATCAAATCACCTCTCACAACAGAATTGCGCGGGAGCGACTCACAGACAGGTTCAAGCCTATTGGCACTCGAGGGCGGTTCTAATGTGAAAAAGATGCACATATATACCTGTCCACTTTTGTGAAACAGAAAAGGTTCAGTGTACTCACTGTTGCCACTGTTCCCATTTTGACTCTACTACGTTTTCAACTTCTTTTTCACAGACCCTGCACTCGGTATCACTACACCCCTTATTCCCTTCTTTCCCCACATTTCTCGCCAGAGTTTCCTTTATTTATCCTGTTATATTTACATCCTCCCAATACTTTTTTGTCTCTATGCCATTCTTCCTGCTTTTGTTTTCAGGACGTTACGTTGATTTTTCAATTTTGTTCCAATCTCGTTGGATTTCTTGGTCGACCTTTGATTTCGTACCCTTCTCTATTATTCTCTCCATTTCCCCTCTATCGTCGTTTGCAATCACCCTCCATACGTTTCCCTCTCCTACTTCCTCCATGGCATTTTTCACTTCCACCCCTCCCCCCCATTTTGATGGGTTCCCATTTAGCACCCCTCTCGCCTCCTCTTTGGGGCATTTCTTCGGCCATCCTTCTTCCCCCATTTTCATTAGGTCTATTGAATAATTTGCCGCTCTCTTCTAGTTTCTGTCGTTATAGGGCAATTCGAGGATAGGAAGGCCATAGTTTTCTCTGGGACGTTCTATTTCGAAGTCCATCAAATGAAACAAACATTCATATTTTTGTTCAGTCATACGTTTATTGGTAATAAAATTGAACGAGAAATAATAACAGTCAAGTATTATCCTCACTTTAAAAAATATATTCTAGAATACTAGGGTGGCTATCTCTCCTATACTATTCAATTTAAGGCGTTACCCCCACTAGTAGCGCAAAAAAGGCCTTTTCATGAATTTTTTTAAAGAAAACTACAAAACTTTTTTAATCGATCAATATGCCATCTTAAAGAACACATCTTGAAGAACTTTCAGTAATTTTTTTATTGAAAAATATTACATTGTTTAGTGGCAAATGGCCGTCAATGAAATAATGTTTTTATATACACGGTTTGCGGTGACCAACATTGCGGCGAAGTGGATCATCTGAAAAAAAAATGCGGATGGATTTAGTCAAATATAAGTATAAACTAGTCTTTAATCGAAGGATTTTAAAAAATATTCATTTTTCATAAAATGGCGGACAGTCAAAGTTAATGGTTCGATTTTAACGAAAAAAATCGAACGATTAAAGACTACATTTTTATGTATTAAATAAGCCTGCAAAATTTCAAGAAGATCGGTTCATTAGTGTTCGAGTAATCTTGGTCACCGACTTCAGAAATGCCATTTTGAGAAAAACGCGTTTAAAGTTTCAATTTCAGTTTACACGAAGAAAATATTTTTTTTTTTGTAAACTTACATAGAGTCATCTATTCCGGGCCCATACAGAAGTATGGGCCCGGATACTTATACTTCAAAAAAATGCAAGAAAAAAAATCGATTTTTTCAAAATCGCAAGTGGGGGTAACCCCTTAAGATGGCCATAGGTGTTGAGGTGAGATGGCTATGCTATTTCAATCAATGTGAGATGGCTACATGGAGGAATCATAGGGGAGTTAAGTTCAATCATTTTCGTTCAGTCTAGACTCTTCCTCCATGGATGACCCGACTATCCAAGACATGCTTCTTGTCTTCTTTCCCTTTTTTTCAGACGCTTTATTTTCTTGCCACATGGGTGATATTTGTCGTCGAATTCTGTGCAGTTTTCGTGCACCCAAAGCTCGCATACGGTGCACTGAATCCAGTATATTTTCGCTAGGCATTTGGAAAAAAAAAGTTGCTTAGATACGTCACAAGTAAGCAATAAAAGTAGTAGGTAATGTGGCCATCTGACCTCGAAAAATTAGGGCCATCACGCCTAAAATGTATAGGAGAGATGGTCCACCCTTAATTCTTCGAAATGCCTTTTTAGAGGTTATGTTATGAACAAGTATATGTCCTAAGTGGTACACCTCAAAATACGGTAAAAAAAGATGTCTACGTATGTCCACAGTTTAAGGGGTTAGGCCACAGTAACGAGTATAAAATCATGTGCGAATTTAACAATTTTTTTCCGTATGAAAAAGTGATTCACTCATAATATTAATTACACAGCTCTTTAGTATGAATATCAAGCTGTTAGAAAAAATATATATTTTTTTTTCGATGTACAAAATGACCGACTACTAATATTTTCTTTTGTTATCTTTTTTAGGCGCTCCGCGGCGTGACATTTAGCATCCACAATTTTTTACCTAGAACAAAAAACAAAAATTCTCGTCAATCTACATTAGAATACCTAGAGAAGTACGTACGGAATTTGAAAAATATTGTTTTATTCAAAAGTTGTAGGTATTTGAACTTAAGGGATGAATTTTCAGTGAAAAATGTCGTTATAGTTGCTCATAAACTGCTCATAAAATGAAAAGTTTTCGAATAATCAGAAATTCCGTACGTACTTCTCTGCGAAATGCAAGTGGAACATAACTTTTAAATTTGAAGTACATCGAGTGAAAATTGTTGAAGTTATTTGTCACGCCAATTGGAAAAAAGCTGTTTCGAGAAGTTTCAAGTAGTCGGCCATTTTGTACATCGAAAAAAAATACATATATTTTCTTACAGCTTGATATTCATACTATATAGATGTGGAATTAATTTTATGAGTGAATCACTTTTTCATACGAAAATAAATTGTTAAATTCGCACATGATTTTATACCCGGTACTATGGCTTAACCCCTTAATCACAAACTAAGCGTAATTTTTGTTCTACTTAGCTGAAAAAATGAGCCGCAAATTACTCACTTTGCCATTTATCTTTGGGGCAAATTCCGATGCAGTATCGCGAGACTGATGACGACATTCATACTGACAACAAAAAACTCTGCCCTCTCTTGGTGAATGTTGGTAATATTTCGTTGGGCCATGTCTACTCTATGGCCATCTATCCTCGAATTGCCCTACCTCTACATCCCGCTTCCAGCCTCCATATATAACTTGGCGTGTTCCTATTCAGACCTATGGTCATCTCTTAACATAGCACCCTTAGCATTTTTCCACTCGCTCCCGTCTCTTTCACCCCCCCCATACTTCATTCCCATATAATATCCCCCTTTCATCTGAGATAAGTGTTTATACTTATTTTTTATTTATTGGCACCGACATAAAAAATTCTGTTTCAAATAAAGAACAGGTTCTGTATTTCCTTTTAATGTATTTTCTTCTACTTTACAGTGTTTGAATGATATTTCGAAATCCTTTTTTTTTTTTAATTCTACTTTAATATTTAATATTTTCATATATGAGGCATTCGACGTCACTTCAGCCAGTAAAAAAAAATCCACAAATAATTTTGAAAAATCGAGTTACTTTATTGAAAAATATTCACCGAGTGTCGAAATTAAAAAAAAAATTCTGACGTTTTTTCTTGTTGATTACCATTTTTTAACATTTTTCCATTCAAATGGCTGTATCTTTGGCAGTATTTCACGTATTTACATTCGTAAATACGAAAACGTGCATCTTTTCATAGACTTCCAAAAAAAAATTAATTTAGATTTTATTGAGCAAGTCAAACGTCCGTTTCAGGGCAAAATATGCAAAAAACAAAATTCTCAAGGAAAGACACGCGTTATTTTATTTTTTCAAATTTCCCCGAATTGTGAATACCAAAAACGGATTTTTGCTATATTTTATATTATGGGATCCTAAACACCGTGAAGTAACAGCTATTTTTATTTTTTTAATTTTTTAATTAATATTCGATTGAAGAGTGTGGAGCACTCCAAGGCTCCAATACATATGACATATATGTCATGTGTATTTCAAAAACCTGGTAAACATACAGCGAGTGCTCCACACTCTTCAATCGAATATTAATAAAAAAATAAAAAAAAAAAATTAAAATAGCTGTCACTTCACGGTGTTTAGGAATCCCATAATATAAAAAATCCGTTTTTCGTATTCACAATTCGGGGAAATTCTTAAAAATAAAATAACGATTGTCTTTCCTTGAGAAAAATAATAATTTTGCATATTTTGCCCTGAAACGGACGTTCGACTTGCTCAATAAAATCTAAATTAATTTTTTTCTGGCAGGCTACAAAAAGATGCACATTTTCTTTTCTTACGAATGTAAATCCGTCAAATCCTGCCAAAGATACAGCCATTTGAATGGAAAAATATTAAAAAATGGTAATCAACGAGAAAAAACGTCAGAAATTAAAAAAAAATGTCGACACTCGTTGGATATTTTTCAATAAAGTAACTCGATTTTTCAAAATTATTTGTGGATTTTTTTTTATTGGCTGAAGTGACGTGGAATGCCTCGTATATTGGATGTAAAAAAAATTGCTTTTTGTTTTATTCCAATCTCGCTGGAATATTTGCAAAACCTGTGTGGAAAACGTGGAAAAGTCATGGATTTTCTGAGTCAATAATGCGTAGTAATCATGACCAAAATGAATAACGAATAAACGATAGAAGTTGACGAAAAAAAATATACGTCGTGAGGGCTTAATTTTTGGCAGTGAAGTAAAGGGGCAATTATGAAATTTCAGATCATTGAAGAGCCCGGAGCAATTTTGGGGCGAAATAGCGAAGCAATTTTATTGGGAAACGTCCACGTCGGATGAGAAATTCTTCTCGTACAATTTCAACCTGAACGAGGGTGACATATACATCAAATGGATGGAGGGCGCCTCCACCAACTTAAGCTTCAATCTACTCGACAAAAACGTCAAGTGCGGACACGGCGACAGGATCGCGTTTTACTGGTAAAATACATCGCTGAGCAATTTATTTTTCTTCGTTTTTCGATTGCCTTTGTGAGAAAGTGCTTGTCGTTGGAGTCTTGTTCCCTGCAGCTTTGTCAGCACACTTTTGTTCCCTAAACTCCGTTTATATGAATATTTTGAGAAAAAAAAAAAGAAAGACAATTTCGTCAAATGCCAAACGCATTACCGATCATCGCAACATTCGATACCGATTGTATTTGGACGAGACAACGTTACTCCAAAATTCAGTTCCGGACATCTCGAAAATTCGAGGGAGCCACAAAAATCGTGACTCAATTTTTCGAATTCTTACGAACCCTCGTTGCAAATTCATGCCTGTTACGCATATGGAAAGAGGCAAAACCTCAGAGATTTCCTTTCCTGTTTTTAATCAGAGAAAAGTTAGGGAATTTTGAAAATTCTCCGAAATTTTTCCAGAATTTAGATTTCCTTTTCGCAAGAATTACGGAAAATGAAAACGACTGGAAAAAAAACTGAGAAGTATGAAAATAAATATTTTTGTATATTTTTAATATTTATATTATTATTACATACAATTATATACAAAAATATACAATTATATACGATTATATATATTACATGTAATTACATACTTCGTTATATACAAAAAAGTTATGCCAGTGCCAAAAATTGAGAATTTCAAAAACTGTTAACTATCTATATCTTAGTTTAAGGCAGGATTCTACTTTGAAACCATGAAAAAAACGCTATTTTCGTGAATTTTTTCTGAGAATACTATTAAAGATATCGATATGGGGTTTAAACTGTTCAATAAATACACTCTTTAAGTGCATAAAAAAAAAATTTTAATGTATTTTATTCATTTTTTGTACACGTAAAATATGTTTAAAGCCAACGCCTCGAAAAGCAGGTACCGTTGCCGTGGTCGTGAAATCTTCCCGACGGATGGTCTGAAACAAAAAAATCAAATAGTTTCATGTTCAGTATGTCTTCAGGAACCGACCTAACTAGAATATTTTATATACGTGCAAAATTAACAAAATGGCGGCTAAAATACGAAAAAAATGCGTTTTTTTTGGGTCTTTTTTTGCAATAAAAAAATAGTTCTAATCAAAATTTTAAGTTGATTGTAGTTAGGTCGGTTGGTACACACATATAGAATATGTGTTCCAAATTTCATAAGGATCGGTTCAGTACTTTTTGAGTTATCACGACCACGGTACTTGAAAATGTCGTTTCGAGAAAAACGCGTTTAAAGTTTTGGTGAGTGATAGGTAGGTGCTCACGCCAGGTGCGTTCGAAAGGCGAAAAAGGATAGTTAGACTGCTTGGAACTTTATAAAATTTTGACCGAACATTCTTGAACATATTTACTGTCGAAAAATGTAAAAAAAAAAAAATTTTTTTCAAAGTTTCAAAGTAGAATCCTGCCTTAAAGCTCTATACATTTGCATTCGATTTATCGAAACACAACCACACAGTTATTATCGTATATAAGTGTTTATATTTATTCTTTATTTATTGGCCCCGACATAAATACGTCTGTTTATAATAAAGAACAGGTTCTGTTTGCTTTTAATATATTTTTTCACTTTATAGCGTTAAAATTATTTTCCGAACTTGAGTTTTTTTTTAATTTTGTTTTTTATATTTAACGTTTTTACATATTTGATCTTAAAAAAATGACGTTCTTTATTTGACCACGATCTCCGTGGAATATTTGCAAAACCTGTGTGGAAAAGCTCGAAAAGGAATTTTCGTGATTTTTTTCTGGGTAGACGTGTGCGGGTTTTCGAGAGTGTTTTTTTTTACGTCAAGGTAGTCCTGTCGCCAGGCTTCAATCCATAGGATTCTCATATTTTTGGAGCTTCACTAAACATATGAAGAGGTTAGGCCACTCTAGAGGCCGGAAAAATAGGCTTTTTGGGGATTTTTTTTTCAGAAAAACTACAAAGTAAATCGAGATTACAAAAAAGGGTGTTTATCATACATATCAGTGACTGTATACAATAATTTTTTTGAAGCGATTAATTTCAAAATGGCGGCTGTGCAGCGTTTATCTCAAAACTGCATTTTTTAAGTTGGCCGGAAACATAACTCAGACAATTTTCAACCGATTCACTTGAAATGTTGAATATATATTGAAAAATACATTGTCTATGGAAGTACGTAGGATTTTTTTTTATATTGCATAGTTCATTTGTTATTAACGATTTTTTAGGCAAATTTTTGGAAAGTGAAAAATTTGATTAAAAAATCGTCAGATAATTGTTAATAACAAATTAACTATGCAATATAAAAAAAATCCTACGTACTTCCATAGACAATGCATTTTTCAAGATATATTCAACATTTCAAGTGAATCGGTTGAAAATTGTCTGAGTTATGTTTCCGGCCAACTTAAAAAATGCAGTTTTGAGATTAACGCTGCACAGCCGCCATTTTGAAATCAATCGCTTCAAAAAAATTATTGTATACAGTCACTGATATGTACGATAAACACCCTTTTTTGTAATCTCGACTTATTTTGTAGTTTTTCTGAAAAAAAAATCCCCAAAAAGCCTATTTTTTCGGCCTCTGGAGTGGCCTAAGGCCTTAATAATCGTCTCAGTAAAATTTCAGGATCGTTTATCGACCTAATTACAGAGCAAAGAAATATTAAAATTGCTTATTTTCGTAAAGGAAATCCGAGACGACATACAAAAACCCAATTTCCGGTCGCTACAAAAGTGTATATGATAGTGGGAATCCGTCAGATTCTTTGAAATAATCAAATTTACATACTTAACAATTGTAGTAACCCAGTGCTCTCAGAAAAAAATTACGCTTATTGGCCTAATTTTTGTGTAATATCAAGTTTAATTTGAACTTCCGGTATTGGATTTGTCAACCACTTGCTACGATAAAGAGCCGTGACAGGAAGCCAACAGCTGACTGTAGTCCTAACCTCATCTCACTCATTCGAATTTTCACACAAATTTCATTTTTAACCGACATATTTCGCCGACACAAATTTTCCACGCTTTTTACCAGTCGCGGCCCGAATACAATGCTTTATATTTCCCGCACCTGACATTGTTTTGACAGATCGACGTTGAAAGGCATGGAGGTTAAACTCGCCTGGTTGAGTAAAAAGAGACGGAGATAGAACCAATGTTGCCAAATATCAAACCTAGAAATACTGCGCGAATCGTTGGAATAACTATTTTTTCATTTTTCGAATTAAATGTGAACATTCATTAACCAATTTACAGGTGGAAAATTAAGTTATTGAATTTTTTTTGCCTATGGTAAAAATATAATTTGCCCAAGTCTCAAGTATGATCAGTGGTATGACTAGTGTGAAGCGATAAGCCTCATGGTGATTGGCCGAAACAAGGTCGTTTTTCCGATTTTTTTGTCCACTTGATTATTTATTTGCGATTTGGAAAAAAGTATGTTATTGAACATACATTGAATTTATTTCATGTAAATTTTTATGAAAAAAAAAATAAATAAAAATATTAACAACGTCATTGAAGTATACTGGAGCCTCTGTATGAAAAATGTGATCCAGAGGTCGGATCCATAACCTGGCAATGGTCGGTCTGAAAAATAAAAACCGTTCTATAATCTATATAAATATAGCCCTTGTACGTAGCCGTTTTTCGAGAGAAAAAAATCACAATATGGCGGGTATTGAAAAAGATTGGAATTTTGGCGAATTTTTTACTTATATTCAGGGGCTCAAAAATACTAAATAAAAAAAAACGGCTACGTACAACGATAGGTACTACAATTACGAAAACGTTGTTCTTTTACATTGAAAATTGAACAATTATAGCTATTGTTATGATTCCGGCCAGGTCGAAAAAATTCGTTTCGAGAAAAACGCCATTGAAACTTTTAGCATACGTAAATCATGGAAATCGTTTTGAACTTGGTCAATGTTCAATATTTTGACTTGCTTCTTTTTAAACATATTCTCGAATATGCATACTTTGAGAGAAAGCAAAAAAAAACTATTTTTGACGCGTCACAGCCCATATAGGGTCGCCTGTCGTAACAAAAATGCCAGCATTCAGCCATTAAACGGTTTGCTGATAATCGGCCAATAATTCGTCGACCAGCATTGGGGTACTGTAGGCGGATGAACGGCTTGCCAGATCTATGCCAGCCATTCGTGGGCCAATACTATCGCACCGATAATATGGCGATCAGTATTGGGGTATCGTAGGCAGATGAACGGCTTGCCAGATCTATGCCAGCCATTGGTGGGCCAATACCATCGCACCGATAATATGGCGATCAGCATTGGGGTATCGTAGGCGGATGAACGGCTTGCCAGATCTATTCCACCCATTGATGGTTTGTTTTTGGGCGTTTTGCAAATGCAGGTCGTTAAACTGGAACACGTAAGAACAAGGGATAAGGTTTCGAAAAGCATATCCTATTGATGAAGCTGAAATTTTTCACCGACCTTCTTTTCAATATTTTAAGAGAACCTTTAAAAGGATATTGGCGACTAGCAATAGTTTTCGATATATCGGATATTGAAAGTTATTTATTGTACTGCGCTTCTACTATATTAAATAAATCCAAACAAAGCCATCCCACATGACAAGTGATATGCACATACGGGCGAGCACTGTTTGCCAGGAAGCAGCGCGGCCGGAGGAGTGGGGGGTATCTATGGGGTATATAGATATACTCGTATGGCGTGAAATAATAAACTTTACAATGCGATGTATGGAAAACTATTGCTAGTCGTCAAAAATCCGTTAACGGTTTCTCTTAGGATAATGAGAGGAAGTTCGGTGCAAAATTTCAGCTCGATCAGAGGAGTATGCTTTTCGGAACTTCACCCAAAACGAGCGAGTTATTTTTACAGCCTAAATGGACTAAAAAAACTGTCGGTAAACTTTAATGTCACGAATAAAATTATCGGCATAAAAGTAAGGAACGAACAAACGATGGGTTCTGTAAGTGTTAAGGGGGGATTGTCTTTTTTTCGCAAAATTTACCGCTTTTTGGGAATTTTTTTGTGAAGAAAGTATACAACGGAAAACTTGTGAAACTTGGCATATAGTTTTATTGATCTGTTTACTACATACAAACAAATTTTTAAACAATTTCATCAAAAAATCCGCCTCCCACCCCCCTCGACGCGCGATGGTCCTTTTTTGATGGTGTGCACGATTTCTCAAAAACTATTCAACCGATTGCCTTCAAATTTGGACAGAATGCTCAGCTGACATCCTTTTATCGTTTATATATCTCAAATTTTCGTTTGCCTCGTGGAATATTCTGCATTTGGTCAGTATACCCTTTCTTTCTGTCCCTCCCTACATTACCACACCTTATCCTCGCCCATGTTTCTTCGTCTCTCCACTGATCGCTTTGTCCCCCCAATATGTTTCCATGTATATGTCCGTTTTCCTCATTTTGTATTCTTTAGAGTATGTTGACGCATCTATCTTGTTCCAATCGTATGGTATCTCTTGTTCGGTTTTTACTTTTTACGCCTCTTGCTATTTTCCTTTCCAGCCCCCTTATATTCCCATTCCATATGGAGTCCCAAATGCCTCCTGTCCTACGCTATCCATTGTTTCCCGGGGAAAAAAAGTTCATGTCTGAATATATCTGAATCATATCTGTAGAATCAGATATGTCCAGACAAGAAAAATGGCCATATCTGTTCATTTAGTGTCATGACAGATCATGTATACTTATATCTGAGCATGTATGATCATATCAGAGCCATTTTGATAATTTTGAGAGCAGACCCGTCCATATCGCAGCAGGTCTGACCAGATCCAATCCCCAGGCAAGATCTGATCTTGTTGAACCAGATCTGATTTTATTGGGCCAGATCTGATCATATCAGGTAGATCTGATTTTATTGGGCCAGATCTGATCACGTCAGGCTAATCTAATCTTATTGGACTAGATCTGTCTGTCCGCATAAGAATAAATACCGTGGATTCCAGTAGACCTGGACATCTATGAACAATAGACCTACCCATCCCGGGGAAAAAAGTTCATATCTGAATATATCTGAATCATATCTGTAGAATCAGATATGATCAGACAAGAAAAATGGCCAGGTCTGATCATGTAATGTCATGACAGATCATGTATGCTTATATCTGAGCATGTATGATCATAACAGAGCCATTTTTATAATTTCGAGAGCAGACCCGTCCATATTGCAGCAGGTCTGAACAGATCCAATCCGTAGACAAGATCTGATCTTGTTGGACCAGATCTGATCATGTCGGACAGATCTAATCTTATTAGACCAAATCTGATCTTGTCAGGCAGATTTGATCCTACCGCACCAGATCTGAATATATAAGAATAAAATACCGTGGATCCCAGTAGACCTGGACATCTACGAACAATAGACCTGCCCATATGTTAGAATCATAGTTTATCTGAACTATCAGACCAGGTATGACTCCGACTATATCAGAGCAAATCTTACCCTGTTGAAACAGAGCAAACCTTATTAGAGCAGTCCTGAAGACCCGGGGAAAAAAGTTCATATCTGAATATATCTGAATGTATCTGAATCATATCTGTAGAATCAGATATGATCAGACAAGAAAAATGGCCAGGTCTGATCATGTAATGTCATGACAGATCATGTATGCTTATATCTGAGTATGTATGATCATAACAGAGCCATTTTTATAATTTCGAGAGCAGACCCGTCCATATTGCAGCAGGTCTGAACAAATCCAATCCGTAGACAAGATCTGATCTTGTTGGACCAGATCTGATTTTTTTGGGCCAGATCTGATCATGTCGGACAGATCTAATCTTATTAGACCAAATCTGATCTTGTCAGACAGATTTGATCCTACCGGACCAGATCTGAATATATAAGAATAAAATACCGTGGATCCCAGTACACTTGGACATCTATGAACAATAGACCTGCCCATATGTTAGAATCATAGTTTATCTGAACTATCAGACCAGGTATGACTCCGACTATATCAGAGCAAATCTTACCCTGTTGAAACAGAGCAAACCTTATTAGAGCAGTCCTGAAGATATTAAAATGTTCACATATATAGAGCGGATTTACACGTCATCACTCGACGTGTTAATAATTAACAATATTATAGTAACTCACATGATTCCATATAATACAGTCAGGTGAGATGCCGTATCTGATGGGATATCGTTTCATATATTTAGACGTTTTAATGTGTGAACAACTGAACTGCATATACGATAAGGTATGGGTGTATAAGACTTCGTATATTTTCCAGGTTTGGTATCGTATCTGATGGAATAGAATTTTATATGATCGTACCTGCTCATATATCACATCATATATGTTCAGATATGGTTTCGCGCTGCCAACTCGCCTTGGTACTTGACCAGATAAAAACATGTATGAGATCTATATAGTTGAGTCTGGTACCGTATTTGATCGGATATGATCTTATACGAACAGATACGTTCAGATATCACATAATGTATGTTCAGATACGAATTTACGGTACCAACTCTCCTTGGTACTTAGTCAGATATAAACAGATATCAGTTCATATATGGTCAGGCCAGATACCGTATTTGATCAGATATGATCTTATATATGCATATATGATGTGGAATATGATCAGACCTAATCATATATGATACTGGACAATATCAGATATGA
The DNA here is from genome assembly GCA_944452715.1 of Ophion slaviceki. Classification (NCBI taxonomy): domain Eukaryota; kingdom Metazoa; phylum Arthropoda; class Insecta; order Hymenoptera; family Ichneumonidae; genus Ophion; species Ophion slaviceki. The sequence continues at coordinate 14,252,525 of OX101793.1, read as the reverse complement.
ATATATCTGATACATATATGACAATATCTGAAACATATATGAACATATCCATTCAGACATGAAATTTTTTTCCCGGGGATATTAAAATGTTCACATATATAGAGCGGGTTTACACGTCATCACTCGACGTGTTAATAATTAACAATATTATAGTAACTCACATGATCCCATATAATACAGTCAGGTGAGATGCCGTATCTGATGGGATATCGTTTCATATATTTAGACGTTTTAATGTGTGAACAACTGAACTGCATATACGATAAGGTATGGGTGTATAAGACTTCGTATATTTTCCAGGTTTGGTATCGTATCTGATGGAATAGAATTTTATATGAACGTATCTGCTCATATATCACATCATATATGTTCAGATATGGTTTCGCGCTGCCAACTCGCCTTAGTACTTGACCAGATAAAAACATATATGAGATCTATATAGTAGAGTCTGGTGCCGTATTTGATCGGATAAGATCTTATACGAACAGATGCGTTTAGATATCACATAATGTATGTTCAGATACGAATTTACGGTACCAACTCTCCTTGGTACTTAGTCAGATATAAACAGATATCAGTTCATATATGGTCAGGCCAGATACCGTATTTGATCAGATATGATCTTATATATGCATATATGATGTGGAATATGATCAGACCTAATCATATATGATACTGTAAAATGTCAGATATGAATATATCTGATACATATATGACAATATCTGAAACATATATGAACATATCCCCTCAGACATGAAATTTTTTTTCCCGGGATATGATAGAATCATAGTTTATCTGAACTTTCAGACCAGGTATGAGTCCGACTATATCAGAGCAAATCTTACCCTGTTAAGACAGATCAAATCTTGTTAGTGCAGTCATGAAGATATTAAAATGTTTACATATATAGAGCGGGGTTATTAACCCGTCATCACTTGACGTGTTAATAATTAATAATATTATAGTAACTCACATGATCACATATAATACAGTCAGGTGAGGTGCCATATCTGATCGGATATCGTCTCATATTCTCATATATCGTTTCATATATTCAGATGTTTTCATGTGTGAACAACTGAACTGCATATACGATGAGGTATGAGTGCATAAGACTTCGTATATTTTCCAGGTTTGGTATCGTATCTGATGGGATAAAATTTTATATGAACGTGCCTGCTCATATATCACATCATATATGTTCAGATATGGTTTCACGCTGCCAACTCACCTTGGTACCTGACCAGATAAAAACAGATATGAGTTCTATATAGCGGAGTCTGGTACCGTATTTGATCGGATATGATCTTATACGAACAGATGCGTTCACATATCACATCATGTATGTTCAGATACGAATTTACGGTACCAACTCGCCTTGGTACTTAGCCAGATATAAACAGATATGAGTTCATATATGGTCAGGCCAGATACTGTATTTGATCAGATATGATCTTCTATACGCATATGTGATGTGGAATATGATCAGACCTAATCATATATGATACCGTAAAATATCAGATATAAATATATTTGATACATATATGACAATATCCGAAACATATATGAACATATCCACTCAAACATGAAATTTTTTTCCCGGGTCTTTCAATTATTTCTCCCATTTGGATGGTTTGCCATTTTTTATTGCTTTTATTTCCTCGCTCAGGCATTTTTTGGGCAACCTACCGTCCTCCATTTTCATAATTTGTAGTTACGTCAGTCAGTACATTATGGCAATTTCGTCTTCCTTTACATTATGACAATAAGGAATTCCCCTATGTCAAAAAGTGGATCTTCATATGTAGATTTTGTGTAGGGTGTAAAAAAATGACCTGACATTTTTATTTATCAATAAAACGTAATATTTATTTGTAAAGTACGAATATTTTAATTTTATCGAGAGTACAAATAAGTCTCCGCCGTTTTTTGTCAACAATTGGGCATTTATTGTGAAAGAACGGTACTTGATGTTTTATTCAAAGTATTATCCATCGCTAGCCACTACTTTTTCCCATCTTTCTGGCAGCATATGGATACCGCGTCGGAAGAACGCTTCATCTTTTGAAGCTATCCACAAATCGACCCAATTTTTGGTATCTTCATATGATGTGAAGTGCTGCTCAGACAGGCCGTGCGTCATCGAACGAAATAAATGATAGTCAGAGGGAGCAATATCTGGTGAATACGGCGGGCGGGGTGAAACTTCCCATTTGAGTGTTATGAGTGACCCTTTCGCTTATGCCTGGCAAGCAGCATTTCACATGTGCAAAATCGGCGTTCAACGTTTCTCGGCTTCAGTTCATATGGAACCCAATTTCCTTGCTTTTGAATCATTCCCAACGATTTTAAACGATGTGAAATTGTTCGTTGAGTCACTCCTAATGTAAGCGCAAGTTCTTCTTGCGTTTGGCACGAATCTCCCTCCAATGATGCTTCCAATTCCGCGTCTTCGTACACTTTCGGCCTTCCGCTACGTTCTTTGTCTTCGACGTCAAACTCACCGTTCTTAAACTTTTGAAATCACTCACGACAACTTCTCACACTTAAAGCAGCCTCGCCATATGCCTCTACAAGCTATCGATGCGCCTCAGCTGCAGATTTCTTCAAATTAAAGAAGCAAATCAAAAGTCCCCGCAAATGACGCTTGTTCGGCTCAAAACTCGACATTTTCGCACGAGAAAAATTATGAGATACTGATACAAAATCGCTAATATTTCAAGGTTACGGTCTTGCCAGATGTCCAACCTTACGACATGACGTTTTACATCTGACAATTTCAACCGTAACCTCCTGGTGGGGCCATCTTTTGTCAAACGGCGGAGACTTGTTTGTACCCCCAATAATACAAGGTACAAAAATGAGGTTACGTGAGGAACACAATATCCGATAAATGGCCGCCTCGTACCTGTTTGCTGTTCACTCTTTTGACGAAATTCTTCGATAACATTTTGACACAATCGCGGACTAATTTCATTAACGGTGTCCCAGGTAGGAAATCAAAAGGCTGACGATGGAAACAAGCTTGTGCGAGCCTTGTTTCACCGAGCCTGAGTGAGACAGACCTGTCCCAGGTTTCATTGCATCGTTTGGAGCAGCCTGGAACCAAGACTGGCTGCTTAGCCTAAACTCAGGGTTATTTCAAGCCTCATTTAGCCGCTGAATTTTGAGGCTGAAAAATCAAGGCTGGATGCAGGCTTGTTTCAGGTTGTGATAAAATAAAATAAGTTCAAAATAATATTTTTTCTGTACTTTTATGAAAAAAAAAATTAGCAATAAATTTGTCGGGTGCGAAGGCACGAAAAACGAAAGCGAAGGAGGCAGCTCAGAACATTTAAACATATGCTCTTATCGATATTTATGAGGTACACAAAAAAGTGTATACGAAAATAAAAGTACGCAATAAAATAAAGTATTGTTTTTTAAAATATTTTTTATATATATTTTGTAACAAAAAATATAACAAATAATAAATATATATAATAAATCAAATGAATTTTTTACAAATTTATTAAATTTGCCCCAATGTAGAATATAGAAAACTAAAAACAGGCCTCATATAGCCTCGGGAAGAGGTTGGGAAAAGCCTGGTCATAAATGCTCGTGAAGGCTTCATTAAGGCTCGTTTTGAGCCTTGTTGTTTCGTCGTTTCAGGCTTAGTACAGGCTTTTCTACCAGCCTTTGGTCAAGCCTGTGTGCAAGAGCCTGAAACCGCGTTATCATTCAGAGGTTCAGCTAGGCCTGAAATCAGACTGGTGCTCAGCCTGAATTAAAAAATGTGAGCCTTGTTTCAGAGCTTGGCGAGCCCTTTTTTCATCGTCAATTCCTACCTGGGGTGTCCAATTGCTTCCTTGAGCTCCGGAATGGTCCGTGGGTCATTGGCATACACTTTTCCTTCCAGAAAACCCCTGAGAAAAAGTCCAATGGCGTCAAATCGCACGATCCTGGTGGCCAATTGCACCATGAAACTTCCCAGGTAGGAATTGACGATGAAAAAAGGGCTCGCCAAGCTCTGAAACAAGGCTCACATTTTTTAATTCAGGCTGAGCACCAGCCTGATTTCAGGCCTAGCTGAACCTCTGAATGATAACGCGGTTTCAGGCTCTTGCACACAGGCTTGACCAAAGGCTGGTAGAAAAGCCTGTACTAAGCCTGAAACGACGAAACAACAAGACTCAAAACGAGCCTTAATGAAGCCTTCACGAGCATTTATGACCAGGCTTTTCCCAAACTCTTCCCGAGGCTATATGAGGCCTGTTTTTAGTTTTCTATATTCTACATTTTGGTAAATTTAATAAATTTGTAAAGAATTCATTTGATTTGTTATATATATTTATTATTTGTTATATTATTTGTTACAAAATATATATATAAAAAATATTTTAAAAAACAAAACTTTATTTTATTACGTACTTTTATTTTTGTATATACTTTTTTGGGTACCTCATAAATATCGATAAGAGCATATGTTTAAATGTTCTGAGCTGCCTCCTTCGCTTTCGTTTTTCGTGTCTTCGCCCCCGACAAATTTATTGCCAAATTTTTTTTTTCATAAAACTACAGAAAAAATATTATTTTAAACTTATTTTATTTTATCACAACCTGAAACAAGCCTGCATCCAGCCTTGATTTTTCAGCCTCAAAATTCACCGGCTGAATAAAGCTTGAAATAACCCTGAGTTTAGGCTAAGCAGCCAGTCTTGGTTCCAGGCTGCTGCAAACGATGCAACGAAACCTGGGCCAGGTCTGTCTCACTCAGGCTCGGTGAAACAAGGCTCGCACAAGCTTGTTTCCATCGTCAGCCTTTTGATTTCCTACCTGGGTTCGTCTGCAATAACTACGCAGTAACAATGCAGCAAATAACCATTTCTACGCGTTGCTCTATCGTGTAATTCTCCATGACAAAACCTCAATACTTCCTGACGCCAGTTGTCAATGATCGGTACTCTACGTTCGCCACAAAAAAAAAATGGCGCGCGAGTGAAAATGTCAGGTCATTTTGAGCCACCCTTCAGGAATGGTGTATACGATCGATTTAAAATTTTGAGGGTGCGATCAGTATATGACAAAGAATTTACTATATAAATTTGAATCGAATGACAACGTATCGTCAATTGTCCCGAAACTCATTAGTGCTTTTCAATCGTGTTTGCCAAAGCATGATTTGCACGTCATCGACGCTTCCTCCACTCGAGAACGCACCGTGAGAATGCGAAACCAGAGTCGGGGGTTTTTCAAATGCGACGAGGCGACTAATCGTGAATTGTGAAATTGCGCGGGAGTGTAAGCAACAGCAGGTGATAGGAGAGTGATAAAACAAGAGGATGAATTTAGAGTTTCGACAGCAGGTCGCGGAACACACGCGTCGTTCCTTGGACTCTGACTGCGCGTCAACGTCACACGCATATCATATCGTTTATATATATGTAGTGGAGACAAATTTGCATTCGGCCAATATATCACACCACATTCGGACAATCGAGACGAATTCTCGCTCTTCCAAATTGCATAATCGTCTCGATTCGCATTTACCGAGTCTACAACTTTGCATGCCACAAGTCTGCCATTTTCTTTGTTTTTTTTGCCCCTCAAACACGTCAACTTACTGCATTGTCAAGTGACACCCCGTGGCCCCGTTTGATCCGCGCTTTAGTTCTCGTTTCTCACGAGGGGGGGGAGGCGCGAGTACAAAACCTCGTTTGTCCTTTTGCATCGTGATGTCTTAGATCTTTAAGGCGTTACCCCCACTTCCCAGGTAGGAATTGACGATGAAAAAAGGGCTCTCCAAGCTCTGAAACAAGGCTCACATTTTTTAATTCAGGCTGAGCACCAGCCTGATTTCAGGCCTAGCTGAACCTCTGAATGATAACGCGGTTTCAGGCTCTTGCACACAGGCTTGACCAAAGGCTGGTAGAAAAGCCTGTACTAAGCCTGAAACGACGAAACAACAAGGCTCAAAACGAGCCTTAATGAAGCCTTCACGAGCATTTATGACCAGGCTTTTCCCAAACTCTTCCCGAGGCTATATGAGGCCTGTTTTTAGTTTTCTATATTCTACATTGGGGTAAATTTAATAAATCTGTAAAGAATTCATTTGATTTATTATATATATTTATTATTTGTTATATTATTTGTTACAAAATATATATAAAAATATTTTAAAAAACAATACTTTATTTTATTGCGTACTTTTATTTTCGTATACACTTTTTTGCGTACCTCATAAATATCGATAAGAGAATATGTTTAAATGTTCTGAGCTGCCTCCTTCGCTTTCGTTTTTCGTGCCTTCGCACCCGACAAATTTATTGCTAAATTCTTTTTTCATAAAAGTACAGAAAAAATATTATTTTAAACTTATTTTATTTTATCACAACCTGAAACAAGCCTGCATCCAGCCTTGATTTTTCAGCCTCAAAATTCACCGGCTGAATAAAGCTTGAAATAACCCTGAGTTTAGGCTAAGCAGCCAGTCTTGGTTCCAGGCTGCTCCAAACGATGCAATGAAACCTGGGCCAGGTCTGTCTCACTCAGGCTCGGTGAAACAAGGCTCGCACAAGCTTGTTTCCATCGTCAGCCTTTTAATTTCCTACCTGGGTTGTAGCGCAAAAGAAGGCCTTTTTCATGAATTTTTTTAAAGAAAACTACAAAGCTTTTTTAATCGATCAATATACCATCTTAAAGAACACTTCTTGAAGAACTTTCAGTAATTTTTTTATTGAAAAATATTACATTGTTTAGTGGCAAATGGCCGTCGATGAAATAATGTTTTTATATACACGGTTTGCGGTGACCAACATTGCGGCGAAGTGGATCATCTGAAAAAAAAATGCGGATGGATTTAGTCAAATATAAGTATAAACTAGTCTTTAATCGAAGGATTTTAAAAAATATTCGTTTTTCACAAAATGGCGGACAGTCAAAGTTAATGGTTCGATCTTAACGAAAAAAAACGGCCGTTTTTGGTAATAAAACGGCCATTTTTTTTCGAAAAAAAAAATCGAACGATTAAAGACTACATTTTTATACATTAAATAAGCCTGCAAAATTTCAAGAAGATCGGTTCATTAGTTTTCGAGTAATCTTGGTCACCGACTTCAGAAATGCCATTTTGAGAAAAACGCGTTTAAAGTTTCAATTTCAGTTTACACGAAGAAAATATTTTTTTTGTAAACTTACATAGAGTCATCTATTCCGGGCATCAAAAAAAAAACTGCACTTCAAATTGCACTTCAAAAAAATGCAATAAAAAAAATCGATTTTTTCAAAATCGCAAGTGGGGGTACACCTTAATGCATACAAAAATCCACGACTACGTGGTTCACGAATTGCAGAAATTGAGCCTTGAATTTGTTTTCTCTCGAATGCCCGTTCTGGACTATCCGATAATATTCATGAATATCCAAAAGCGTTTAGCGGTTGATTTGAAATGAATATTAGTCGTCGCGAAGCTGAAAACAAAAACAGCACGAACGTCAGTATTTTTTTCTTTCTTCTTTGATCTCTTGCAGGAATTTTCAACAATTCTTACGATTGTTGATGAATTTCTTTTGTCCGACATTTTTATGACTATGCATAGGGGACACTGGGGACTCTTGATCCCCCTCGTTTGTTTTTTACCCGAAATTCCCTCGATATGATATTCCAAATGTTTTGGCACTGAAAGACCTGGAATTTCATTGAGAAGAGGAAGATAAAGGTATCAAGTGTCCTTATACGGGGTGTCCCTCTTATCTCTGCCACCCGAAACAACTCGGCAATTATCGACGTCACAAAAAAATGTTCCAGACGAAAGTTGTGCGGTGTGAAGGGGGCCATCAAATGCGACCAATTTTTCTTTTATTCCGGAGGCGCTGACACAGTGAAGGTCACCTCGGCTTTTTTTAATCGAATGGCACATTTTTTTCAACCATCTTGTGGAGCACCTCAAGCCGCATAAAAAACATTAAAGGCCCAAGGTCGTTCAAGGTCACTTATTAAGGGGCTATACCAGTGTGAACGCTGAAAATTTGGGTGATTTTCGGGAATTTTTTTGGAAGAAAAGTACCCAATTAAATGTTTCGGAAAATTTAGAATATATTTGGCTATATTTGACCTATGGAACAGAATTTTTTTCATAGAAAAATATTGAGATCCAAGCGAGTTATGCGCTGCCTTCGGAGGCGCCAAAAAAAAAGTTCCTCCACTGCTGACATGATTCCGGCCGATTGAGTAGCCGAAACCGAAAAAGGAAAAAATGTCGTTAAACTGAAAGGTATTTCCTGTACAATGACGTAGGATTTTCGAAAAATATCAAAAACTAACAAAATGGCGTAGTTATGAAAAAAAAAACGTCCATACTGTCGGATAATGCCATCGAAATATCGATTTTTTGAACATTCTACACTGTGATGATTCCTTAATGATCTTTCTCAAAATTACCTATGTCCGTTTTATCTACTTTTCAATTCTGAACTTTCTCAATGACTCCAGAAATTCTCAATGACTTCGAAAATAACCATCAACGAGAATAATCATTCTCGTTGATGGTGATTTTAGCTTTGGAGCAAGCAGTTTCTTCACAACTTGATATTTAGCGATTGCACTAATATAATCTTGGGCAGGCCACTTGAAACGTTTTCTGAGAGAAATACTGAGATAATAGAAAAACAATAACTAAGGGACGCTTGATTCGGGGGATCAACTCTCCCATAAGAACATGTACCAAGTGTCCCCTAACCAGGTTGCGGTACCCCCATGGAAATTTATGCATGTAAAATATATGCATAAAATATATGCTATATATATATATATATATATATCGGCCGCATATATAGTGACCAAAAATAGAATAATACGTATATATTCAGTATATATGCACCAAATATATGACGCACATATGACCCATATATTTTCGATATATTTTTCTGACCAAAAAAATATATGCTACGTATAAACACTATATATGATGCATATATGAGGCATATACGACGCATATATTTTCGATATATTTTCAATCTATTTTTTTGTCAGAAAAATATATCAAAAATGTATGCGTCATATATGACTCATACATGTGTCATTTATGTGTCATATATGACGCATACATTTTCGATACATATTCCTGACAAGAAATATATGCTGTGTATAAACACTGTTACAGTTAAACTTAATAAAACTTAAAACTTAAACTCAAAAAAACTTAACTTACAGTTAAAGTACACTATTGCATATAAACACTGATCGTGTTCGTTGGGTTTCATCATTTTGATACGAACAAGTGCGCATGCGCATGATGATGCGCAACGCGCAACTGCGCAATGAAACGAGTAATTTGTTTTGCGCATGACTCGTTTCATTGCGCAGTCGCGCGTTGCGCATCGTTATGCGCAAGCGCACTTGTTCGTATCGAAATCATGAGACCCAACGAACACGACCACTATATGCAGATATGCTACGCATAACTGTATATATGTGGCATATATGTACCATTTATGCAGTATATATGTGGTATGTATGCAGTGTGTATGCAACATATATGCCAAATATATGTGGTATATATGCAGGGTAAATGCTACATATATCATTGATATATGATACATTGATGTACAGTAATACCACGCATATACATCTCGTATATAAAAGCGTTACGAAAATTGGAATTTGGCACATATATGCAACATATATTTTCAATATATGGCATACATTTCACATATGTTACAATTATTAATAAAATAAATTTGCGGTATATTTTTGCGTATATAAATTTCCATGGGGGTAAAACAGTGATATTTCGAAAAAAAGCTGTTTAAATCCAAGTGTCTTTATGTGCAAAACTGTAAACTACATCTATAGTCACTTGCAGTAAGGGGTTAGGCCACACTAACGGGTATAAAGTCACGTGCGAATTCAACAATTTTTTTGTATAAAAAAGTGATTCACTCATAAAATGAATTACACGTCTATTTAGTACGAATATCAAGCTGTTAGAAAATATTTGCCGACTGCTAATATTTTCTTTTGTTATCTTTTTTTTAGGCGCTCCGCGGCGTGACATTTAGCATCCACAATTTTTTACCTAGAACAAAAAACAAAAATTCTCGTCAATCTACATTAGAATACCTAGAGAAGTACGTACGGAATTTAAAAAATATTGTTTTATTCAAAAGTTGTAGGTATTCGAACTTGAGAAATGAATTTTCAGTGAAAAATTTCGTTATAACGGCTCATAAACTGCTCATAAAATGAAAAGTTTTCGATTAATCAGAAATTCCGTACGTACTTCTCTGCGAAATGCAATTAGGAACGTAACTCTTAAATTTGAAGTAAATCGAGTGAAAATTGTTGAAGTTATTTGTCACGCCAATTGGAAAAAAGCTGTTTCGAGAAGTTTCGAGTAGTCGGCCATTTTTTACATCGAAAAAAAAATATATACATATTTTCTAACAGCTTGATATTCATACTGAATAGATGTGTAATTAATTTCACGAGTGAATCACTTTTTCATATGAAAAAAATTGTTAAATTTGCACATAATTTTATATCCGTTACAGTGGCCTAACCCCTTAAAACGCGTTTTTCTCGAGAAAAACGTTTTTAAGGGGTTTTTAATCTTCGAAACTACTGAACCGATCGTCATAAAATTTTAACCACATGTTCTTCACAACTACAGCTATAGCGCGTATCAAGGCTTTTTTTAAATTTTGATATTTACGAATTCTTTGCCAACGACGGTGAAAGAACACGTTTTTTTTTGTTTTTTGGAAAAATGTCCGCCATTTTGTTATCTTTGCATATATCAAAGATCGTGTGATATGCACTATAGCCATTGACATACTGAATCTAAAACCGTTTGATTTTTTCGTTTCGGATGATCCATCTCCGGGATTTCATCAACAGCGCAGACCTACGATTTTTTGGGGACTTTTTTTAACTACCATTTTCGTCTGTAAATTGTGACTTAAGGCCTAAGGCCACTGTAACAGTCCAAAAAAAAAGGTTTTTTCACGAATTTTTTGCTTTTTAAAATTGAAGGTAATTGAAAAAAAACTTTTAAGGGTGTTATCGGGCATACATTAAACTTTATTATCAAATTTTTTTACAGCAAAAAAAACAAAATGGCGGTTCCACAGCTATCTTCCCGGGGCATGTTTTGCTTGCAGGGCTCCGCGGCACGCAGCACCACTGGTGCACTTTTGAATCTAGAACAAAAAAAAACCATCAATCTAGAGGGTTATAGCTAGAGAATGTCGATCGGATTTTAAAAAGTATCAATTTTTGTGGATTTGGCGTGCGTTTGAAAAAAAAATTGATTTTTGACGAAAAAAACGGCTAGTTTTTTGTTAATAAAAAATCAATAAATAAAGTTATTGAAAATCCCGATCGACATTCTCAAGATAATGTTAATGTTCACATCTGGTCAAAATTTCAAGTAAAAAAAATGAAAATTGTTCGAGTGATGCTGCGTGCCATTTTGAAAAACCGTATTTCGAGAAAAACGCGTTTAAAGTTTTGCGAATAGTTTTTCATTGGAAAAAATAAAAAAAAGAAGGTAAAAAAAAAATTTACCGTTAGTCTGCAATCCCAGCACCATACATTTGTCCTTCGATGGCCAAATTTTCGTCTGGCAAAATTTACATTGGCCTTACCCCTTAAATAAATAATTTTTTTTTTTCAAATTCATTTCGAAAGTGTATTTATTAAGTGTAACAACTTTTATATAAATATCCATAATATTAACCTTCCAAAAAAAATTTCACGAAAATAGCCTTTATGAGTGTCTAAAGTGAGAAGACGCCTTAAACACGCAGAACAACTTTTCCGAATAACAGTATAAACAAAATTAAATATTAGGAAAAATGTTTATCTGCCGCGCCATACACCAAGCCGTACGCCAATTGCAAAGCTCTCAAGTCTGACAGACGGTACTACTTTAGAAAGTTTGCGGGTACCATAGACACCTAGTGTTGCCAGTGAAAAGTAACGCAATGTTCGTAGAAGTTTTGTAAACGTCGTGTACAAAGTTTCTCATAAGGAGCAAGTGCGAGGACACCCCAGGTAGGAATTGACGATGAAAAAAGGGCTCGCCAAGCTCTGAAACAAGGCTCACATTTTTTAATTCAGACTGAGCACCAGCCTGATTTCAGGCCTAGCTGAACCTCTGAATGATAACGCGGTTTCAGGCTCTTGCACACAGGCTTGACCAAAGGCTGGTATAAAAGCCTGTATTAAGCCTGAAACGACGAAACAACAAGGCTCAAAACGAGCCTTAATGAAGCCTTCACGAGCATTTATGACCAGGCTTTTCCCAAACTCTTCCCGAGGCTATATGAGGCCTGTTTTTAGTTTTCTATATTCTACATTCGGGTAAATTTAATAAATTTGTAAAGAATTCATTTGATTTGTTATATATATTTATTATTTGTTATATTATTTGTTACAAAATATATATAAAAAATATTTTAAAAAACAATGCTTTATTTTATTGCGTACTTTTATTTTCGTATATACTTTTTTGTGTACCTCATAAATATCGATAAGAGCATATGTTTAAATGTTCTGAGCTGCCTCCTTCGCTTTCGTTTTTCGTGCCTTCGCACCCGACAAATTTATTGTTAAATTTTTTTTTCATAGAAGTACAAAAAAAATATTATTTTAAACTTATTTTATTTTATCACAACCTGAAACAAGTCTGCATCCAGCCTTGATTTTTCAGCCTCAAAATTCACCGGCTGAATAAAGCTTGAAATAACCCTGAATTTAGGCTAAGCAGCCAGTCTTGGTTCCAGGCTGCTCCAAACGATGCAATGAAACCTGGGTCAGGTCTGTCTCACTCAGGCTCGGTGAAACAAGGCTCGCACAAGCTGGTTTCCATCGTCAGCCTTTTAATTTCCTACCTGGGACTTGGTCTCCCCTACGTATAATGTGTACATGCACAATGATCTGTTTTTTTTTAATTCATTACTTAGTTGACAGGATTCCGTCCCATCCTCGTAAATTTCTTGACTCCCCTCTAAATTCGTAGTTAGGGGAAAAAACTAGTGAATAATGGAAGAAAGGAAGCACGTGTCGCGGAATTTGTGGAGAGCCCGTATCCGGATACCAAAGGGAGCGCAGAACAAACGCGTGAAAGTTTCGATCGTACGAGACTGGCGCGAAACGCTGATTCGACGAAAAAAACTGACGATCTCCGTAAAACGCGTTTCACGATCAGTTATATTTTATTCCGTGAGAGCGAACAAAGTTAAGACATTGATCGTTCGATCGCCACGTGCCTGCCACGTGGAGAATTCGTCGTCGATGAACGCTTTTTCGAGCGATGGTCTTTTTGCGATTTATTATTTTCACATTTTTTTCCCAACTACCATACATCAGTGTTGTGGAAAATTTCAGAAAGAAAACAATTCAATATTTACAAATGATAAAACATTAAATAAATTTAATAAATTTGACGAATTTATCAAATTTATTATAAACTTATTATAAAATAAATATAAATAAATTTATTATAATTACTCCATATTTTAAGTTTATCGAATTTATTCGTGCAACATTTTTTTGTTTCGTTTTTTTTTGCGGCTGATTTATTAATTTATTTTTGTTAAATTTATTACATTTATCAAATTCATTCGTGCAAATTTTTTTCGTTTCGTTTTTTTGCGGCTGATTTATTTATTTATTATTGTTAAACTTATAACATTTATTGAATTTTTCAAATTTATAACTATTCGTAAATATTGAATTCTTTTGAATGAAAGAAAAATAAAAACAATGACGAATAAAAATGAGAACAATAACAAGATTGTATTGATCTAAATAAAATTGAAATAAATAAAAATCGAAATTATCATTCATTTGTAGTACTGTATTTTTTAAATTACCATTGTATTATCCGGTACGCGATTTGATAAATTATTATTTTATTTTCAATTATTTCCAGTGCCCCTGATATAATGAAAGCGTGGCCGGACCCTCAAGAGTGTAAAGAAAAGCCGAGCCCGATTGGCCCTCGACGAATCGTTTTGTAATTGTAAATTTGACACACTTTGACGCGTCCGTGTCGTGACGCGGAAGGAAGTTCGTGTGAGAGACTCGTTGAGCGCGCGGAACGATATCGCGATTAATCTCGGATATTCAATTAGCGTTAACGAATGGGACTCTGCGATGCGAGAGTCGACTTGGCGCAAAAAGTGTTCGAGGAATGTATATCGCGTAAAAAGTCTCACCGCTCAATTATTTTGTCGTACAAATTTCACGGTTCGGGCCACGTTCTGATTCATTACCGTTGTCGTTTTTCGCTCGGTTTTTGGACTGGCAGGCTTTTTCGTCGTTTTTCTCCTCCGTCAATGTTCTCGTGACGTGCAAGCTCGATTCACGATGAAATCGCTCGCGTTATAATCGCGAGAAACGGACGCACTGAGAAAAAAATCATTGATTCAATATCATTGGTGTTATTGAATGAAATTTCGTTGAACCAATTGTAAAATTGTTGGTGTAAATAATCGGATTTAATAGTCCAAACAAAACGCTATTGACTTTAATAAGATGATAAAATTAAAAGTTTTTTTTTCATTCAAAATATATATTGCTAGCCGAGAACAATATATTATGGAAACTATCTAAAAAATTATCGCGAACAAATTATATAGTTTTAAATGCATTTTCTGCAACGAACAAAAAAAGCGTTTCAATTCATAGCATGAATATTGTTGATCCGAGTACCCAAGAAAAATTGAATTTCGCTCGTTTGATTCAGATAAAATTTCTATTGAGTAAATATGTTATTTTATTTTTTCAACCATATCCAATATTGATTTCCAAGTACATTATTCGTTAAAATATTAATATTTTATTTTGATTGAAAAATATTAAGCAAATGTCTGAATTGGTTGAAAAATCATGGGAAAATAAAATTTGTTTCTTGCGCTATTGGTTGAAAAAATTCAACCAAATCATGGCCGCGCGCCACCGAAATTATAGGTGTGAGGAAACCCGTAGTTCTCGGAGTAACCGCTAGAAGCCGCACGCGCGCTCGTCTCCCGTAAGCGTAGCGCGAACCGAAAATCTACTTAAACGCCGGAGAAACTCTAAAGAGTATCGCTTTTTGGCCTGTGGCTAAGATCAAAGTGTAGTATCTGTTCTTATCAGCTGAATATCTGATATTCTCTCCACTATTATCGTGGATGATCATTCTAATGCTCACTTTTTATTTAACGGAGACTTTGTCCTTGGAGTGCCATATTTCTGGTGTTTACATTTTATTTTTTTTAAAGGAAACGAGTAAAGCTTTTTGAATGCGGTTTTTTTTCTTGCTTTTATTCATGATATACAGAACGTTAAAAAAAATTTTTTTTTGAAAAAAAAAAAACCAAAATGGCGGCCGTTGCAGCTCCGCGAAAACAGGTCCTCAAATCGCGGGAGGTAAACGGCTGACATCACTGCCCCCTCTTTGTTGATCTGAAACACAAATTCAAAGCATATTATCAATCCGTGAACCTTTGGTCATGGAATGACGGATGGGTTTTTCGTTCAGTACAAATTTCGGAAAATGGCGTCAATTTTAAAAAAATCGAATTTTCGGGTTTTTTTTGCATAAAAAGATAAATAATAAATGCAAAAATGTATCTATCGAAAAAACGATCCGTCATTCCGTGAAGACATATTTTCTGAGTATGCTCTCCAAATTTCAGGTCGATATGTTAATTACAACGGTCAGGAGAATGTCAGCCATTTTTAAAAACGTGTTTTCGAGAAAAACGCGTTTAATGTTTTGTAATGTGTTTACACAAATGTGTTTATAATTACCGCTAATCGGCAATGCCTGGTCCATAGAGGCATCCCTCCTCTTCTTCTAGCTGCCCATGTTGAGCTCAAATTGATTTTTTGAAAATTTCAAGGACAAAGTATCCCTTAAGATTTAAAACAAATAAAAAAACTTACGTCCCATGGCATATTCATTTCGATGCAGTAAAGAAATAATTAATTCTATTGATTATATTTTTGTGCGAAATAAAAAATGTTGTAGCAAGTGCTTAATTATTTCATCCATACATGCACGGATCGTATATAGGATGATTTCAATGGAATATAATTTTATTTGAAGGACAATGTAGATATTCAGAGAAACAAAGAGCTTTTTCAAATAAAATAATATGTTATTTAAATCAATCACATTTTCCAATATTTTATAGTATTGTAACAATCTCATATATCGGTGGCACTCCGCAGCAGCACATTTATTTGGATCAACCAATATATTTTTTTGATTCAATTGGTTTTTTCTTCTCAGTACAGGAGTCATATTTTTCTTTCGTTTATTGCGCGATCGTCGTGTTTTTTTTTTCGCTCGGTACAAACGTTCGCAAGCGATAAGATCCGTAAAACGCAACAACAAAAAAAGGACGAGAAAGTTTGAAGTTTGCAGATTTACATTGCGACATTCAAGGTCTAAATATATACACGCACACATGTGTCACTTTCGTGGGCAAATGTCAAAAGATGTACGTCAAATCAGCACGCAACCGATTATACCGTATAGCATTTTGCAAAAATTGCCTGGAATATACAGGCTGTCCTGTTATGGATGGATAATCCTGCAACTGTCGATAGGTCAGATCATGTCCTACTACATGCTGAAATTTCAGTTTAGCAAAAGTCCCACGGTTTTCGGGATTATCGGCTTTATGTTATTTTTCGAAAAAAAAAAAATCATTAGCTTTTTGTTTTTCGCACGCCATTTCGACAAATGATGTGAATCGACAATAACGAAGTAACTTTTTAAAGGGTCTTCTCACTTTAGACCCTCAAAAAGGCTATTTTCATGCATTTTTTGATAGGTTTATATCATAGATATTGATATAAAAGTTGTTACACTTAATAAATACACGTTCGCGATACATGTAAAAAATATATTTATTTAAGTCACTATTTATAGACGAAAATGGTAGTTAAAAAAATGTTCTGAAAAAATTGTAAGTCTGCGCTGTTGATGAAATCTCGGAGATGGATCATCCGAAACAAAAAAATCAAACGGATTTAGATTCAGTATGTTAAAGGCGAATATACCTTTGTGAGGGCAAAATCAAGGGTCATTTTTGACAATTTATTTAAGAAAAATAAAACATTATTTTTTAATTCGGTTTTTTATACATGTTAGTACACATCTTAAAGTAAAAGAAATGTTTTTTTTTTAAATTATTTTGAAACAAAATGGCGACGCAGTAGTCGACGAAAGAAAACTCCTTTTTTTTCATAGTCGTTTACGGGCGTATTCGCACAGGTCATAATTTTCAAGCTAGAACAAAAAACAAAAAATATTTTGGAAGTAGATATAAAAAACTAGTCCAGTACGTAGGGGGTTTTTCAAAATATTGATTAAAAAAAATGGCGTTAATAAGAAAAAAAACGTAAAAAAATCGCTCGAATATCGATCATAATTTTTTTTTATTTCAACTTATCGAAAAATCCTACGTACTGGACTAGAAAATGTTGCCAAGAAGCTACAGTTAAAATTTCAAGTCAATCGATTGAAAACTCGAGGCGCTAAGCATACGCCCGTGTCTAAAAACATAGTTTCGAGAAAAACGCGTTTAAAGTTTTAAGTACTGTACAATCATGAACATTCCGTGTTTACCTTTAATCGGCGATGCCTGGACCATACAATTGTCCTTCTAATTCAACATTCTCTTGCTGTACAAAGATGTATTCCCCCTTAATGGCTTTAACGCATATCATACGATTTTTTATATATGCAAAAATAACAAAATGGCGGGCATTTTTCGAAAAAAAAAAAAAACAAAAAAAACGTGTTTTTTTCACCGTTTTCGGCAACAAAAAAATAGTAAATATCAAAATTTGAAAAAATCCTTGATATGTGCTATAGCTAATCGTAAAGAATATGTGGTTAAAATTTCATAAGGATTGGTTCAGTAGTTTCGAAGATTTTATCAACAAGCCGTCGAAAAACGTTGTTTCGAGAAAAACGCGTTTAAAGTTTGTTTGGGTTACATAAATACATTAAAAAATTTGAATGTATTTCGAAAGTGTATTTATTAAGTGTAACAACTTTGATATCAATATCTATAATATAAACCTATCAAAAAAATTCATGAAAATTCATGAAAATAGCCTTCTTGAGCGTCTAAAGTGAGAAGGCCCCTTAAGGCGTTACCCCCACTTGTAGCGCAAAAAAAGGCATTTTCATGAATTTTTTTAAAGAAAACTACAAAACTTTTTTAATCTATCAATATACCATCTTAAAGAACACATCTTGAAGAACTTTCAGTAATTTTTTCATTGAACAATATTACATTGTTTAGTGGCAAATGGCCGTCAATGAAATAATGTTTTTATATACACGGTTTGCGGTGACCAACATTGCGGCGAAGTGGATCATCTGAAATAAAAATGCGGATGGATTTAGTCAAATATAAGTATAAACTAGTCTTTAATCGAAGGATTTTAAAAAATATTCATTTTTCACAAAATGGCGGACAGTCAAAGTTAATGGTTCGATTTTAACGAAAAAAACGGCCGTTTTTTGGCTATAATACGGCCATTTTTTTTCGAAAAAAAATCGAACGATTAAAGACTACATTTTTATGTATTAAATAAGCCTGCAAAATTTCAAGAAGATCGGTTCATTAGTGTTCGAGTAATGTTGGTCACCGACTTCAGAAATGCCATTTTGAGAAAAACGCGTTTAAAGTTTCAATTTCAGTTTACACGAAGAAAATATTTTTTTTTGTAAACTTACATAGAGTCATCTATTCCGGGCCCATACTTCTGTATGGGCCCGGAATAGATGACTCTATGTAAGTTACTTATACTTCCCGGATACTTATACTTCAAAAAAATGCAATAAAAAAAATCGATTTTTTCAAAATCGCAAGTGGGGGTAACCCCTTAAAGTAATTGATACGATAGGCGTAGTACATTTTGTTTACACCGCAGACTATCAAAGTCAGACGTTTGAATTAGTTTGTATGAAAATTCTGCATAAGATCGTTTTTCATAGTTTCCTTAACATTTAAGGTTAAAAAAAAGACTTTTTTAGATAAAACAAATAACCAAGAGTATTTTTTTTAATCCGGGTCGAAAAATTATGATTTGTAGAAATGACATGCGAAAAACCAAAAGCAGCTGATTTTTAATGTCGAAAACCGTGAGAGTTTTGCTAAACTAAAATTCCAGCATATAGTAGGACATGATCTGACCTATCGACAGTTGTAGGATTATCCATTCATAACAGGACACCCTGTACACACAGAAACACACACGTATGTATGGATGTATGTGTACACAGACGTCATTTATATCGAGAAATGTCGAAAGATGCACGTTGAAGTGTACACGCCAGCGGTCATAGTGCGTAGAATCTTTTTATTTGATTTCTTTTAGGAAGACTTGCTTGCGTTACTCTATAATCGCGATAAATTGAAACAAAAAATGACGTTCCTCTTCGATCGAGCGTGTTTGGCAAGACGCTGAATAACGCAACAGACGAGACAACAGAGTCGTTCATTTCTTCAACTCTGTCAGTGTCAGCGAACGAAGGTGTAAAAAATACTCGAAGGACAGAAAGGAAAGAGATTGGCCTTAAGGGGTGAGGTGCAGTCAGAATTTTCGAAAAGTCGATTTCCCTTAAATTACATTTTCTTGAAGTATGATGATTCGAAAATATTCCCTGAAAATTTCAAGTCAATCCGATGAAAAGTTTCCGGGATATCCCACAATTAGTGAAGGGGCGTCGGGTCCCCGAGGCTGGTAGCGCCTGACAAACGCGCAAACAATAATACCCGGGAAAGCAGAATGCTTCGAAGACAACAACAAATTGATATTTTCGAAGCTTCCACATCGGCAGAAGCCCTATTGTATGGGCCAGGAATTGATGAATCGATTTACGTAATTTTTTAAATTAGTATTTCTATACATAAATCAAGTGTAAAATTGGAAAACTCTTTCAGGAATATTCAAAAATTTATTACCCAAAAACTATGAACTTTGCAACATTTTATAAAGAATACTTTCGTTTTAAAATTGCCCAAAATGTTTTAAAAAAATAATTCATCCCGAAAAACTTTAGTTTTTTGAAAAAATGTTTTAACAATTAGCTATAAACAATTGAATGCTCGACTTTTCGGCAAAAATTGTGATATTCGAATTCAGCGGATCAAAATACATAAAAAAAGTTTAGCTTCGTCCATCGAGCTCAACATTTTACGAGCATATAATACCGTGTCCACATCGAAAAACTTTTAATGCGTTTTTCTCGAAAGTATGTTTTTCAAGTCGGTGGCGACTATAATTCAAAAACCAGTCGATGGATTTTGATGAAATTTGGTGTGCTTATTGATAGCATTAACAACTAGTCCTCAATCGAAACATTTTCTTTTTTGTTGAAAATTTATATTTTTTTTTTAACAATAAACGAGCGATTTTTTGGTCGAAAATCGAAAGTTATCTGTCGGAAGCCGCCATTTTGTTAATTTTTGAACAAAAAAGCTTCGATTAAGGACTAAATTTATTATTAAACTAATGATTTTTTTGGTTTTTTTATTTCGGATGATCCAGTAAAATTTTATGATGGTCACCGCAAAGCACTACATGCCGAAGGGGCTCTGACAAAGATGGCGATATTTTTGTAAATAATCAATATTTTTCTTTGAAAATTTGTACAAGTCACATTGAAATATTACATAAAAAGTCTGTGTAACCACTTTTGTAAAACAAACTTAATTACTATCAAAAGAAATTATTGAAAATGCTCGTTTTTTCACGCCGAAAAAAGAAGGGAACACTTTCGAGGAATCAACGAACAAAAAGGAGAGGTTTATGATTTTTTTGTTAAGGCGTTACCCCCACTTGTAGCGCAAAAAAAGGCCTTTTTCATGAATTTTTTTTAAAGAAAACTACAAAACTTTTTTAATCGATCGATATACCATCTTAAAGAACACATCTTGAAGAACTTTCAGTAATTTTTTTATTGAACAATATTACATTGTTTAGTGGCAAATGGCCGTCAATGAAATAATGTTTTTATATACACGGTTTGCGGTGACCAACATTGCGGCGAAGTGGATCAGCTGAAAAAAAAAATGCGGATGGATTTAGTCAAATATAAGTATAAACTAGTCTTTAATCGAAGGATTTTAAAAAATATTCATTTTTCACAAAATGGCGGACAGTCAAAGTTAATGGTTCGATTTTAACGAAAAAAAACGGCCGTTTTTTGGCTATAAAACGGCCATTTTTTTTCGAAAAAAAATCGAACGATTAAAGACTACATTTTTATGTATTAAATAAGCCTGCAAAATTTCGAGAAGATCGGTTCATTAGTGTTCGAGTAATCTTGGTCACCGACTTCAGAAATGCCATTTTGAGAAAAACGCGTTTAAAGTTTCAATTTCAGTTTACACGAAGAAAATATTTTTTTTTTGTAAACTTACATAGAGTCATCTATTCCGGGCCCATACAGAAGTATGGGCCCGGATACTTATACTTCAAAAAAATGCAACAAAAAAAAATCGATTTTTTCAAAATCGCAAGTGGGGGTAACCCCTTAAGGAACGCTTTTCTCACAATTTTTAGACTTAGGGCATGTTTTATTACTACTTTCGGCTGTTGCACGGTTTTTTTTATTAATGTATAAAAATGGCGGATTATTTTGGTAAATATTCGAAAGTGGGACTCCTGCTAGATTAAGGTTCTATCTGGTGTCTGGTTGTATCAGGAAGGTCGTGCCATACGGCCGCCATTTTTAAAGATTAATAAAAAAAATACAATGTAACAGTCAAAAGTAGTAATAAAACATACCCTCAGTCTCAAAAATGGTGAAGAAATCTTTCTTTCAAAATAGACGTTGTTCATATCATTATGCATGTTTGAGTGAAATTTCAGAACAGTCGACTATTCCGATTGGGAGATAATGGGTTTTAAAAATCCAACTTCTAACATAAACTTCTAGCATAAACAATATAAAATATTAATATTTATAACGCAAATATTTTTTTTATGATAAAAGTTTTTTCTCGAAATATTGAACAATACTGTTCTACCTTAAGGCGTAATATACATTTACAACGATCAAAAAATCGATTTCTTTTTTTTTTCTTCTTTAAACGATAGAACTGTGTATGCAGAATATTTTCCCAAAGTTTCGAAGCGAAATTCGAAAAAATTCAAACGTTAGAGCCCGTCAACGCCGTGCCTCACCGCTCGGATTCGGAGCGGGCGTGAACCCAAACGAATTTTTCTCAAAACTGCATGATCGAAATTGGCGTGCAGGATTACTCAAAAACTATTAAGCCGATTGAGTTGAAACTTGGCAGAAATATTGATAATATTGGTACCTTCTACTTGACGAGAATTGTTTTTGAAAAATTTGAAAAAAATAAATACTTTTTTAAACCACATTTTACAGTAATGTTCCGTGAAATGTTAATTTTTTTTAGTAAATGCGTGCCATTTTCTTAAATTTGCGTTTTCTTCATTTTAATTACCGTCACATAGAAACTATACAAGTTCTTAGTGAAAAATGTTTGAATTGTTTTGCAAATCAAAGTCTACGGGAAGCTGGACTGCACGCCGATTCGCAACTCCCGCGGCGACCTTGCCGTAACACTTTGCCACAGTTCCGCCGTTTTGATGATGAATTAATTAAAAAAAATTGTTTTGTATACTTAATATGCTATTAAAGTATACCTAAAGTTTGAAAATCGCTGAATAATTATTTCTCAGTTTAAAAAATTCCTCAATATTGCTTATTTTTTTCCTGTCGAGAAAAACAGGTAAACTTCGGGAATTTTTATCTCAAAAACTAATGTTTCGATGGGATCCGGGTTTTTGTTATTGGACAATATGTACATTGAGGTATGTTTAGGAATTTTTTAAAATAAATTCATTAACTGGAAGCGATTCAAACGCGATTATCTCGAAACGTAGTTTTCAAAGTCCGTGCCAGATGTATCTCGAAAACGGCTTGTCCGATTTTGTCCAAATTTGGATACAATATTCTTCGATAGTTTTTCTCGTTCGCCACGTAGGGGTTTTTCATTTGATTGAACCATTGCTTTTTTATGCAATGTGTATGCAATCCAAAATCGTCGGAGATTGCGAACGAAAAACGAATGTTAAATTAAAACGGTCGCAATTCCGTCAAAAATGAAAATTTCAAAAAAATCCTACGTGGCGAACGAGGAAAACTATCGAAGAATATTGTATCCGAATTTGGACAAAATCGGACAAGCCGTTTTCGAGATACATCTGGCACCGACTTTGAAAACTATGTTTCGAGATAATCGCGTTTGAATCGCTTCCAGTCTACGAATTTATTTTTTTTAAAGTCCTAAACATACCTCAATGTACATACACTAGGCAAAAGAATTAAAGGATATTGAAAAAGTCCGCCAATTTTAGGATCATTTTCAAATAACTGTAACTCCCCGAAAAATGGTCGTACAGCAAAATAAAAAAAGCAAACTGAAGGTATCAATCTCTAGTTTTGAGATCTTGAGCTCAACAATTTTTCGCATCAGCCCATTTTTAGTAGCCATCAAAAAACCAAAGTCAAACAAATTTTCAAAATTTTTGCTTATCTTTCACAGTCTGCACGGACTTTAATAAATTTTTTTGAATGATCGGATTAAAAGGATCGGTTAGCTGGATTCTTCCTCTTTAATTTGAGCGGTGGGAGAGCTCTGTACGATTTTTTCTCGCTGAGTTATCGATGTTCAAAGCAAAAATGACACTTTTGACTTTGATGACTGATTACTCGGAGACTAATGGTCGCACAGAAGAGAACCAGAGGGTTTTGGAAACTTTGAAGTATTCTCTATAAGATGCTTTTATCATTTTTTTTATCAAGATTTTTTTTTATGCGGGAAAATGGATTTTAAAAAACGTGAAAAATGGGATATTTACGAATATTCTTTTAACCAAGGATTATTTTGCCAATATCGAATAGATAAAAAAAAATTCGGTTTTTTATGACCTCAAAGTATCTTAAAAAAGCCCTCAAAAGTTTAAAACCCTGCGATTTTTTTTTTCATTGTGTTCCGAATGATCGAAATTGTCGTTTTTGACAAAAATCGATTAAAGGCTAAATCTACCATCTTTTATACGTCTTTTGAGAATCACACTTTTTTTGGCACTGATCCGAATTTCCGGTGCTAAAAAATGTTGATTGTTGAACAACGGGAACAAATCTTTGTTTAATGATTAGTTTAATTTTACATTAGAAACATTAGTTTTGGAGATAAAATTCCCGAATTTTACCTGTCTTTCCCGCCGTTTACTCAGGTACCTCCCCTTAAGGGATCATCACAGTGTAACGGGTCGAAAAAAGCTGATTTTCGCGATATTCTTCGACGGTTAAAGTACGCTAATCTGTCTGATTTTTTTGTGTCAAATCAAAGCACTCATGAAAAGCAGAAAATAAAATGTTAAACGTTTGTGTTAATTTTTTTAACATTCTTTTCAACGATTGAAAACGTTTTCGAAAAATGGTCCCTCACGGTGTACACAATTGTGGCCGTAAATATTATCTGAAACAAAATTCGTAAAAAGATGATTAATCAGTATCAAAGGCGCTATCTTTA
This sequence comes from Ophion slaviceki, assembly GCA_944452715.1. Classification (NCBI taxonomy): domain Eukaryota; kingdom Metazoa; phylum Arthropoda; class Insecta; order Hymenoptera; family Ichneumonidae; genus Ophion; species Ophion slaviceki. Next base: position 14,227,950 of record OX101793.1, on the reverse strand, counting down.
TATGGAGTTTTTTAAAAATAAAAATTAACAAAATAGCGGCGTATTGAAAAAAAAAAGTATCGTATTTAGCCTTATTTTTTCTTTTGAAGAATGTTGTGTCAAAATTTGAGACGGATAGCTTGGAAACTCTTCCTTTGAGAGTGTACACCGTTTTCAAGAATGACATTTCGAGAAAAACGCGTTTAAAGTTTCGAGTGCGAAATTTTCATATAAATTGTCTACTTACGTTTATGTAAGTATATAAACAGCATGTTTATAATCGTCTATACTATCGGATAATGAAAAAAAAACGATTTTTTTTAAATCTCACACTGTCATGATCACTTAACGCGGTCCTCTAGTTTCTCGGCTGTTTTTTTACGGCTTTTTCAATAATTTTTTACGGGCAAAGCATCGAAATAATCAATCTCATTGTTTTTGCATAATCTTTATTAACATTTAAATAAGCTTTACAAATTTTTTGAAGTCACAATATATAATAGAATAAGAGTATAGTGGCCGACAGGAAGACATCAAGTAAAAGAGGTGCTTGACGGTGACCAAGATTGCGGCTGTTCTGCTTATCTGAAATCAAAAAACCAAACGGTATTTTAATCTTCATATTTAAGACTAGCGATTGAACTAGAGTTAATTCTAAATTACAAAAATTGACTTTTTTATACACTTTTGAAAATGACATTCTATTTTTTACTCATTTTTTCATAAGTTTTTCGCTCGTACAAAAAAAACTATCGAAGCAATCATGATAATCCTAGTTCAATCGCTGGCTTATAACAAATTAAAGATGCTGTATAAATTTGAACAAGATCGGTGCAGTAGTTTCTGAAATATCGTGGTCACCGTTTCGAAAAATGGTGTTTCGAGAAAAACGCGTTTGAAAGTATACCTGCTCCGTATACCTGCTCCGTTCCAGGGCCGTAACTTGTGAACCACTTCGAATATCGAAAAATCCTTTGGCACACATTTTCTACACATGTTGTAGATGTGATTTATGAAAAAAAATCGATTTTTTCGACCCGAGAAACCAGAGGACCACCTTAAGGCGAAGTAGAAGATCTACCACGTGACATATGAGTGCGAGAGAGATAGCTGAAATTTTCGAACAGAGATTTCTCAGAGATGAATAATATTTGAGGCAAAAGAAAATCATCAGGCTCTGCGTCAGGGAATTCTCCAGAGCCTAATGCTTCGTTTTTCCGAAAAATTTAACCATCTATGATAAAATTGAGTTGGAAAATTTGTGAGGTTATGTAGACCTTTTACATGCTCTTTAAAAAATAATGAAAATCAGTACATTTTTTCCTCATCTAAAGGTGCCCCCCCCCCCCCCCCTGAAGAAAAATAAAAGAAGCTCCGCACATGCTTTGACTCGTTTTGAGTCTCGCGTCTCATTGTCGGAGCTCGCGAGGCACGTCGTTTCTTCGATATTACGAAATTCCGAGTCTCCTCATCGCGTAGAATCTCAGTGTGTGTGCACGCGTGAGCGCCAACCTTTACCCACACGGAGACGCGCACACGTGGTGTTGGATGACAATCGTTATGAAAATTGGCCGCTCACGGTTAACTTGACTCTTGACACTGAGCGAGTTCGGCCGTGTTCGATAATCGTGTGAACAATGTTGCTTTGCTCGCATTATCGTGTTTTTTTCCGATCGAGACGGAAAATCGATTCTCCGCAGTGACACGATGTTGCGATTTATGATTGAAATTAAGGCCTTATATACGCGATTTCGCCGATTTTCGAATGTTCTTTTCTAGACGCGGTTAAATAAAATTACGCATATATTGACAACATTTTTTTTACAGATCATTTATGCACATTGTGTACATGTAAAAAAAATTAGAAATATTAACAAATGGCGGAGATATAACACAATAATGCAATGTATTTTTTTGCGCGCGCGTTGATGGTGAAAGTTCTCGGCATCGATGTGGTCGTCTGAAAAAAATGAACATATTTATAATTGCCCAATGAATGTATCTTCAGTGTGACCAACAATATTATGAAAAAAAAATTAATATAATAAAAATGCGAAACTTAAAATTTGTTTACTCAATTTTCCGTCGGTATTTTGTTTTTTATATTTTTGTGACATTAAAATGTTTGTTTCCGCGGTTCACACGATAGGTGGCGATACTAAGAATACGTTGTAAAAATTTCAAAGCGATCTGAACCTTCGTTCAAGAGTTAGAACTTTCACGAGGTTCATAAAAGTGAATCGTGGAAAATCGGCTTCGAAGTTGGCGGTCGGGCGCGCCGCGCGGTATCTATTATAACTGCAATCTTACCTTGTTTTTGTAATTTTTGTAATTTTTCAATTCTGTAAAGCTTGAAGTATTCCTAACCGTTCAGGCTAATGGAATCGAAAACATTTCAAAAAAATGAAAAATTTTGAAATTTTTCGCGTATATAAGACGTTAAGGAGGTACACTAGCTTCAGCAAAATGGTGATAGATCAATAAAATTTGGTGAATATATTCTTTAGTATTATTCATGTAGATACAAATTTTTTCAGATTTTTTGGTTGTGCCGTTTTCTTACAAATAATTCACAAGCGTTTATTCTTATACCCGGAATATATACCTATATCTATAAAAACTCTATGCTTATACACGTGAACTTCAATGTTCAATTATTCGATAACGGCACAATGAAAAAATCTGAAAAAAATTGTATTGACACATATAATACTGAAGAATATACTCACCAAATTTTATTGATCTATCACCATTTTGAAATTTGACCATGGTTTAGCATGGCAACATTGTATGAAGCTGGTGTACCTCCTTAAGGGCAGATATACACCTAGATGGTCGAGGTCGAGGATTTAGAAGCTATGAACATTCCGTCGACCGTAGAAGACCTACACTATGGGCCTGGTATCGATGATTCCATGTAAGTTGACAAATTTCACGATTTATTCATTCCCAAATTTTCAAACGCGTTTTTCTCAAAACCACGTTTTTCAAATCGGTACCCAAAATTTCTCGAAAACCAATGAACCGATTGCCTTGAGGTTTTTTGTGGTTATTCTATACACCATTATCTCGTACTTGTCATAGGATTTTTTTCCCGTTACTTAGTTTTTGTTTTATAGGCAAAATAATAAGTAATTTTTGGCCCAAAAATCACTATTTATGTTCAAACGTCCGCCATTTTGTCATAAATCGATATTTTCAAAATCGGCTATGACAAGTACTTGATTATAGTATCTAATTTAATAATCTTTTTGGTGTTTTTTTTTCAGATGATTTTTGAAGAAACGCCAGTGGGTACCGTATACGCAGATTTTTTTACGACGCTCCAAGGATCATACAATATCCTTGTATATTTTTGATATTTTTAAATAGAGAAAATTAAACATATTTTTGAATGTATATACTTTTAGATAATTAAAACCCCAATCCGAAATTTCAAATAGTTTTCCTTGAAAAAATTCACAAAAATGACCTTTTTTCCGGCTCCTGGGTGTATATCTACCCTCAATGACGTTTCAACGGGGATTTTTTTTCTTGCTGATACGACAAGACGAGTGGAAAAATAGATGAGTGAAATGACGGGAAAATAAATGCAGGAGTGAAGCTGTATAAAATCGTGAAACAGATGAGAATTGTGAGTTTTTTTTCGCTACAGGGAAGGCAACGATCCAGAGGACTACTCGAGATTAACGTACAGGAAGCTGCTCGAGGAAGTCTGCAGATTCGCGAATGTACTCAAGTCAAAGGGCGTGACTAAGGGCGATCGCGTGGCGATTTATATGCCGATGATTCTCGAATTGCCGATCGCGATGCTGGCCTGCACGAGGATCGGTGCTGTGCACAGCGTCGTGGTAAGATACGACGCTTTTCTATTATTCTCCTCGAAAAACATTTATTCTGGATTTTCGAAGGGCTGGATCTACTTAGAGGCCCGAAAATAATGGCCGAAGTCCACATTTTTGGAGCTGGGTTGAAATTCCGAATTTTGAATGATCAGAACGCTCAATACTCCGAAAGAATACTACCCCGAAAGATCGAAACTCCGAAAGAATTTTTCGCGAAAGACCAAAATTCCGAAGATCTGAACACCGTCAAAATAATTCGGCTATGGAAGTTTCAAAAATTTCAAAATTTTCAATAAATCGACGAATTATTTCAAGAATTTTTTTTTATTAAGAAATGATTTTACGCCAATGTTGAAATTTGTCTACACAATGTTATATGTAAATTATGTAGAACGTATAACATTGTCTAAACAAATGTCAAAATTGACGCAAAATTAGTTCGTAACGAAAAAAAAAATCTTGAAATAATTCGTCGATTTATTGAACATTTTGAAACTTTTAAAACTTCTATAGCCGAATTATTTTGACGGTGTTCAGATTTTCGGAGTTTTGGTCTTTCGTTTAACGGGTTACCCCCACTTGTAGCGCAAAAAAGGCCTTTTTCATGATTTTTTTAAAAGAAAACTACAAAACTTTTTTAATCGATCAATATACCATCTTAAAGAACACATCTTGAAGAACTTTCAGTAATTTTTTTATTGAAAAATATTACATTGTTTAGTGGCAAATGGCCGTCAATGAAATAATGTTTTTATATACACGGTTTGCGGTGACCAACATTGCGGCGAAGTGGATCATCTGAAAAAAAAATGCGGATGGATTTAGTCAAATATAAGTATAAACTAGTCTTTAATCGAAGGATTTTAAAAAATATTCATTTTTCACAAAATGGCGGACAGTCAAAGTTAATGGTTCGATTTTAACGAAAAAAACGGCCATTTTTTGGCTACAAAACGGCCATTTTTTTTTCGAAAAAAAAAATCGAACGATTAAAGACTACATTTTTATGTATTAAATAAGCCTGCAAAATTTCAAGAAGATCGGTTCATTAGTGTTCGAGTAATCTTGGTCACCGACTTCAGAAATGCCATTTTGAGAAAAACGCGTTTAAAGTTTCAATTTCAGTTTACACGGAGAAAATATTTTTTTTTTTGTAAACTTACATAGAGTCATCTATTCCGGGCCCATACAGAAGTATGGGCCCGGATACTTATACTTCAAAAAAATGCAAAAAAAAATCGATTTTTTCAAAATCGCAAGTGGGGGTAACCCCTTAAAATTCTTTCGGAGTTTTGGTCTTTAGTGTAAAATTGTTTCGGAGTTTTCATCTTTCTGATCATTCAAAATTCGGAATTTCAACCCGGTCCCAAATTTTTCTCTGGGAAACGGTTGGTGAAAAAGAAAACGTATTTTTTTTAAATACAAAGCTACGTAGATGGACAGCCTTTGAAAAAAAAACCGAAAAATACAGAAAAATAACAAAAACATGGCCGCCGGCAGATAATGAAATTTTTTCGCGACGTTTGGCGGTGGGCACGCCAGATTTTTCTAGGTTTGGACAAAAAAATCTCGATAAGTAGAAGGTAGCAATATTATCAATATTTCTACCAAGTTTCAACTCAATCGGCTGAAGGCCTTAGGCCACAGTAACGGGTATAAAATCATGAGCAAATTTAACAATTTTTTTTCGCATGAAAAAGTGATTCACTCATAAAATTAATCACACATCTATTTAGTATGAATATCAAGCTGTTAGATTTTTTTTTCGATTTACAAAATCCCCGACTACTAATATTTTCTTTTGTTGTCTTTTTTTTTGGCGCTCCGCGGCATGACATTTGGCATCCACTATTTTTTACCTAGAACAAAAAACAAAAATTCTCGTCAATCTACATTAGAATACCTAGAGAAATACGTATGATGCCGTTGAAGTTTCCATCGTTGGAATGCAACGAAAACGATCTTTTTTTTTTTTAATTTCACTAATTTCCTTTAGCAGATCTAAGCTACGAAGATTTCGAAAACATTTTTTAACATTCTCATTTAGCGATCTGCAACAAAACGGCAAAAAGCAATTTTGTATAGTGATGAAAATGCGAAATTAGCAAGAAGTTTCGTTGCATTCCAACGACGCAAACTTTAACCCCATTACGTATGGAACTTAAAAAATATTGTTTGATTCAAAAGTTGTCGGTATTTGAACTTAAGGAATGAATTTTCAGTGAAAAATTTCGTTATAACTGCTCATAAACTGCTCATAAAATGAAAAGTTTTCGATTAATCAGAAATTCCGGATGTACTTCTCTGCGAAATGCAATTAGGAACATAACTTTTTAATTTGAAGTGAATCGAGTGAAAATTGTTGAAGTTATTTGTCACGCCAATTGGAACAAAGCTGTTTCGAGAAGTTTCGAGTAGTCCGCCATTTTGTACATCGAAAAAAAAAATTTCTAACAGCTTGATATTCATACTAAATAGATGGGTAATTAATTTTATGAGTGAATCACTTTTTCATATGAAAAAAAAATTGTTAAATTCGCACAGGATTTTATACCCGTTACTGTGGCCTAAGGCCTCAATAGTTTTTCAGTAATGGCGCACGCCAATTTCGAAAATGCAGTTTTGAGAAAAACGCGTTTGAAGTAAGTATACGCTCGCTACGATTCCGAGCGATGAGGCACAGCGTTGACGGGCTGCAACGTTTGAAGTTTTTCGTATTTGCTTTGAAACTTTGGGAAAATATTCTACATATGGGTCATTCCATGTCAAATCGACAAATTTTTTACCTGACCCCCTTTGATTTCGCTGAAAATTTTCTATCTTTTTCTACCCCCCGAAAGTTATTTTTCAGAATTTTTTCAAATTTTTTTTCCCGACTCAAAAAAAGTTATGAATTTTTGAAAAAAAACCGCTCTTTTATTTTTAAATTGCCAGAACTTTTTCAAAAATTGACCGTTTGGGAACTTTTTTTTTCAAAATTTTTGTTTTTAAATGTAGTTTTCGAAAAAAAATATGAAAAAATTTTCAGAATCCCAGATATATGAAATATTTTAGTTTTTTTGAAAAAACCGTAATTTTCTCAAAGTCCGACCGTTTTTTTTTTTGCTCTAAAAATACTTCAACTAATTCTGCAATGATCCCCGTTAATCAAAAGATGTGACGACAACCGCTTCTAATTTTTTTTCTTGATTATAAAAAAAATTTTGTTGAATTTTTGCTGATTTTATATAACTTTGTTATGAAATTTTTTTTATTTCCTCGTGAAACCTCAAAAGTTAAAAAATAAAATTTTATTGGAGAATTTCAAGTGATTATCGTCCAAGAAATTGTTATTTAAAAAAAAAATAAGTTTTTTCTCTCATTGACGTTATTTTTTTACTCTTATGGACGTTTTTTTTTGGTACTGAAATATGACAACTTAACGTTATTTTGGTACTGAAACATGACAAAATAACGTCAATGAGAGAAAAAAATTATTTTTTTTTTTAAAATAACAATTTCTTGGACGATAATCACTTGAAATTCTCCAATAAAATTTTATTTTTCAACTTTTGAGGTTTCACGAGGAAATAAAAAAAAATTCATAACAAAGTTATATAAAATCAGCAAAAATTCAACAAAAATTTTTTTATAATCAAGAAAAAAAATTAGAAGCGATTGTCGTCACATCTTTTGATTAACGGGGATCATTGCAGAATTAGTTGAAGTATTTTTAGAGCAAAAAAAAAAAACGGTCGGACTTTGAGAAAATTACGGTTTTTTCAAAAAAACTAAAATATTTCATATATCTGGGATTCTGAAAATTTTTTCATATTTTTTTTCGAAAACTACATTTAAAAACAAAAATTTTGAAAAAAAAAAGTTCCCAAACGGTCAATTTTTGAAAAAGTTCTGGCAATTTAAAAATAAAAGAGCGGTTTTTTTCAAAAATTCATAACTTTTTTTGAGTCGGGAAAAAAAATTTGAAAAAATTCTGAAAAATAACTTTCGGGGGGTAGAAAAAGATAGAAAATTTTCAGCGAAATCAAAGGGGGTCAGGTAAAAAATTTGTCGATTTGACATGGAATGACCCATATACAGTTCTATCGTTTAAATGAAAAAAAAAAAGAAATCGTTTTTTATCGTTGTAAATACATATCCCGTCTTAAGGGGTTTTCTCACATCAGACGCTAAAATAAAGGCTATTTTCATGAATTTTTTTGACGGGTTTATATTATAGATATTGATATTAAAGTTCTTACACTTAATAAATACACCAACAAAGACACGAAATACATATTTTTTAAATTTTGTTTATTGAAGTCACTATTTATATACGAAAATGGTAGTTAAAAAAATGTCCCAAAAAATTGTAGATCTGCGCTCTCGATGAAATATCGGCGATGGATCATCCGAAACATGAAAATCAAACGGTTTTAGATTCAGCATGTTAATGGCTATAGCGCATATCATACGATTTTTTATATATGCAAAAATAACAAAATAGCGGACGTTTAAAAAAAACGTGTTTTGTTCACCGTTTTTGCCAAAAAAAATAGTAAATATCAAAATTTGAAAAAATCCTTGACATGCGCTGTAGCTATAGTTGTAAAGAATATGTGGTTAAAATTTCACGCGGATCGGTTCAGTTGTTTCGAAGATTTCATCAACAAGCCGGCGAGAAACGCTGTTTTGAGAAAAACGCGTTTAAAGTTTGTTTGGGTTACGTAAATACATAAAAGAATTTTTTAAATGAATTTCTAAAGTGCATTTATTAAGTGTAAAAACTTATATATCGATATCTATAATATAAACCTATCAGAAAAATGCATGGAAATAGCCTTTTTATAAGCGTCAAAAGTGAGAAGACCCCTCAATGAAATATTCAATTAACGCGGTCCTCTAGTTTCTCGGCTGTTTTTTTACGGCTTTTTCAATAATTTTTTACGGGCAAAGCATCGAAATAATCAATCTCATTGTTTTTGCATAATCTTTATTAACATTTAAATAAGCTTTGCAAATTTTTTGAAGTCAAAATATACAGGGTGTCCCATTTTAATCTTACACCTGAATTTTCTCGAAAAATATTGCTCGGACGAACTATTGTGTGGAACAAAACTTCTAGGGATTGGAGGGGGACGTTTGAAAAAAATTTATTTGCGGAGCCAAAATTCAAAATGGCGGCGTTACAAAGGCTGACATGTTTTTTTCAAACGGGAACATAACTTTTTTTTATTGCCAAAAAATTTGTCAGCTGAAAACTAAAAACTTTTGTTGAAAAATTTTTTTGATAAAGTTCATAGTTTTCAAGTGACAACATCATTTTCAATTATTTCAGATGTATCCAGGATTTGTGTGTGTGTGTGTGTGTGTGTGTGTGTGTGTGTGTGTGTGTGTGTGGGTGCGCGTGCGTGTATGTGTGTGGATGTGTGTGTTTGGCTAACGCAAATGCCGGTGGTAGGGACAATTAGACTAAATGTCTCACGGCAAGCCGCTCAATGTTGTATTTTCGAATGTATGACCACATGAAAAAAAAAGAATCAAATTTTTTTGTTGAAAATTTTGGTTTTTTTGTTTTCAAATTTGGACGATATTTCATGAGAAAATTTTGGAGGAAAATCGATGAAAAATAGTTTTTTTCCATTTTAATAGCGTTTGTGCCATTTTCAGGCCCAAAAACGTGTTTCTTTAAATCCTTGACGAACTTTGATCACGATGGGTAGAAAAACACACACACACACACACACACACACACACACAAATCCTGGATACATCTGAAATAATTGAAAATGATGTTCTCACTTGAAAACTATGAACTTTATCAAAAAATTTTTTCAACAAAAGTTTTTAGTTTTCGGCTGACAAATTTTTTGGCAATAAAAAAAATTATGTTTCCGTTTGAAAAAAAACATGTCAGCCTTTGTAACGCCGCCATTTTGAATTTTGGCTCCTCAGATAAATTTTTTTCAAACGTCCCCCTTCAATCCCTAGAAGTTTTGTTGCACACAATATTTCGTCCGAGCAATATTTTTCGAGAAAATTCAGGTGTAAGATTAAAGTGGGACACCCTGTATAATAGAATAAACGTTATAGTGGCCGACATGAAGACATCAAGTAAAAGAGGTGCTTGACGGTGACCAAGATTGCGGCTGTTCTGCTTATCTGAAATAAAAAAACCAAACGGCATTTTAATCTTCATATTTAAGACTAGCGATTGAACTAGAGTGTATTCTAAATTACAAAAATTGACTTTTTTATACACTTTTGAAAATTACGTTCTATTTTTTGCTCATTTTTTCTTAAGTTTTTCGCTCGTACAAAAAAAACTATCGAAGCAATCATGATAATCCTAGTTAAATCGCTGGCTTATAAGATATTAAAGATGCTGTATAAATTTGAACAAGATCGGTGCAGTAGTTTCTGAAATATCGTGGTCACCGTTTCGAAAAATGGTGTTTCGAGAAAAACGCCTTTGAAAGTATACCTGCTCCGTATACCTGCTCCGTTCCAGGGCCGTAACTTGTGAACCACTTCGAATATCGAAAAATCCTTTGGCACACATTTTCTACACATGTTGTAGATGTGATTTATGAAAAAAAAAAATCGATTTTTTCGACCCGAGAAACTAGAGGGCCGCCTCAAATGAGTCGATTCGAAACGCCCGTGTCAATTTGAATGTTTCGAATGACAGTTCGCCGGATACTCGTCGGATTCACTGGCCGAGAGAGTGCTCGACTCGAGATCGAAGGTTCTCATAACGGCGGACGGTGTGTGGCGAGGAGAAAAACTTCTGAATCTCAAATCAATCTGCGACGATGCGATAAAGAGAGTCGCCGCGCAGGGCCACGAGGTCGAGAGTTGTATCGTTGTTTCGCATCTGCGTCGCCTCAACAACCCACAGGATCCGTCCGGAGGTGACAAATTTATTGTGATGCTTTCTCTTTCCAGCCCCGTCCCGCTTCCTCTTTCCCTCTCTCAATGTATCCAACGTATGGACATGCTTTCAGCGACTTTTCGAACATAACCCCGCATAAAGACAAAATTTACAAGCTTTTTCCTCAAAATAATACGCGGGGGCCTGAATTGGAAGGTCCAAAAAAGCGTTTTTCGGAATTTTTTTAAAGAGAAAAAAAAACAAGTGAACCCAGTAAACATTGAGGTATCTGTTCATGTATATTTAAATGTACAAAAAAAATTCAACATGAAACAAGAAGTGACTGTAGATTTATCAGCCTATTCCATCGGCGGGAAAGATGCAGCTCGTAAGTCTTGACTGAAACAGAAAAACCAATAAAATTTTCAATTGTCATATATTTTTCTTCTGGGTGAACTAAGAAAAAGCTGAAAAAGTCGTGAAATTATAACTTTTCTCAGGTTTAAAAAACAATGGGTTTAAAAAAAACACTAACGTGCTATACAAATTACATAAGGGGTTAGGCCACAGTAACGGGTATAAAATCATGTGCGAGTTTAACAATTTTTTTTCGTATGAAAAAGTGATTCACTCATAAAATTAACTACACATCTATAAAGTATGAATATCAAGCTGTTAGAACTTTTTTTTTCGATGTACAAAATGGCCGACTAGTCGAAACTTCTCGAAGCAGCTTTTTTCCAATTGCCGTGACAAAGAACTTCAACAATTTTCACTCGATTTACATCAAATTGAAAAGTTATGTTCCTAATTGCACTTCGCAGAGAAGTACGTACGGAATTTCTGATCAATCGAAAACTTTTCATTTTATGAGCAGTTGTAACGAAATTTTTACTGAAAATTAATTTCTTAAGGAGGTACGGTGATTGGAGCGAGTTCAAGATAAAAGCCCGATTTTTTTTTTTATAGCATTGTTGAGACCTTCGTCCATGCGTATGCGGAGTTTCCACGAGATTTACCGTACACTTTCCGAGTTATTAATTGTTAAAGTTGGTGAATTAGTCACACGTAGACGACAAAATGTGCCTGTCCTCTCATATATCGATTTTTTTGTGCTACTTGCAGCCAAGAAACGCGTAAAAAAAACTGACGGTTGCGTTCGTTGAATCTTTGTGATCGATAAGGCACCTTGAATTGGAAAGCTCACCGCAGAAATAAGCAATAAATTTAGAAATAAAGTCGCAAAAACCGAAGTTTTCGGAGAGCGAGACTTCTCGTGACGTAACAGCAGCCATCTTGCTCGACGTGTGGCAACGCCGGATACCCGCGCAAATTTGATTCGTCTATCGGATATTTTCAACGCGAATTAAAAATATGATTGTGCGAAGCCGTACATTTTTCAATGGATTATAAAGGGCCTTTCGTCGATATTTACTTGAAGTTCTTTTACGTACAGCAAAGGCATCTCGATTTTTCTGGCGACATGTACCTATACAACGCATCTATATATAAATTCAGCATGGGAGAACCGTCACATAAAATAAACGTTCCTTTTTATACCTGCAAATATTGTGAAAATTGGGAAAGGGAAAAATAACATAACAATCGATGAAATATGTTTTGACTTTGGACAGATTGGACATTGGACATTGAGGTTAACTTCAACGCGACGTTTTTTATTTGCAATCGCAATATTATCTTTTCATTTTCTAATTCTTGTCCGTCAGAATCTACATTTGTCTCTAAACTGGACTTCAGGTACAATCCCGTTACTCTTTTGATAAACTTCCACAGTATTTTCATTCTCCATGTTAACCGGCTACAAAAAATAATAAGCCGGGCGCGTGGAACCGATGGCAGCTACCGAAAATGCGACGATGCTAAACGTCAACGATATGGCGTACTACTGAAGTCGAGTAGTAGATTATTAAGGTTGTTTCCATATTATAAAAATAATAGGAGACTCGAAATTCAATGCTTAAAAAATATTTCTCGAAAAATAGGCCATATACATATATCTAAAACGCGGCGGTATTGCGACGTGAAATAGACTCTAAGTTTACTAGCATGGCCATCACCGTACCTCCTTAAGTTCGAATACCTACAACTTTTCAATAAAACGATATTTTTTAAATTCCGTACGTACTTCTTTAGGTATTCTAATGTAGATTGACGAGAATTTTTGTTTTTTGTTCTAGATAAAAAATTGTGGATGCTAAACGTCACGCTGCGGGGCGCGTAACAAAAAGATAACAAAAGAAAATATTAGTAGTCGGCCATTTTGTACATAGAAAAAAAAATATATATATATTTTCTAACAGCTTGATATTCATACTAAATAGATGTGTAATTAATTTTATGTGTGAATCACTTTTTCATACGAAAAAAATTGTTAAATTCGCATATGACTCTATACTCGTTACTTTGGCCTAACCCCTTAATATGCTTATAGCGTCGCGTGAATTTTTTTTCGACCACAACCACCCCCCCCCCCCCCCCCGTGACAAAGTGTGATGATTTTTCCACCACCCCTCACTGCGGCACGTGTTTTATAAATGGCCCCTCCCTCCTTGCCTCTCCGTCATTCTTCCCTACTTCTACTTCTTCCCTAAGATTGTGTATAACAATGAATTAAGGGGGGATTGTCTTTTTTTTCGCAAAATTTACCGCTTTTTGGGAATTTTTTTTGTGAAGAAAGTATACAACGGAAAACTTGTGAAACTTGGCATATAGTTTTATTGATCTGTTTACTACATACCAAAAAATTTTTTAAACAATTTCATCAAAAAATCCGCCTCCCACCCCCGTCGACGCGCGATGGTCCTTTTTTGATGGTGTGCACGATTACAGCCTTCACGTTCATCCTGCAACAAAAACCCAAAAAGCATTTTACTTTGGACACATATAGCTATCGTTCGATGAAGGGAAAAAAAATTGACGATTTGGTGACGTTTTGAACTCGAAGTATCGATTTTTCGAAAAAAATTGATCGATTTTTTGTTACAAATAAAAAACTATTAAACGTATTGCTTTTTTGCTTCGTCAAACGATAAAAGGATGTCAGCTGAGCATTCTGTCCAAATTTGAAGGCAATCGGTTGAATAGTTTTTGAGAAATCGTGCACACCATCAAAAAAGGACCATCGCGCGTCGAGGGGAGTGGGAGGCGGATTTTTTGATGAAATTGTTTTAAAAAATTTTTGTATGTAGTAAACAGATCAATAAAACTATATGCCAAGTTTCACAAGTTTTCCGTTGTATACTTTCTTCACAAAAAAAATCCCAAAAAGCGGTAAATTTTGCGAAAAAAAAGACAATCCCCCCTCAATCCGGATGCATCCTCACGTAGGCAAGGGAAGAGTGAACGGTACGAGCAACGGGGACAACAAGAGCGAGATCCGAATGTCCTGGGACGAAGACAGGGACGCCTGGTGGCACGAGGAGATGGAGGACGCCGAGGCGAGTTGCTATCCAGTCTGGATGGACGCGGAAGATCCTCTCTTTATTTTGTACACCAGGTACTTTGGAAGCTTTGCGGAATGCTTCTCGTAAAACAATTGCCCAAAAAAACAATTAGTCCAAAAAAATCACCCAAATACATCATTTTTCACATACAATTTCCCGAAAGAACAATTGGTAATTCCTCAGATAAGTGACTTTTTCGAAAAACGAGCCTAAAAGTATTTATTTGTTGCTGTTTTCTCATTTATTGGGTTATAAATGATATACAGTCGGGGGAAGCTGAAATTCACCCCCTCCCCCATAAAAAGTTTCGGGGTTTTGAAGTTCGCGGAAACACGTGATAAAATAGGGCATTTTTGAACATTTCGACGCCTTGTTGGGTTAGTTTGGGTTTGTTTGGGTTTTTGAAAAATTCGAAATTATTCGGAAAAGTCACTTATCTAAAGAATTACCGAACTATTCCTCGAAAACAATTTACCGAGTAAACAATATCCCAAATGAATAATTCTTCATACGAAACATTTCCCGAATAAACATACTCGACGATTTTTTCGGGAAACCAATTTTTCCCGGTCGAATTTTCCTTGCATTAATTTTCCGGTCATTGATTTCGGCATTGGCAGGCGCCAGAAATACACGTTGCCACACTCACGAGGAACATTACTTTGGTGTCCTACTCCGATTTTGTTGAAACTTTTTTACGTGGAAGAGTATCAAAAACTAAGCGGCACGTATTTTTTTTATCGGCGGGAGTACGTTTTAGAGGGGTGAAACCCACCCTCGAAAATAGGGGTGTTTTTCGTCGATAACGTTATCGTTCGTATCTCCAATGTATAGCACGCAAAAAAATAAACATTGTTGCAATTTGAATTTTTTATATATATTTTACCGTCAAAACGTTATCGACGAGAAATGAACACCGTCCCCATTTTTTAGGGTGCCTTTCGCCCCTTAAAACCGTTTTTTTGTCGATGAAAAAAAATACCCCGAAGTGATGTTCCTCGTTAGCATAACTCAGAATCAACGACGTGGACGTGCTGGATTCTGAGTGCTTTTTTTCTTTTTTCGTTTCCTTTTTATGATCTTTTTTTAATTTTATTTTGAAAATTAAAAAAAAAATATTTTATTTCGAAAATTAAAAAAAATTACTCCATCAAAAAATAAATAAACAATAAATATTGATATTTAACCCAAACAAACTCGAAAAAAAATTGTCCATTCGGTTTTTTTAAATTTTCCATAGTCCATAGATTTTTTTTTTAATTTTATCTTAAAAATAAAAATTAATTGCTTTATTTAAAAATAAATAAAAAAAAAAATATTTATATCAAACCCAAACAAAGTCGAAAAAAATTTGTCCATTCGGTAAATTGTTCATTCGAGAAATAAGTCTTTCGGGAAATTCTATTCGCGAAATTGTCATTCGGGCAATAGTTTTCGAATAATTTGCCGGCATCGACTTTGAAAATGGCCTTCGTCTGGCCACCCGGAAACGATAAGAACGCGCAATCGCGAGATTCTAAAATCTCCTTTATATTTCGATTGCAACAATGCAACGCAGTGGTTCAACCGGAAAGCCGAAAGGAGTACTTCACACGACGGCGGGTTACCTCATTTACGCGGCAACGACGTTCAAGTACGTGTTCGATTATCGGCCCGGCGATGTTTACTGGTGCACGGCTGATATCGGCTGGATCACTGGACACACTTACGTCGTTTACGGGCCTCTCGCCAATGCGGCCACCTCCGTTATCGTGAGTGTTCTCCAACAACACCCCCCCCCCCCCCCCGCCGCCCCCTTTACTCCTTGCCCCGATACCTCCAAGCCACTTTTTTACACGCCGATTATTATTCGTTCCTCCTAAACGATTTGTAATCTTTCCGCAATGCCAACGCGCAGTTCGAGGGAACGCCGTTTTATCCGACGAACGACCGATACTGGACGGTCATCGACAAGTACAAGGTCTCGCAGTTCTACACCGCACCCACGGCCATCAGATCGCTCATGAAGTTCGGCGACGAGCTCGTCAAGAAACACGATCTCGGCACACTCAAGGTGAAGGACAAAAACGTCACGGGCGAAAGAGCGCGAATGCAGCGCCGCAAGATCAGAAATTTGACGTCACAATACCCGAAAAAAAGAATAATTGCGGCGTTACTTTTGCTTCTGTTTCTACAAAGTGAAGTCTTATTAAGGGGTTAGGCCACAGTAACGGGCATAAAGTCATGTGCGAATTTAACAATTTTCTTTCGTATGAAAAAGTGATTCACTCGGAAAATTAATTACACATCTATTTAGCATAAATGTGAAGCTGCTAGAAAATATTTTTTTTTTCGATGTACAAAATGGCCTACGTAAATATTTACATATACATATAGATATACGAGGGTGGGGTGAAAAGTTTCCGGCCTGACCAAGAAAAACGATATTTAAAATTTTTTTTTTTGCTTTATTTTTCAACATAATCTCCATTAACACTGATACATTTCTCATAACTCTCGCATCCCAAAAAACAGTAGCCATAACCTTGTTTGCCGATAAAATTGTTTTTGCCTTCTTTGGGGTTGGTTCCCCTTTTCCAACCCACTGTTTTGACTGTTCTTTACTTTCAGGAGTGTAGTGGTGGACTCATGTCTCATCAACAGTTATGAATCGACGCAAAAATTCGTTTGGATTACGTCTATACAGCGCCAAATTGTCGGTAGCGTCGAGCGTTAGCAAACGCTCGATTGGTCGAGCGTTAGCAAATGCGGCACCCACCTTGCACACAGCTTTTCCATGTTCAAATGGTTGTGCAAAATATTTCGCACACGTTCAGCTGACATCCTACAGGTCTCAGCTATCTCATGCACTTTCAACCTGCGGTCTTCCAACACTATTTTATGGATTTTTTCAATCATCTCTGAAGTTGTGACTTCAACGGGCCGTCCTGAGCGAAGCTCGTCAGAGGTGCTCACACGACCAATTTTAAATTCAGAAACCCACTGATTAATAGTTGAATATGATGAGGAGGAGTCTCCTAGTGCTGAATCCATCTCTTCTTTTATTTGTTTTGGTGTAAAACCTTTCAAATGGAAGTATTTGATGACAGCACGTTTTTCCAAATTTTCCATTTTTACGAAAAGAACGGAAGCGTCTCGCGCAATGTGCTCTCAAACGCAAACTAACGTAGCGATTGGGCTGAAACTGTACATACAAGCTCGGTAGGAATGGTACTGTAGGACGCCGCTCCAAAACTAGGCCTAGTGGCACCATCTCTTGGTCAGGCCGGAAACTTTTCACCCCACCCTCGTATGATGTACAAACTATTTTGGTGTCATATATAATCATATATGTAATCGTAATTATCCGCAACAACCATATTTCAACGTATATAATAACGAAAACACATATGACCATGGATATTATTCCATATATAATACCACCACAGCCTATTTTGATATCACATAGGATCATGTATACTGCGTGCCATTTTTCATATAATACCGTCTATAAGGAGCAAAAACAGCATATGATGCTGATAATATTTTATTGTTTTATTATAAACGTACTAAAATGGTGATTTGAATAATTGTTAATATATATACAAATTATAAATATTTTTTTTCGGTATTATTTATTTACCAGCATAATATCACAAATAGGTCAACACATATTGTACTTCTTCATATAATCATATTTTACACTTGTATTATAAAAAAAAAAGTATTTGTACATTTGTATCTGTATACCCGGAAAAAATGGACATATATAAACATAAATAATCATGTATGATTATTTATCATAAATCATGAACGAAATTTGTCTCTGTATAATCATATATAATAATATATAGCCATATATGATCACATGTAATCATATATGATTATATACACTCATATACTATTGCATATGCATTATATACCAGGTGTGTAAGTATGAAACCGGAATTCGCCCATAGGTGGCGCTAGATGTCGATGCAGTTACCGACACTTCACGTCAGCGGTGTCTTGTTATTGTATTGATGTCCGACAAAGATTTCCAACTCACAATAACACGAGTTTCATTCAGTAGCATTAGTTTATTAGAGATAAACATGTCGAGTTTTGTGCCAACAAATTACGATTTGCGGACAGCACTACTTTTCTGTTTTCATCTGAAGAAAACCGCAGCCGAATCGCATCGAATGCTTGTGGAGGCGTTTGGTGAGCATGCTCTCGGTAAAACACAGTGTTTCGAGTGGTTCAAACGGTTCAAAAGTGGCGATTTTGACGTGAGGAACGAAGAACGTGGAAGACCACCGAAAAAGTTTGAAGACGCTGACCTGCAAGCCTTGTTGGACGAAGACGACGCTCAAACACAACAACAACTGGCGGATCAGTTAAAGGTGACCCGAGAAGCCATCTCCCTTCGGTTGAAAGCCATGGGAAAGATACAAAAGGTGGGGAAATGGGTTCCACATGAACTCAACGAAAGACAGCAGGAAAACCGCAAAACATCATGCGAAATGCTGCTCGCCAGGTTCAAAAGAAAGTCATTTCTCCATCGAATTGTGACTGGCGATGAAAAGTGGATATATTTCGAGAATCCTAAGCGCAAAATGTCATGGGTTACTCCGGGTGCACCATCAACATCGACGGCAAGACCAAACCGCTACGGACGAAAGACAATGCTGTGTGTTTTTGTGGGATCAGAAGGGCGTAATCTACTACGAGCTGCTGAAACCTGGGGAAACTGTCAATACTCAACGCTACCGACAACAAATGACCGATTTGGATCGAGTTTTGCGTGAAAAACGACCAGAATACCAACAAAGACAACACAAGGTGATTTTGCTGCATGACAATGCACCAGAACACAAAGCAAAACAGGTCCAGGAAACGATAGAGTCGTTCCGTTGGGAGATTCTTCAGCACGCGCCTTACTCACCGGACCTTGCCCCATCCGATTACTACTTGTTGGCATCGATGGGACACGCACTTGCTGAGCAGCGCTTTACTTCTTACGAAGATGTACGAAAATGGCTCGATGACTGGTTTGCCTTAAAAGAGCAACAGTTCTTTTGGCGCGGAATCCACAAATTGCCAGAAAGATGGGAAAAATGTATAGATAGCGACGGACAATACTTTGAATAAGTTACTTTGTATCATATCATTACAATAAACGTGTTTTTTCTGTACAAAAATTCCGGTTTCATACTTACACACCTGGTAGAGACGAATTTTGTTCATGATCATTTATGACAAGATCGTACATGATTATTTATGTTTATATATGTCCATTTTTTCCCGAGATGGTACCTTTTTTCAACTATGTTGTGCAGCCCCTCAAGCCCCATAATAAACATTGGGGGTTCGAAGTCGTTGAAGGTCATTGAAGGTCAGTATCGATTATACAAATCCAAATATCTCGGATCGCTACCAAATATTTGGTAGCGATCCGAGATATTTGGATTTGTATTTTATTTCAATAGGTGACCTTGAAAGACCTTGAATGACTTTGACCCCGTAATGCTTTTTATGAGGCTTGAGGTGCTCCACAAGATGGTTGAAAAAAACGTACCATTCCGTTAAAAAAAAGTGGAGGTGACCTTCACTGTGCGTCAGCGCCTCCGCCGAAATAAAAAAAAGAATAGTCGCATTTGATGGCGCCCTTCACACGTACATCTTTTGTCTCCAATCCATCATCACTCCAGATAATTGTAAAACAAGATCACTTTGGATAATTGCAAAATTATATTAGAATAATATAATTAATTATACAGAGCAATATAATATCTTCGTAAAATGATAAATTAAATGAACTATATTGTTCTAACGTTATTTGGCAATTATCCAGTGATCGAAAGTTTTGCAGTTATCTAAAGTGTCCGGAAACTTTTGGCCGGTATATGGAATATATTAACAATTGCATTGTAATATAACTTTATAAGTAGTAACTTTACTGTTAAAATCGAAGACTAGGAATAGGGACGTTGTTTTTCGGACATGACGAATTTGAGGATCACGAGGCCCTATTCTGAGCTCGCCTCTCTCTCTCTCTCTCTCTCTCTCTCTCTCTCTCTTTCTCTCATCTTCTCTTTGGCAATAAAATGAGAGAGATTTTAAAGTCGAGGAGTGTTTTTTTCGCCACAGGTGTTGGGGTCAGTCGGCGAGCCGATAAATTCCGAGGCATGGTTGTGGTTCTACAATCTGGTCGGGCATCAAAAGTGCAGCATAGTCGACACGTTCTGGCAAACGGAAACCGGCGGGCACGTCATAACTCCACTGCCCGGAGCGACGCCTATGAAGCCCGGATCAGCGGTTGAGTATAAAAACCCAAATAAACGAGGATATTCGACGAGTACATATGTGTATATGTGGGTGATGCTCCCGAAATGATAATATTGCGTATAACCGGACTTTTCAAATTAAGGCATTAGGCCACAGTAACGGGTATAAAATCATGTCCGAATTTCACAATTTTTTTCGGGTGAAAAAGTGATTCACTCATAAAATTAATTACATATCTATTTAGTATGAATATCAAGCTGTTAGAATTTTTTTTCCATGTACAAAATGGCCGACTACTAATATTTTCTTTTGTTATTTTTAACCTGGGACAAAAAACAAAAATTCTCGTCAATCTACATTAGAATACCTAGAGAAGTACGTACGGAATTGAGGCGTTACCCCCACTTGTAGCGCAAAAAAGGCCTTTTTCATGAATTTTTTAAAAGAAAACTACAAAACTTTTTCAATCGATCAATATACCATCTTAACGAACACATCTTGAAGAACTTTCAGTAATTTTTTTATTGAAAAATATTACATTGTTTAGTGGCAAATGGCCGTCAATGAAATAATGTTTTTATATACACGGTTTGCGGTGACCAACATTGCGGCGAAGTGGATCATCTGAAAAAAAATGCGGATGGATTTAGTCAAATATAAGTATAAACTAGTCTTTCATCGAAGGATTTTAAAAAATATTCATTTTTCACAAAATGGCGGACAGTCAAAGTTAATGGTTCGATTTTAACGAAAAAAAAACGGCCGTTTTTTGGCTATAAAACGGCCATTTTTTTCGAAAAAAAAATCGAACGATTAAAGACTACATTTTTATGTATTAAATAAGCCTGCAAAATTTCAAGAAGATCGGTTCATTAGTGTTCGAGTAATCTTGGTCACCGACTTCAGAAATGCCATTTTGAGAAAAACGCGTTTAAAGTTTCAATTTCAGTTTACACGAAGAAAATATTTTTTTTGTAAACTTACATAGAGTCATCTATTCCGGGCCTATACAAAAGTATGGGCCCGGATACTTATACTTCAAAAAAATGCAATAAAAAAAATCGATTTTTTCAAAATCGCAAGTGGGGGTAACCCCTTAAAGAAGTAAAGAAGAGTTATAAAGTTCTCGAAAATGACGCTCATTCGGCTCAAAACTCGACAATTTGGCACGAAAAAAATTATGTGATGCTGATACAAAAATTGCTAATATTTCAAGGTTATGGTCTTGCCAGATGTCCAACCGTACGATATGACGTTTTACATCTGACAATTTCAACCATAACCTCCTGGTGGGGCCATCTTTTGTCAAACGGCGGAGACTTATTTGTACTCCCAATACATTATGCTCTAATTTCGAATTGCTTGTAAAAATTGCTCTAATTCAAACGTTTCTTTCTTCAAAAAATATCCCTATATTTATAGTAGTAATATACATTTTTTCAAATAACATTTTAAGGAACATGACCTCGACATAACGAACTCTCTTGGAGATTCGTTATATCGAGGTTCGACTGTATGTGTATGCGCTGCGATTTTATTTCCCGGGGCACCGAAAGGAGAGCAGAAATATATCGGTATTTAGAGGATCGAATGATTTCGCAGACTTTCCCGTTCTTCGGTGTACAACCGGAATTGCTGGACGAGGATGGGCACGTGATCGAGGGCGAGGGCGAGGGCTACCTCGTGTTCCGAAGACCCTGGCCCGGCATGATGAGAACTCTCTACGGGAATCACGAGCGTTTTTGTAACACCTATTTCGACAGATTTCACGGTTTTTACTGCACTGGCGACGGTGAGTTTTGTCAAATTCCGCTGAGCATTGCTCATCTCTACACCGATATAAAAATTCCATTGATATTAACTAGATGCTTCTATTTGTTTTTTAAACATTTGAATTAACTAGATTTTTCGTGAAATCGAATTTTTCATAATGCATTCCTTTATCGGAATTATTTATTTATTCAAATCAACATCTATTTAATATCGTCTAATAAGTAAATATTGTATTCATTCCTAATGAATAATGTGATTGAGTTCCATCTGTTCAAAAAATAATTCATTCGAATCCGATAAACGTATATATTTAATTAAAACAAAAATTCTTAAATAGAATTTTCGTCAAGTCAAACATTTTTCTATTTGACTGAATTAATGGTCTGTCTATATTGCAACACACACATCTTGGGGGGGGGGGGGGGAGGAATGATATATATATACTTGCTTTTGCCCCTTACACTTTTATTATAAGTATAGATAGATTGAGTGTTTACTTATGAAAATTTCAATGGAAATCACATTGATTGAGCCTAACTTTACTAAATAAAAAAAGTACTAAAATGAAACCTTTGAATTTTTGATATGTTATTTTCTGAAATGAATTATCTAAAATCAAAATTTAATCGATCTTACAAAATTTCAATATACACTACGTTTCGCGTTTTTCTTTCTTTCCCGTCGGTTAAAATAAAACGATTTTCTCGGTTGGTTACTCTAGGGCAGGCGACATAGAGCTGACCATGCGAGAAGCAGGTCGTTCGTAAGTCGACTCCAGCCGCTCGTAGCGTTTGTCCTTGCGATTTGTCAATCGTCATCGCAAAGCAGACAGTTACGGGGAACTGCACTCGCTTGAGTTGAAACGGAAAGTTATTGGGAACAAGTGGTATCCGCGTCCTGTCAGAACTTCTCCCTCGATGACGTTTTGTTGTAAAGCAATCAATTGCTCAATATATACTCGTTCGATTTAAGGGGAGATATACACCCAGGAGCCGGAAAAAAGTCATTTTTGTGCATTTTTTCAAGGAAAGCTATTTGAAACTTCGGACTGGGGTTTTAATTATCTAAAAGTATACACATTCAAAAATATGTTTAATTTTCTTTATTTAAGGCAGGATTCTACTTTGAAACTATGAAAAAACGCTATTTTCGTGAATTTTTTCTGAGAATACTATTAAAGATATCGATATGGGGTTTAAACTGTTCAATAAATACACTCTTTAAGTACATAAAAAAAAAATTTTAAATGTATTTGATTCATTTTTTGTACACGTAAAATATGTTTAAAGCCAACGCCTCGAAAAGCAGGTACCGTTGCCGTGGTCGTGAAATCTTCCCGACGGATGGTCTGAAACAAAAAAATCAAATAGTTTCATGTTCAGTATGTCTTCAGGAACCGACCTAA
The DNA here is from genome assembly GCA_944452715.1 of Ophion slaviceki. Classification (NCBI taxonomy): domain Eukaryota; kingdom Metazoa; phylum Arthropoda; class Insecta; order Hymenoptera; family Ichneumonidae; genus Ophion; species Ophion slaviceki. The sequence continues at coordinate 14,204,382 of OX101793.1, read as the reverse complement.
CTAGAATATTTTATATACGTGCAAAATTAACAAAATGGCGGCTAAAATACGAAAAAAAAGCGTTTTTTTGGGTCTTTTTTTGCAATAAAAAAATAGTTCTAATCAAAATTTTAAGTTGATTGTAGTTAGGTCGGTTGGTACACACATATAGAATATGTGTTCCAAATTTCATAAGGATCGGTTCAGTACTTTTCGAGTTATCACGACCACGGTACTTGAAAATGTCGTTTCGAGAAAAACGCGTTTAAAGTTTTGGTGAGTGATAGGTAGGTGCTCAGGTAGGTGCGTTCGAAAGGCGAAAAAGGATAGTTAGACTGCTTGGAACTTTATAAAATTTCGACCGAACATTCTTGAACATATTTACTTTCGAAAAATGTAAAAAAAAAAAATGTTTCCAAAGTTTCAAAGTAGAATCCTGCCTTAAAAATATCAAAAATATACAAGGATATTGTATGATCCTTGGAGCGTCGTAAAAAAATCTGCGTATACGGTACCCACTGGCGTTTCTTCAAAAATCATCTGAAAAAAAAAAAACGAAAAAGATTATTAAATTAGATATTATAATCTTGTACTTGTCATAGCCGATTTTGAAAATATCGATTTATGACAAAATGGCGGACGTTTGAACATAAATAGTGATTTTTGGGCCAAAAATTAGTTATTATTTTGCCTATAAAACAAAAACTAAGTAACGGAAAAAAAAATCCTATGACAAGTACTAGATAATGGTGTATAGAATAACCACAAAAAAACCTCAAGGCAATCGGTTCATTGGTTTTCGAGAAATTTTGGGTACCGATTTGAAAAACGTGGTTTTGAGAAAAAGGCGTTTGAAAATTTGGGAATGAATAAATCATGAAATTTGTCAACTTACATGGAATCATCGATACCAGGCTCATAGTGTAGGTCTTCTACGTGCGACGGAATGTTCATAGCTTCTAAATCCTCGACCTCGACTATCTAGGTGTATATCTCTCCTTAAGTGAAACACACACCATTGCCTTCATGGCATTTTAAACTATACAACAGAGAAAACCATATTTCATTCGGTTCAGTAGTTTTTAAGTGATGCAAGGACATACAGACAGACTTTACAGCATTATTATAAGTATAGATATAGGTTATGTTTGAAAAGTCCATAGCATGATATTCGATGAAACTCTTTAATAATCACAATGATATTAACTAATTGATATAGTTTATGTGATACAACAAATAATAATAGGAATTCATTTGGTTTCTTATGCCACATCTGCGCCTAAGATGCTACATATACTCGGTGGCGTAGAGGCAGTGTGCTTAGCTATAGATAGATAGGTTGTGGGTTCGATTCCATATGTAGGCAAAATATATTCTCGTTTCAGAAGGCCAGGTAATGACGAATTTTAATACAATATCATTGTGGTAGAACTTCAAATTGAGCATTTCACTTTATTTGGGATTTATGAAATATTGTATGCATAGAGTACCTACACTTGCATTTGCAGTGTATATTGTAAGCAAATAATGATTTATTCGAATCGAATCTTTATTTATTTAATATGAATATATTTAATATTTAAAAAGCATATGGCTGAAATAAATTTTAAAATATATATTTGAAACTAATTGGATCATAGATCATAGAATATGATCATAAATAGAAATTTAATATTTTTTTGCCAGTGTATAACAACGATCTTCATCGTCGCGTTGTCATCAAAGAAAGGGCGAGGGTAAAAGGAGATATCTTAGAACTTAAGGCGAGATATACATTTAGACAGGAAAAAAAGTAATATTGAGGGATTTTTTAAACTAAGAAATAATTGTTCTACAATTATTGAACTTTAGGTATACTTCAATAGTATATTCAAGTATACCAAAGAATTTTTTAGACTAAGTCGTCATCAAAATGGCGGAGCTATGGCAGAGTGTTACAGCAAGGTCGCCGCGGGAGTTGCGAATCAGCGTGCAGTCTAGCTTTCCGTAGATTTTGATTTGCAAAAAAGTTCAAACATTTTTTCAGTTAGAACGTGTATAGTTTCTATGTGACGGTAATTAAAATGAAGAAAATGCAAATTTAAGAAAATGGCATTCACAAAAAAAATCAACATGTCACCCAACATTTCTGTAAAATGTGGATTAAAAAAATAGTTTTTTTTATTTCAATTTTTCATAAACAATTTCCGTCAAGTAGAAGGTACGAATATTATCAATATTTCTACCAAGTTTCAACTCAATCGGCTTAATAGTTTTTGAGTAATCCTGCACGCCAATTTCGATAATGCAGTTTTGAGAAAAACGCGTTCGAAGTTCACCCTCGCTCCGAATCCGAGCGGTGAGGCACAGCGTTGACGGGCTGTAACGTTTGAAGTTTTTCGAATTTCGCTTTGAAACTTTGGGAAAATATGCTTCATCAACGGGGCCACTTTTTTTCAACCTCTCCAATTTTTTTCAAAATCTGCCGGTTTGAAATACTAGTTAAAAGGAACGTCTGTGATTTTTTTAACATTTTTTTAGACGTCCGTTCAAAATTTTCAATTTTTCATTATGAACACTATCCGAAAAAATATTCATCAAACAAAAAAAAACATAAGAACAAAAACTTTTTATTTTTTCCTCTTTATCGAAAAAAAAATTAAAATCATAATTTTTCTGCATTGAGAAAATTGAAATTTGGCAAAAAAATGAGAATAACAATTTTTTAAAGCTAAGAACACACTTTCGATTTCGGTACAAATTTTACAGGATGTCTGTCATTGGGTAAAGAGTCTGCGAAAAATAATTCAGAATGGTACCTGCAATGGTTAGGATGAAAAAAAATTAAAATCATAATTTTTCTGCATTGAGAAAATTGAAATATGGCAAAAAAAATGGGAATAACAATTTTTTAAAGCTAATAACACACTTTCGATTTCGGTACAAATTTTACAGGATGTCTGTCATTAGGTAAAGAGTCTGCGAAAAAAAAAATTCAGAATGGTACCTGCAATGGTTAGGATGAAAAAAAAATAAAAACCCTGCGAAATCTCATAAAAAGCCTGCGAAATTTCACAACCGCATATATGCCGTTACAAAAACCCTGCGAAATCTCATATAAAAAAATAAAAACTAAAAAAAATAGCATATATGCGGTTATGAGATTTCGCAGGGTTATTATTTTTTTTCATCCTAACCATTGCAGGTACCATTCTGAATTTTTTTCGCAGACTCTTTACCCAACGACAGACATCCCCTAAAATTTGTACCGAAATCGAAAGTGTGTTATTGGGTTTAAAAAAATGGTATTCTCATTTTTTTGCCAAATTTCAATTTTCTCAACGCAGAAAAATTATGATTTTTTTCGATAAAGCGGAAAAAATTAAAAGTTTTCATTCTTATGTTTTTTTTTTGTTTGATGAATATTTTTTCGGATACAGTGTTCGTAATGAAAAATTGCAAATCTTGAACGGACGCGTAAAAAAATCTTTGAAAAATCGCAGACGTTCCTTTTGACTGATATTTCAAACCGGCAGATTTTGAAAAAAATTGGAGAGGTCGAAAAAAAAGGTGGCCCGGTTGATGAAGAATGCCTCATCGTTTAAAGAAGAAGGAAAAAGAAATCGATTTTTCGTACGTTGTAAATGTATATCCCGCCTTGGATAGCAACAAAAAAAAAAACCAAAGCGTCTTCATTCTCATCCTTTATTTTCTCTCGTCTCTTTCAAACGCGTATTATTTCGTTGAGTAATTTGGGAATTTGTTTCCAGCGTATTTGGCGTCCTTGCCGAGTTCCTCCTCGATTCTCAACAGGTGATTGTACTTGGCGACTCTCTCGGTTCTGCAGGGTGCCCCGGCCTTGAATTGTCCAATGGCCAAGCCAACCGCGAGATCGGCCACGAAATTGTCCTCGGTCTCGGCGTTGCCCACGCTCAGTGCGCTCTCCCAGCCGTAGATCTTCGCCATACGATGACAATTGATCGTTTCCGTCACGGTGCCGATCTGCGACATTCTCAGTAGCAAACAATTCGCCAAACGTTTCTCGGTCGCCTCCTCGATACGCTCGACGTTCATCGCTGTTAATTCGTCCGCCACTATCTGTATCGGTTGATCGGCCATCATTGGCCAACCCTCCCAATCCTCCTGATCGAACGGATCCTCGATCGAGACGATCGTCGGGAATTCCGCCAGTAGCTCGATGTACTGATCCCTCAGCGCCTCGGCCTCGAGATAATCGTCGGGATCCGAGTCGTCGCTCTTGAACGCCAGATCGTACATTCCTGCGTTAATTCAACGAACCCCTTTCTTTCTTATCACCCCCGTTACTTCGTCCTCAACGATCAATCTCTCTCGTTCTTTCTCACCGTCCTTGCAAAAAGAAGTCGCCGCCATGTCAATGGCAATTTTTATCTTGCCGTCGTAACCCGCGCTCTTTATCGCCTCGGTGATCAACGCCAAGGCCTCCCTGTCCTCCTCGAATTCAGGAACGAACGCGCCCTCGTCACCCACCGGAAGTGGCAATTTCGCCTCTTGCGTTTCCGCTATCATCTTCTCGATCGTACGGTACACCTCGGTGCCCATTTTCATCGCGTCTACGAAACTCTCCGCACCTTCGGGTTTTTTCATTTTTTTAAATCGAGAAAATATAATAATAATGATGATGTGATGAATATCCCGTCATGTTCGTGATCATTATCATCATCGTCGTCGTCGTCATGAGCGTTGTCCTCATTATTATTATTATCATCATCATTATCATCATCATCGTCATCATCATCATTATCATCATCATCATCATCCTCATCATCATCATCATCCTCATCATCATCATCATTTTCATAATTATCATCATGATCATGATCATTATCATCATTATCATCATCATAATTTTCATCATTATCATCATCATCATTTTCATCATTATCATCATCATCATCATCATCATCATTTTCATCATTATCATCATCATCATCCTCATCATCATCATCATCATTTTCATAATTATCATCATGATCATGATCATTATCATCATTATCATCATCATCATTTTCATCATTATCATCATCATCATCATCATTTTCATCATTATCATCATCATCATCATCATTTTCATAATTATGATCATCATTATTATCATCATCATCATCATCATCATCATCATCATTTTCATAATTATGATGATCATCATCATTTTCATCATGATCATGATTACTATCATCATTATTATCATTATCATCATCATCATCATCATTTTCACAATTATGATGATGATCATCATTATCATTATGATCATTATTATCATTATGATCATCATCATCATCATCATTATCATCATCATCATCCTCATCATCATCATCATCCTCATCATCATCATCATTTTCATAATTATCATCATGATCATGATCATTATCATCATTATCATCATCATCATTTTCATCATTATCATCATCATCATCATCATCATCATTTTCATCATTATCATCATCATCATCATCATCATCATCATCATCATCATCATCATCATCATCATTTTCATAATTATGATCATCATCATCATCATCATCATCATCATCATCATTTTCATAATTATGATGATCATCATCATTTTCATCATGATCATGATCATGATCAAGATCATCATTTTCATCATGATCATGATTACTATCATCATTATCATCATTATCATCATCATCATCATCATTTTCACAATTATGATGATGATCATCATTATCATTATGATCATTATTATCATTATCATCATCATCATCATCATCATCATTATTATTTCTTTTATCATGATTTTCATGATTATGATCATGATCATCATCATTATCATCATGATAATAATTTTCATCATTATTTCTATTATTATTATCATCATTATCATTATCATCGTCATCATCATTCTTCCGATTATTGCCACTTAACCACTTAAAGATCGTTTGAACGAGAATACATATACATGCGCACGCTTACCGATCGGTAAAATCATAAACTCTTGACAAGGCAATAAATTTCCGGCCGCCTTCCCGCCGCTAATTACATTGAAAGCCGGCACTGGAATAGACAATTCCCCATTGTCCACCAAATCGGCAATGTATTTATAAAGCGGAAGTCCCTTTTGTACCGCTCCTATGAAGCGAAGAAAAGAATCGGCGATCGTTGAACCACAACCCGTGAAAAAATGGACATGTATAAACATATATAATTATTTATACTCATATATAACATTATATACAATTATAAATGCCTTAACATGACATGAATGATCATGTATGTAGATATATTACCATGTATAGTATTTATTTTTTCTAGGTGTGGACCATATATGCCCATATATGATTATGTATGTTCAAAAGTTGGTACTCTGATCTTGTATATGAACATATGGTTGTATATATGAACTCATATGACACAACATGTACTATATATTATCATATATATTTGCATTTGCCCCCCAAAACCCATATATAAGCGTATATAATTGTATATGAGATCATGTATATCAACCTATATATGACGTACAAACTGTTTTGGTGTCATACATAATCGTATATGTAATCGTAATTATCCGCAACAACCATATGTGAACGTATATAATAACGAAAACATATATGACCATGGATATTATTCCGTATATAATACCACTACGGAATATTTTGAAATCTTATAGGATCATATATACTGCGTGTCATTTTTCATATAATACTTACTGTAAGCAGCAAAATCAGCATGTGATGCTGATCATATTTTATTGTTTTATTATAATCGTACTAAACTGGTGATTTAAATAATTGTTAATATATATACAAAGTATAAATTTTTTTTTTCGGTATTATTGATTTACCAGCATAATATCACAATATAGGTCAACACATATTGTACTTCTTCATATAATCATATTTCACACTTATATTATGAAAAAAAGTATTTGTACATTTGTATCTGTATACCCGGGAAAAAATGGACATATATGAACATAAATAATCATGTATGATCTTGTCATGAATGATAATGAACGAAATTTGTCTCTATATAATCATATATAGTAATATATAGCCATATATGATCACATGTAATCATATATGATTATATAGAGACAAATTTCGTTCATTATCATATTCATACTATTGCATATGCAATAGTATATGAGTATTTATAATCATACATGATTACATGTGATCATATATGGCTTTATATTACTATATATGATTATATAGAGACAAATTTCGTTCATTATCATTTATGACAAGATCATACATGATTATTTATGTTTATACATGTCCTTTTTTCCCGGGAATGCAAAAAGAAATCTCCAAAATTCCAATTAAGGATGTATGGCAACTAAGTTATTTACTACTGTTCGAATTGAAACTCACTGATATTGTAAAGGAAAATATCGAGAACTTTTTGAGATTAAAAAAACAAAATTTGCCCACGTGAATGCTGAGATAAACGAATTCAAAGTTGGGTCATTTAACACGGGGAACATAGGACTGTACGTCCAAAATTCCCTTTACATTGGCAAAAAAGGTATTTCCGGAGTACTCTTTTGTAAAAAAAACTTTTGTGCGGTATCGCTGTAATATGCATGATACGGTAAAAATAAAAAATCGACATGTGCCCATATATTTTGCGAGATATTGCGAGTTAAATGGGACCGTTTTCGTATTTCTTTAGCTCGTATGTCGTAACCACGACAACGTCAGGGAAAACATACATCAAATCAACAACTAAATTTGCAGTTAAAAATTGAAAATTCTTCTTTCTGTACCGCATGTTTTACTTTGAGCTGTGGTAAATCTCCTTTTTAGCTTCAATGAATACTACAATTATTTTATTTAGTCTTTAAATGCGATTTTTGCAAATTGCATAATCAGTTCTGTAACGACTCTGCAGTAGCTGCCATACATCCTTAAATATGCTAAGTTCGATAATTCGCTTCCTTTTTTTAACACACACACACACACACACATATATAACTCGTAACGAACCTGCTTTGCAGCAAGCGATCGAAACTCCGAGTATCGAATTAGCGCCCAGTTTTGATTTGTTATCGGTCCCGTCGAGCCTCGCGAGTAAAGCATCAATTTCTTGTTGTTGACAAGCCTCCAAACGGCTCTTTATCAGTGCCGGGCCAATCACGTTGTTGACAACGTCGACCGCCTTGAATACCGATTTACCTCCGTAGATGGCCTCGTTGCCGTCGCGGAGCTCGAGAGCGGCCGCGGCCGGATTCGCCGTGCGTTCGGACGGTATCGACGATCGCAAGAGCCCGATGTCCGTTATGAGATCGACCTCGAGGGTGGGCTCGCCACGGGAATCGAATATCTGACGAGCCTTCACCCTCTGTATGGGCATGACGAGCAATGCTTTTTGACGAGCTAAACGTCAAGGTGGAAGAAACGCGATTGAAATTACGACGAATAAGATCGAAGGGGGAAATAAAACAAAATGAGAATCGCGGTGTAACACTCGAGTGTTTTTTTTTATATGGAAACTTTCGATCGCGTTTTTGCATTTATTTAATGGTAGAAAGGCAATTTGTCGAGAGATGAGAATCGAGCGTACGGTGGATGACGGGTAATTTGTTTGGCAGGTGCGAGGCGAGACGCCGACGGTTATCTCTGGGTGACCGGACGCATAGACGACATGCTGAACGTCTCGGGGCATCTCATGTCAACGGCCGAAGTCGAGAGCGTTCTGGCGGAGCATTCGTCGGTCGCTGAGGCCGCGGTGGTCAGCAAGCCCCATACGGTCAAGGGACAATGCCTCTACTGTTTCGTAACGCCGAACGAGGGAAAGAGCTTCGACAAGAAACTGCAGGACGAGCTCAAAGTGAAGGGTCCGTAAAAGCTGCGAAACGCAAAAATTGAGGGAGCCACTTTGGAGACACGAAAAAAGGCTATTTTTTTTTTGAGGATTTTATAAAAGATTTGAATATAAAAGTTGTTGGGCTTGATAAATAGTCTTGAAATACATTAAAAATAAATTTAATTCATTTTAATTCATTTTTAAGTACAAAAACTATAGTTTAACGTAACGCCTGAAAAATAGGTGGGCTAGGTAGCTCCATCAGAACTCGGCAACGGCTTGTCTGAAACAAAACAAATCAAAGTCCATTAGATTCAGTATGACACCAGCTACAAAATGACCCTCGGATGACAGGACAACAACTCTATTCTTTATTTCTCTATTCTTAAACATCTCTCTTCTTAAATATCTCTATTCTGGAGCAGGTGTAATCGAAACATCTGTATTCCACAATACCTCACTTCTTAAACATTTCTCTGCCGAAACATCTCTATTCGTAAACATCTCTATTCCACAATAACTCACTTCCGAAATATCACTACTCTTAAGGGGTAAGGCCACTGTAAATTTTGCCAGACGAAAATTTGGCCATCGAAGGACAAATGTATGGTGCTGGGATTGCAGACTAACGGTAAATTTTTTTTTACCTTCTTTTTTTTATTTTTTCCAATAAAAAACTATTCGCAAAACTTTAAACGCGTTTTTCTCGAAATACGGTTTTTCAAAATGGCACGCAGCATCACTCGAACAATTTTCATTTTTTTTACTTGAAATTTTGACCAGATGTGAACATTAACATTATCTTGAGAATGTCGATCGGGATTTTCAATAACTTTATTTATTGATTTTTTATTAACAAAAAACTAGCCGTTTTTTTTTCGTCAAAAATCAATTTTTTTTTTCAAACGCACGCCAAATCCACAAAAATTGATACTTTTTAAAATCCGCATCCGCATTTTAGCTCCATCAGAACTCGGCAACGGCTTGTCTGAAACAAAACAAATCAAAGTCCATTAGATTCAGTATGACACCAGCTACAAAATGACCCTCGGATGGCAGGACAACAACTCTATTCTTTATTTCTCTATTCTTAAACATCTCTCTTCTTAAATATCTCTATTCTGGAGCAGGTGTAATCGAAACATCTGTATTCCACAATACCTCACTTCTTAAACATTTCTCTGCCGAAACATCTCTATTCGTAAACATCTCTATTCCACAATAACTCACTTCCGAAATATCACTACTCTTAAATATCTCTATTCCACAATATTTCGTATCCGAAACATCGGTATTCTTAAATATCTCTATTCTTCGAAATCTCATGTGACATCCATAACATCTGTATTCTGACAATTTCATCTCACAATATCTCTCTTCCGTAACATCTCTATTCCACGGCCTCTGCGTTGCACTTGTTTCATTCATGGCCAAATAAATAAATGCACCATATTACGTGCCGTGGAATAGAGATGTTACGGAAGAGAGATATTGTGAGATGAAATTGTCGAAGAATACCGATGTTACAGATGTCACATATGAGATTTTAAAGAATAGAGATATTTAAGAATAGAGATGTTTCGGAAGAGAGTTATTGTGAGATGAAATTGTCGGAATACAGATGTTATGGATGTCACATGAGATTACGAAGAATAGAGATATTTAAGAATACAGATGTTTCGGATACGAAATATTGTGGAATAGAGATATTTAAGGCCTAAGGCCACTGTAACGGTCCAAAAAAAAAGGTTTTTTCACGAATTTTTTACTTCCAAAATTGAAGGTAATTGAAAAAAAACTTTTAAGGGTGTTATCGGGCATACATTAAACTTTATTATCAAATTTTTTTACGGCAAAAAAAAAACAAAATGGCGGTTCCACAGCTATCTTCCCGGGGCATGTTTTGCTTGCAGGGCTCCGCGGCACGCAGCACCACTGGTGCACTTTTGAATCTAGAACAAAAAAAAACCATCAATCTAGAGGGTTATAGCTAGAGAATGTCGATCGGATTTTAAAAAGTATCAATTTTTGTGGATTTGGCGTGCGTTTGAAAAAAAAAATTGATTTTTGACGAAAAAAAACGGCTAGTTTTTTGTTAATAAAAAATCAATAAATAAAGTTATTGAAAATCCCGATCGACATTCTCAAGATAATGTTAATGTTCACATCTGGTCAAAATTTCAAGTAAAAAAAATGAAAATTGTTCGAGTGATGCTGCGTGCCATTTTGAAAAACCGTATTTCGAGAAAAACGCGTTTAAAGTTTTGCGAATAGTTTTTTATTGGAAAAAATAAAAAAAAGAAGGTAAAAAAAATTTACCGTTAGTCTGCAATCCCAGCACCATACATTTGTCCTTCGATGGCCAAATTTTCGTCTGGCAAAATTTACAGTGGCCTTACCCCTTAAGAGTAGTGATATTTCGGAAGTGAATTATTGTGGAATAGAGATGTTTACGAATAGAGATGTTTCGGCAGAGAAATGTTTAAGAAGTGAGATATTGTGGAATACAGATGTTTCGATTAATCCTGCTCCAGAATAGAGATATTTAAGAAGAGAGATGTTTAAGAATAGAGAAATAAAGAATACAGTTGTTGTCCTGCCCCCTCGGATATAAAGTTTTATCGTAAAATAAAAAAAAGGCAGATGAAAAACGAAAAAAGTAAAAAAACGCGTTTTCTCGCAGTTTTTCGCAAAAAAAGAGTAAAAATCAAAATTTTAAAACCATCGAGGGTCATCTTGTTGCGAATCATGTTTACAATATGTGGTTCAAATTTCAAGAGAATCGGTTTATTAGTTTTAGAGATACGATGGAGCTAGATTTTGAAAACGTTGGTTCGATAAAAACGCGTTTGAAGTTTATACTATGAAACACTCTTACCTAAACTCAATCGGCAATTCCTGCACCGTACAAAATCCCTTCTGATTGCTCATCATCGTCGATTTCTTCGAGTCTTGCTTGCTTTCGATTTTTCGAAATTTTCAAAGTGGACTGGCCCCTTAAAGAGCTACATCTACCTAGAGGCCCGAAAAATATGGCTATATTTCGAATTTTTTTCTAGCAAACGGTTGGCGAAAAAGAAACGCATTTTTTTAACACAAAGGTGCATATATCGAGCGCCTTTGGAGTAAAATCACCAAAAAATACAGAAAAACAATAAAAACATGGCCGCCGTGATGAATTTCGTCCGAATTCTAAAAACCACATGGGTTATTCAAGTTAACAACAAATACGAGTCGTTGACGATTGTCGATTTTTAAGGGGTTAGGCCACAGTAACGGATATAAAATCATGTGCGAATTTAACAATGTTTTTTCGTATGAAAAAGTGATTCACTCATAACATTAATTTCGTAGGAAGTACGTAGTTTTTTTTTATATTGCATAGTTTGTTTGTTGTTATTAACAATTATCTGACGATTTTTTGGGCAAATTTTTGGAAAGTGAAAATCAAAAAAATTCATGAAATGAAAATTCCCTTAAGAAGGTACGGTGATTGGAGCGAGTTCAAGATAAAAGCCCGATTTCTTTTTATAGCATTGTCGAGACCTTCGTCCATGCGTATGCGGAGTTTCCACGAGATTTACCGTACACTTTCCGAGTTATTAATTGTTAAAGTTGGTGAATTAGTCACACGTAGACGACAAAATGTGCCTGTCCTCTCATATATCGATTTTTTTGTGCTACTTGGAGCCAAGAAACACGTAAAAAAAACTGATGGTTGCGTTCATTGAATCTTTGTGATCGATAAGACACCTTGAATTGGAAAGCTCACCGCAGAAATAAGCAATAAATTTAGAAATAAAGTCGCAAAAACCGAAGTTTTCGGAGAGCGAGACTTCCCGTGACGTAACAGCAGCCATCTTGCTCGACGTGTGGCAACGCCGGATACCCGCGCAAATTTGATTCGTCTATCGGATATTTTCAACGCGAATTAAAAATATGATTGTGCGAAGCCGTACATTTTTTAATGGATTATAAAGGGCCTTTCGTCGATATTTACTTGAAGTTCTTTTACGTACAGCAAAGGCATCTCAATTTTTCTGGCGACATGTACCTATACAACGCATCTATATATAAATTCAGCATGGGAGAACCGTCACATAAAATAAACGTTCCTTTTTATACCTGCAAATATTGTGAAAATTGGGAAACGGAAAAATAACATAACAATCGATGAAATATGTTTTGACTTTGGACAGATTGGACATTGGACATTGAGGTTAACTTCAACGCGACGTTTTTTATTTGCAATCGCAATATTATCTTTTCATTTTCTAATTCTTGTCCGTCAGAATCTACATTTGTCTCTAAACTGGACTTCAGCTACAATCCTGTTACTCTTTTGATAAACTTCCACAGTATTTTCATTCTCCATGTTAACCGGCTACAAAAAATAATAAGCCGGGCGCGTGGAACCGATGGCAGCCATCGAAAATGCGACGATGCTAAACGTCAATGATATGGCGTACTACTGAAGTCGAGTAGTAGATTATTAAGGTTGCTTCCATATTATAAAAATAATAGGAAACTCGAAATTCAATACTTAAAAAATATTTCTCGAAAAATAGGCCATATACATATATCTAAAACGTGGCGGTATTGCGGCGTGAAATAGACTCTAAGTTTACTAGCATGGTCATCACCGTACCTCCTTGATAAAACATTTTATTTTTTTCGTAGGATAGTTTGAAGAAGACGACGTGTACAAATACCTTTTTTACCCACTGTAGGTAGATGTAGCTCGTTAGTGAGTATCTATCTAAACAAAATCTTGTTCTTCTTGTTTCTCGCAGTGCGCGAGAGGATCGGACCGTTCGCGCAACCTGATGTCGTTCAGCACGCTCCGGGCTTGCCGAAAACCCGTTCCGGCAAGATAATGCGGCGTATACTGAGAAAAATTGCGATAGGCGACAGGAACGTCGGTGACACGTCCACCCTGGCCGACGAGACGATCGTCGATGTACTCTTCCAACTGAGGCCCCAATAATTATTCGAACACGCGAAAGCGAAACAATGAAATTGCCACACTCGCGATATCGTGCGAGCGTCGACGATTTCGCGACGTCATCATAGAGTGGCTAGCACGTAAACAAGGAGCATCGACGCCGCCCGCGCCATCGTAAGGTCCACCAAGCGCACAAAAAGCGCGCTCGCGTGCGCTGGCCGGAGAACAAACGCGCGCGGATGAAAAAGAACAGAGCAAGGAAGAAAGGACAACAGTGACGCGATAGAACAAAAATTCGTTCGTTTCAATATTAAAATGGATATTGGAAGGTTATTTCTACGAAATAATGTTAGTCGGGAAGGTCATCACTCCGCGACAAAAAAAAACGAAAACGAAACGTATGAAAGTAATTAATGATAAATAATTACGAAATATATATAGAGGAGGGGAAAAAATCTGAAATACGTGTATATATATATACGAGTATACAGGGTGTTAGGAAGGTCGATGCAAAGCCTTAAGGGGGTGATAGATTACCTCATTAGGAACATATCTAACCTAGGTTACCTTAGTCCAAAGTCTAAGGACTTCGAGTTATCATGGTAAGTATGCTTTTTGGAAAATTTCCAAAAATTAGGTACTAACTCGTTTACTTCTTATTTTAATACTATTTTTTTTAATAGGCATTTTTATATTCCTAACGAGGTGACCTATCACCCCCTTAAGGCTTTGCATCGACTTTCCTAACACCCTGTATAAATATATGAGGTATTCCAAGTTTTTTCGAACAGCCTAAAAGCCTGACCTTCTTCAATCTTTGTCAAAGTTGGTGATGTTTTTGTACCATATATTTTGAGAACGTGGCATTTTTTTCAGATTTTTGTCGGCTCACTAACTCGGCTAACTCGGAGATAAGATTTTACACGTGATAAATTTTCACATGATCGTATCGTAGTGATCTTCTCGTCGTACGAAAACATGTCCTTTACAACAAAAGATGCCTTTTTCTATGAGGTGTTTTGGAAAAAGTGTTCAACATTTTCCAAGTACTACAACACTAAAAAAAAGAAAACAACTGCAATTTGTAATTTTTTAACCCCAATGACTAAATTGATCGTGCTGAAATTTACACTGAATTTTCTTTCATTAGTGTAAAACAACATGTGGAAGTTTCATTTTGGGCTGGGCTTGCGTTCAGTTAATATCGTCGTCTTAAATTTAATGGGAAATTGTTTTTGTTGAATAACTCGGTGATTTACAATTTTTAAGTAAAAATGGTAACGGCTAAACTTGTAGGAAATCGAGTACTTTACAACTTTGGTCATTACAGTTTTTTCTCTACCATCGATATTTTTCGAATTAAACCTGAAAAAAGCGGTTATTGCATTGTCACGTTTATTTTTAACTTTAGGGCATAAATGAACAGGAAAGAACTTGTAGAGAATGAAATTTTGGACAATTTTTGTTCCCACCTTTTTTTTCCTAGAATCAATATTGAAGATCGTACGCCAATGGTAAAAGAAAAGATCGAATGGTTGGCGAAATAATATTTTCACGCTTCCTGTTTTTTTTGCCGTTGCCGTACGACCTTAAATAATGATTCGAAAAAAAAGATAGAGACTAAAATTGTCGAGAATTTCATTCGCTACAAGCTTGTTTATGATCGTTGATGCTCTAAAGTTGAAAATGAATGAGATAATGCTATAGTCGCTTTTTTCAGGTTTAATTCGAAAAATATTGATGGTAGAGAAAAAACTGTAATGACCAAAGTTGTAAAGCACTCGATTTCCTACAAGTTTTGCCATTGCCATTTTTACTTAATAATTGTAAATCGCCGAGTTATTCAACAAAAACAATTTCCCATTCAATTTAAGACGACGATATTAACTGAACGCAAGCCCGGCCCAGAATGAAACTTACACATGTTGTTTAACACTAATAAAAGAAAATTCAGTGCAAATTTCAGCAGGATCGACCTAGTCATTGGGGTTAAAAAAATAAATAATTAAATATTTTTCTGTTTTTAGTGTTGTAGTGCTTGGAAAATTTTGATTTTTTTTCAAAATAGTTCATAGAAAAACGCATCTTTTTTTGTAGAGGACGGTTTTTTGTACGACGAGAAGATCACTCCGATACGATCATTTGAAATTTTATCACGTGTAAAATCTCATCTCCGAGTTAGCGAGCCGATAAAAATCTGAGAAAAATGCCACGTACTCAAAATACATGATACAAAACCATCACCGACTATGAAAAAGATTGAAGAAGGTCAGTCTTTTAGGCCGTTCGAAAACACTTGTAATACCTCATATATATAAATTAGGTGTACAAATTAATGTCTTGCTTCTTATAGATTTTAGAAATTCTTTGAAAAAGTACAATAATGATTTTCATCAATCCAATAGCCTTCTGGATTCTATTTTATTGGTCAAAATCATTGCTGTACTTTTGTAAATGAATTTTAAACTTTACAAAACGCAAGAAATTAATTTGTTCATCTTACATATGTCACGCTTAAAATCCATTTTCAGTTTAACCGCGTTTTCCTTAGTAGAAACTAGTTGTTACTGAACGCGTTCGTTACAACTAGTTTTTCCCAGTAAAAAGACAGAATTTACTGAAATATGAATTTACACGTTAAGTTGAAACTCGCCCTGAACTGCAAACGAACCCAAACAATTTTAACTGATTTATTTAGTTAGAACTAGTTTTACCTAGATAAGACTAGTTTTAACTGAAATTCAAATTTATTTAACAGTAAATTCTTTTGCAAGAGGAAAAACTAGTTCCAACGAAGGCGTTCAGTCAGAACTAGTTTTTATGAGCTAAAAAGCGTTTAAACTGAAAACTGGTTTCGACTGCAACATATGTACATACGTATGTTAGGTTTACCAAACAGTTCTGCCCGATAATGTCATCTCAACAGATGACCTTATTGGCAAGAACTTTCCGGTGGACCTTATACATACATATATATATATACACACACATATACATATACACATATGAGGAAGGAGATTTAGGGAGACCGTGAATTAAAATGGAAATAGAGCAAAAATAAACGAGGATAAATATGCCAATGTCCGATCGTGCATCGATCAAATCGGCGCGTGTTTGTGTATCAATAACACGAGATACACGCGTACACGTACACCATGTACTCGCACTAACGCACGTTATTTATTGTATCGTATGATATGAAATTCGAGCGATTTGTTATGCGAGGAGGGAGGGAGAGAGAGAGAGAGAGAGGGAGAGAGAGGAGAAAAAAGAATTCAATAAAATGAGTCGTCTCCGCTTGAATTTTCTCCCAACTGTATCATTGCTAAAAGAGAGGGAAAAATAAGTACGTATTGCGGCAATAAAAACGTCGAAGAAACGCAACGGAAGTGACGGGGAAAAGGGCCAGGGGCGCGTTGCATACATATCATTCCGGGAGGAACACAAAACTAACTTATAGGTATGTGATAATTGATACGAGTTATCGAAGCATAATAATTATATATATATATATATATATATATATATATATATATATATATATATATACAGGTATACAATGTTATACAAGAGTAAATGATGAAATCGCAATTACGCAGAAAACAAATATGGATTGTAAATGTACTATACATACATATGTGCAGAAATTGCATAAATGATTGTTATCTTAATTTTGTTTTTCTCTCTTTTTTTTTGTCTCGTTGCTCAAAACTTGCTTCATACCCATTCGTCCCTCCTGATTCATGAACCGCGTGAGGCAACATTTAATAGCAGTAGAACATTTTTCAACTTATCAGGCTTAGGAGAAGACTTTTCATACAAATTTGCATAGTTCGAAGGGCGTCATCGAGCGGTGCCTACGGATTCATCCAGGTGAAAATGGTGGTCGTCACTTTGAGCACCTTTTATAGGAGTATGTGTTTGCACCGTTTTTTTAATCGATTCTAGGCTGAAAACATTGAAATTTCGTTTTCATCGACGTCTTTATACTAAATCTTGAAATTCGGCGTGTGAACTTATTGTTGGTTCCTTGATAATGTTCTAAAAAGAAATAGTGGTCCCATCGAAAATTATATGTAAAAAAAGTATTAAAAAAAAAACAAGCTTTTATTTAATGTGCATTTTTCGTGCTGCACAATCCGTGATACGATTGGCACCTTTACTCCAAGCAACATTAAGGGGTCATCACAGTGTAACGGGTTGAAAAATAGCTGATTCTCGCTATTTTTTTTCTCGATGGTTAAAATACGCTGATTAGTCTGATTTTTTATGTAAAATCGAAGCACTCGTGGAGAACAGAAAATCATTTTTTTCACGTTTGTTACGTGTTTTGTAAAGGTTGAAAATGTTTAAAAAAAAGGAGTCCGCACGGTGTACAGGGTTGTGGCCGTAAATATTATCTTAAACGAAATTTGTAAAAAGATTATTAATCAGTATCGAAGACGCTATCTTGCTATGCAGGTTGTTTTAAATCAAAATTGACCAAATGACGGTGGTTTGACAAAAAAGTATCAAATTTTGCCTACTTTTTCGATAATTTTTCGTCAAAAAAGATTAAGATTTCGAGAACAAAAAGATGAAGATTTCGGAAAAAAAAATTCGTTACAAACATATGAAAATTTCGAGAAAAAATGTAAAGAATTCGAAAAAAAATATGAAGATTTCGAAAAAAATATGAAGATTTCGAAAAAAAAAGATAAAGAATGGCATCAAAAATGTTGTGTCAAAATTTGAGACGGATAACTTTAAAGCTCGTGCTTTGAGAATTTTCGAAATTACACCGTTTTCGAAAAACGACATTTCGAGAAAAACGCGTTTAAAGTTTCGAGCGCGGAATTTTTATATAAATTGTCTACTTAAGTTCATGTAAGTATATGAACAGCATGTTTATAACCGTCCATACTATCGGATAATGCACCAAAAAAAAATCGCGAACTTCGAATGATCAGAACGCTCAAAACTCCGAAAGAATTTTACACGAAAGACGAAAACTCCGAAAATCTCAACACTATCAAAACAATTCGGCTATGGAAGTTTTGACAGTTTCAAAATTTTCAATGAATCGACGAATTATTTCTACAATTTTTTTTATTAAGGGCATGTACAAGGTCAACATAACCTCACAAATTTTCCAACCCAATTGTCTCATGGATGGTTGAATTTTTTAGGAAAAACAAAGCATTTGCCCTAAATATTATTAATCTCTGAGAAATCTCTGTTCAAAAATATCAGCTATCTCTCTCGCACTCATATGTCACGTGGTAGATCTTCTACTTCGCCTTTTATACGTCAAATTTGAAATTTGTCCAGACAATGTTATACGTTCTGCATCATTTACAGTCAACTGTGTAGACTTTCGCTGGCATGATCTTAACGAACCTTTTAATTTCGGAACATTAAAATTAGGAATTTCAAACCGTCGGCGCATTCAAAGTTCGTAATTTCAACCCGGCCCCCATGTCAAAATCATGCCAGCGAAAGTCTACACAGTTGACCGCAGAGTTTGGCGTTATTCTATTTATAAATACGAATACGAATTTATTCACATCGTGAATTTCATGTGAATATAAATATAAATTTATTCATACTTCATTTATTTTTATTCACATGCATGCATACAAATACAATTGTATTCACAAATATTCTGAACATACAAATAAATTCACAAAAATGTGAATATTTACGAAAAATCCTGTGAATTAAAAAAATTCACAAAAAATCTGTGAATGCAAATGTATTGGCAAAAAATTGTATATACGAAAAAATTCACAAAATAAGTTGTGAATTTTTTCGTATTTAAGACAAATAAAAATCAAATTCACAATGATTAGATTAAAATTTACACCAAAAGTGAGTTCATACTTGTTGAGTTCAACACAATGTTTTCTCTCAAAATACCTAAGGACTCACTTGTGGTGTACATTTTAATATAATTGTCGTGAATTCGATTTTAATTTTCTTCAACTTGAGGAAATTCACAACTCATTTTGTGAATTTGTTCATATTCATAATGTAATATTTGAAACTCACAACTTTTTTAGCAAAAATTTCTTTGCCTCGACGCAATGTTTTCTCTCAAAATACGTGAGGACTCACTTTTGGTGTAAATTTTAATCTAATCATTGTGAATTTGATTTTAATTTGTCTTAAATACGAAAAAAATCACAACTTATTTTGTGATTTTTTGGTATTTACAATTTTTTGTGAATACATTTACATTTACGGATTTTGATGTGAATTTTTTTTAATTCACAGGATTTTTTGTAAATATTCACATTTTTTGTGAATATTCACAATTTTTTCTGTGAATTTATTTGTACATTCAGAATATTTGCGAATACAATTGTATTTGTATTCGTATTTACAATAAGTAAAGTATGAATAAACTCGTATTCGTATTTATAAATAGAATTACGCCCAACTCTGGTTGACCGTAAATGATGTAGAACGTATAACATTGTCTAGACAATTTTCAAAATTGACGCAAAATCACTTCTTGATAAAACAAAAATCTTAAAATAATTCGTCGATTTATTGAAAACGTTGAAACTTTTAAAACTTCCATAGCCGAATTATTTTGACGGTGTTCAAGATGTTCGAGGTTTTGATCTTTCGTGTAAAATTCTTTCGGAGTTTTGAGCGTTCTGATCATTCAAAGTTCGGAATTTCAACCCGGCCCCATCTTGAATTACGGAATATTAAAATTCGCAATTTTAAACCGTTGGAGCATTCAAAGTTCGGAATTTCAACCCGGTCGCAAATTTTACACTGTGATGGTCCCTGAAAAAAAATCTGCATCGCAGCGAGCTCTGGATCGCCCATGCGGTTTGGGTCACGTGACGAATTTCCGCAAACGCCCAGCAGACGGCGCACGGGGCGCGACCGTTTTCAGTTAAAGAGAGAGGGAGGGAGAGAGCGAGACACACACACACACACACACCTGAGACGGCGCGGTACAATATCATCGCGCGTGATCGAACGCCTCTCTCGCTCTTTGCTAATCTCATCATCCGACCAACCCCAGTGCGGTCAGTGTCGTCAGTATCTCGAATGCCGTACAACGTGCAGCATCGTCGTAGCCAGCCGTACCTCGTCAAGTCATTCGTAGCGCCATAATCGACCGCTCTTTCATCCTTCTCGCCGTGTATCGATTATTTTCATTTTCAATCGAAATAACAAAATAATGACGAGCGTAGACGAATTCTACGAGGTCGCCCTCGCAATCGTGCGTCAAGCCGGAGACGTGAGTTGTTTCTTTTTGCGAAAAAAACACGACAGAGAATTGTTTGGTTTTTAAGACCGAAAAAGAAAGTTGCGATACGTTTAACGGGAGGGGGGGGAGGGGTGCTGTCGATTGAACGAAGGCGACATGACAGGGATACTTGAAAATTTTTCAGTGTTTACCCTAGCGACAGCGCGCGCTCGAACCCCATCCCCGTTCCGTCCTACTGACACCCTTAAGGAGACTTTGTCCTTGGAGTGCCATATTTCAGGTGTTTACATTTTATTTTTTTAAAGGAAACGAGTAAAGCTTTTTGAGTGCGGTTTTTTTCTTGCTTTTATTCATGATATACAGAACGTTGAAAAATTTCTTTTTGAAAAAAAAAACCAAAATGGCCGCCGTTGCAGCTCCGCGAAAACAGGTCCTCAAATCGCGGGAGGTAAACGGCTGACACCACTGCCCCCTCTTTGTTGATCTGAAACACAAATTCAAAGCATATTATCAATCTGTGACCCTTTGGTCATGGAATGACGGATGGGTTTTTTGTTTAGTACAAATTTCGGAAAATGGCGGCAATTTAAAAAAAAGATCGAATTTTCGCGTTTTTTTCGTATAAAAAGATAAATAATAAATGCAAAAATGTATCTATCGAAAAAACGATCCGTCATTCCGTGAAGACATATTTTCTGAGTATGCTCTCCAAATTTCAGGTCGATATGTTAATTACAGCGGTCAGGAGAATGTCAGCCATTTTTAAAAACGTGTTTTCGAGAAAAACGCGTTCAAAGTTTTGTAATGTGTTTACACAAATGTGTTTATAATAACCGCTAATCGGCAATGCCTGGTCCATAGAGGCATCCCTCCTCTTCTAGCTGCTCATGTTGAGCTCAAATTGATTTTTTGAAAATTTCAAGGACAAAGTCTCCCTTAAGGTATTCCTTTCGCGGAGGGCCGTGTTTTGTGGGGTATAAGAGCGGCCCTTCTGAATCATTGGTAAATTACGGTGGCGCTTAATAAAAATAAGTCGAAATCAACTATTATACCTAACGATAAACTGGAATGAAACATTTCGCGCGAAGGATAAAATTCCGAAAAGGCCATACCGCCGATTAATTCGGAATTTCGTGTAGCCGTGTATTTTGACTCGCTGATCACGAATATCACAGTGAAAATATCCACAAATTTGATTTCCAAGGTCAAAACTCACAAAAACTGATTATTTAAAAGTTTTTCTATTTTATTTTAGTAACTGTTGATCTTAGAGAAAAATGTTTCATACAAAAGTTGTAGCCTATAAAAAGATTGATCTTTTATGTTTCATACAAGTTTTGGCTAAAACCATTTTGTTTCGAGAAAAATGGGGTAATACTCCAATGAGTACATTTTGCTGAACTCCATTAATTTCGATATTATTTACTTACGCACTTTACCGTGGAGAGGTTCGAGTTTCGTCTTTAAACTTAAACAACAAGGCAACAAAATAAAATAAAGTACAAAAAAGCCTAAAATAAAGTAAAATATTAAAAAAAAACAATAAAATAAAATACAAAAAATAAACATGCACTTTAAAGACTAAACTCCAACCTTCCCGCGGTGAAGTGCGTAAGTAGATAATATCGAAACTAATGGAGTTTGGCAAAAAGTACTTATGCGAGTATCATCCCATTTTTCTCGAAACAGAATGGTTTTAGACAACAACTGTCTAGAACATAAAGAATCAATCTTTTTATGGGCTACAACTTTTGTAGGAAACAGTTTTTTCTAAGATCAGCATTTATTAATAAAATAGATAAACTTAAAAAAACAGATTTTTCAAGTTTTGACCTTGCAAATCAAATTTGCGGGTATTTTCACCATCATTTTCGCGATCAGCGAGTCAAAACACATGGATACATGAAATTCCAAATTAATCAGCGATATGGGCTTTTCATTTCATCAAGTTTTATCATTAATGTTTTCTTTCAACATTCGGTGACCCCGGTGTTTTCATTGTCCGTGCGGAATCTTTAGATTTTTCTACGCGCGCAAGCAGTTTATATTAGGCATCTAGAGTTATTTAACGTATAAATTATTAGATAGAAATGTGGCCGGCGTGTTACTTACACAAAGCGTCGTATAAAGGAGACGATTTTAGAGTCGTAATTTTTCGTTAAAAGTTCGGTTACTTGGCTTGAAATTGGTAAACATTCGGAAGCGGAGCGCCTGCTAGAATCAGCCTAATTTTTATTTGAATGGTTCTATATATATATTAGGACTTGGAATGAAATCGTAGCGTTCTTTTAATGAAAAAAAAATATTTATTTTAAATGAAAATAAAAAAATACGATCCCCAGTTATGGTTTCATTCAGTTTCAGCAGTTCATAATAAATCACACCCCTCTGATCCCACAAAATACAGAGCAGGAGCTTAGACCCATGGATATTTGGCTTTGCCACTGATGTTGATGGTTGGCCGGGCTTAACCCATGACTTTCTGCGCTTCGGATTGTCGTAATGGATCCATTTTTCATCACCAGTGACAATTCGATGCAAAAAACCGGGAAAAAAGCGGGAAGTAAAACTCCCCGCAAAAACACTTGATTCGGCACAAATGTTGACATATTCGATAAATTATAAAGTGTTGTTATTTACGATTCAAGAAGAGGTTATGTACAGCAAATGACATTCAATGATAGCTGCTTCGAGATGAATACATCACTGTCGGTAACAACGAAATACTGTACTACCTACGCCATCTCTTGTAAAGTGCCACGAATTAATTCCAATATATATATATATATATATATATATATATATATATATATATATATATAAACCATTCAGACAACAATTAGCTTGATTCTAGCAGGAGTTCCACTTCCGAATATTTACCTTGAAATTTTACCAGTATACTGGGCTGTATTTTTACTTGATTATATACGAAAACCAGTTAATTGTTAAATATTCGGGTTCGTGAAAGGAATACCGTAGATTCATGATTAGGAAGTCGTTAAAGATTTTTCAATTCATAATTACATCTTTAATTTTTTTTTACGCGATAAGATTACGATAACTACGCTCATTTGGATTGCGCACGGCGGTAACGTTTCGGTATTATTATTATTGTTAGCGATATCAATCGTTTACACACCTCGGAACTTAATAATAATTGCCGGTAAACAACAGAATAGAATAATTACCCATTACCATTTGCACACAATGGTAATAACAATGACGATCGTTTACATAATAATAATCATTGGAAAAATTATTATCGTTATTGGTTATATTTTTACCAGGGAAGTTTACATACCTCGATATTTAATAATTATAATAATAATGATAAACACTTACACAGTGATCATGACACATGACTATTATTGTCATTGGCGTAGAGAGCATTTTTTTTCATGGGGGAGCTGACAAAAAAGTGGTTTCGTTCACAATCTTCTTTTTAAATAAAATTTAGATAATCGTCGATCATCAAGGAAGACACATGAAATATGAAGCGTTCATCACACATTCATGTTAACATTAATACCAAACTCTTGCAATATCATTTTCTTTTTAATCAACTAATTTTTTATCATCTTTTATTCTAGTTGCCAATCTTTAAACTTTATTTTCAGCGGGTACTCAATTAAATACGTCTTAGCTTTCTATTTTTTCTGCAAAGCGGCCCAACATTTTTTTTGGTTGGAACATTTTGTTTAACAATTTTTTGTTCACTATTATCTTTTTTTAAATAAAATTTTTAAAATAGTCGACCATCACGGTATACACATGAAATTTGAAACTTTAATCACACATTCATGTTAACATTAATATCAAACTCTTGCAATATCTTTTTTTTATTCAACTAATTTTTCATCATTCTCTAATCCAGTTACCAATCTTTCAACTTTACTTTCAGCAGATATTCAATTAAATAAGTCTTGGTTTTCGATTCTTTTTGCAAAACGGTCTAACACTTTATTAGTTGAAATTTCTTTTAACAATGCCATTACCTATGTTCAGCGGTGACATATGAGAGAATCGTTCCTGACGCATGTGCCTCTAAGCCACGTTTTTATCTGCCTCATGGAGCTTAGTCGGAGTGCTATTGCTGCTTGGAAAAGTTTATATGAATTGGGAGAGTCCTTCTTTTCAATATGCTTTCTCAAATTTCCAGCATTTATTTCTTCATTTTTAAGGGGTAAGGCCACAGTAGAATTTTCAAAAATTCGATTTTTTTTCTTCGCTAAAACTGTGCTTTATCATCATAAGAATAAGTTACTATTCGATTTATAGCAAAACATTTTTTTTTCGCCGACTTTGAGCGTATAACGTAAGCCCACCTCTGGCACGGCCATAGAGTACCTAAAACTTCAAACGCGTTTTTCTCGAAACAGCTTTTCCCAATTGGCGTGACAAAGAACTTCAACAATTTTCACTCGCAGAGAAGTTCGTACGGAATTTCTGATCAATCAAAAACGTTTCATTTTATGAGCAGTTTATGAGCAGTTATAACGAAATTTCTCACTGCAAATTAATTTCTTAAGTTCAAATACCTACAACTTTTGAACAAAACAATATTTTTTAAATTCCGTACGTACTTCTCTAGATATTCTAATGTAGACGAGGATTTTTGTTTTTTGTTCTAGGTAAAAAATTGCGGATGCTAAATGTCACGCCGCGAAGCGCCTAAAAAAAGATAACAAAAGAAAATATTAGTAGTTGGCCATTTGGTACATCGAAAAAAAATGCTAACAGCTTGATACTCATACTAAATAGATGTGTAATTAATTTTATGAGTGAATGACTTTTTCATACGAAAAAAATTGTTAAATTCGCACATGATTTTATACGAACTTTGCCACCCCCTTTCGTTTAGGGGTTGAATTTCGAAAAACGCCAAAATACGTGTTTCATCGATTGTGGTGAAGAGCTTTAATACTAAGTTTCAAGTAAATCTTTTGACCAGATTTTTATTTTTACTTTACATACAAACTTTGCCACCCTTATTCTCCCTTTAACCCTTTCAGTCACAGTGGGGCCGCTACGGTCCCACCCTTTAAAAACTCAGCTCAGAGCTCTAATATTAAACCAATGCTTCTGAAAATACGGATCTAGGGGTTTTTTAAGTCGCTGATCACGAATATGAAGTCAGATTGTGAACATTCAAAATGGTGGATGCGATATAGTCAATCCAACTGGGCAATGTAACAATAAAAATTTCAATCATATAAAATCCTAGATTATCAGAAATATTCCTTCTAATATACATTAGAAATAAATATTTCAATTAATTTGCGATCTAATGCCAGATTCGTAATCAGCGACTCCGAAAACCCCTGCATACAAAGTTTTAGAAGAATTAATAAGTATTTAGAATTTCACGTCCGCCATTTTGAATTTTGAAAATCTAATGCCGGATTCGTAATCAGCGACCCCGAAAACCCCCAAGTACCAATTTTCATCAAAATCGGTGCAGATGAAAAATGCATGACTGAAAGGGTTAAGGGTTGAATTTCGAAAAATCCCTTCTAGTGGATGCTTACGTCGCAAAAGCCCCCTACTGTCTAAATTTCATGTAATTAGCTGCAGCGGTTTTGGCTCGGCGTTGATGAATCAGTCGGGACATGTTCTTTTTCATGTATAGATTTCTTTATGCTTGCTTGGGTGAAACAAATATAATAAATCGATTATTTGGATTTAATTATTTTGGATCGATTTTTTTCTATAGGGGGGGGGATGCCTACCTCTGTCCCCCTATGCCTACACCAATTACTATTATGCCTAGTAATTATAAAATTGACGATAAGAATAATTATTGCCATTTTTCTATACCGGTTCGATATCAAAAAGGAATATCTCCACAGATTGCACCTCGGCAATGATAATTGACTTGATTTTAGATAATTAAATCAAGAATGAACAAGCCAAAAGAAGTCATGCTAAAGTCTTGCGACGTCGATCTCGTGACCGAATCCGATCGGCAAGTGGAGGCGCTCTTCATGAATGGAATAACCGAGAAATTTCCCGAACACAGGTAAATATCAAAGATAGTATGACAATTTGTGCGACGCTGCGCACGATAATGACGTTAAACAATGACGGTGCACGTACTCGGTTCTCTCGAAAGCCTCTTGCTATAACGAACACACGAA
Source organism: Ophion slaviceki (assembly GCA_944452715.1). NCBI lineage: Eukaryota > Metazoa > Arthropoda > Insecta > Hymenoptera > Ichneumonidae > Ophion > Ophion slaviceki. The sequence continues at coordinate 14,177,315 of OX101793.1, read as the reverse complement.
TGGGTTCGAAAAGTACAAGGACAAATGCACGGAAAACTGACTTACGCTCATGAATAATCATTTATCTTTGTAACGAAAAAAAAGGGAAAACATTCTCGTATAAAATATTGCGGCACTGAAGAAGAATTTTATGGTTGTTGCGCATTATTGACTCATCAATTCTCTGACTTTTCCAGGTTTTGCAAGTATTCCAGGGACATTGGGGTCAAATAACGAACATGATTTTTTTAGATCAAATATATAAAAATGTCAAATATTGAAATAAAAGCTAAAAAAATTGTAATTCGAAAAATATAATTTAAACACTAAATAACACACACACACATTTTTAATATATATATATATATATAAACCCTCCGTCTGTACACTGGGTCGTAAAAGTCCTGCTTATGTTTTGTCTAAGAAAAAATCGTCAAAAAAATCTGAAGAAATTCTGAATTACTTTTACAACATTTCTTTCCACTATCCAATCATTTACTTACCCATTTATTGTAAATACATTTTTTTACAACAATAAAAGTAACCGAAAATGGAGGGAAAATCAATTTTCATTAAAAAAATCATGACTAAAGCAAATTTTCATGTAAAAATAAAATTCTTACGGGGTTGTATAGCTGAATACATGTACTATTAGGAAAAAAAATACGGTGAATGTGCTCCTTTAAAAAAGTATATTCATTTTGACTACCGAAAAGGTCACTGTTTTTAATAGAAAAAAATCAGAGAAAATAATATTTTTCGGTTTATTTTTAGTTTTTTATTACAAATCCAAATGTTTTTTATTACATAATCATAGTAATAAAGTAAATATAAGTAATTAAGGTCTTAGGCCACTCTAGAGGCCGAAAAAATAGGCTTTTTGGGGATTTTTTTTCCAGAAAAACTACAAAATAAATCGAGATTACAAAGAAGGGTGTTTATCATACATATCAGTGACTGTATACAATCATTTTTTTGCAGCGATTAATTTCAAAATCGCGGCTATGCAGCGTTTATCTCAAAACTGGATTTTTATAGTTGGCCGAAAACATAACTCAGACAATTTTCAACCGATTCACTTGAAATGTTGAATATATCTCGAAAAATACATTGTCTATGGAAGTACGTGGGACTTTTTTATATTGCATAGTTAATTTGTTATTAACAATTATCTGAGGATTTTTTAGTGAAATTTTTCACTTTCCAAAAATTTGCCTAAAGATCATCGCTTTCGAATTAGTCTAATACGTGCGATAAAAACAATTTCAGGAAGGTTAAAATTATTATAAAAGTCGAAAAAGGGCATAAATTTAATTTTACTCACTTACACGAAACACCGTCGCCGTTTGTACACTGGGTCTTCTACGGCACGCTCGAGACTTTCACTTTCTGCTGTTCAGACACAAAATGATCGATCGTGACGGCCCTGTGCGTACGACTTACCCCTACTTCCTAGTTTTTTACGGATGGGACCCGACCCCCCCTCGAAAATCCTGAGATATTTTATTTGAAAATTTGGCTTGTGCCTTCAACGACCCAGTGTACAGACGGAGGGTTAAAAGCACATACAGAACCAGTTCTTTAGTATAAAAAAAAATTGTTACGTCGGTGCTAATAAATAAAAAATAAATATAAACACTTATTTACAGTAATATCCGTGTGGTTGTGTGTCGACAAATCGAATGCATACATTTGCATTCGATTTGTCGATACAGATTTAGAGTAAATTAGTTTTTACTTTTTGAAATTTTCAATGTTTGGCAGACATTTTTTTTATATAATGGAGAATATAAATATTTAAAAAATATACAAAAATATGTATTTTTATTCCTTTCAGATTTTTTTTTCGAGTCGGTTCCATTTTCCGTAATTCCTGCAAAAAGTAGAATCTGGAAGAATTCCAGGGAATTGTCAAAATTCCCTGATTATTCCAGAAGGACAGAAATTCCCTGAGTTTTTTCGATTTTCCCTGTTTTCCATATGCGTGACAGCCATGAACGTGCAATGAGCATTTTTTAAATCTCTTTTTGGCGATAGTAACATTTTTTTAGGGAGTAAAAAAAAGTATGTTGATCATTGTGCAGATTTATCGGCGAGGAAACAACGAGTTCCGGGACGAGCGTTGAGCTGACGGACTCGCCCACGTGGGTGATAGATCCGATCGACGGAACGATGAATTTCGTTCACGGTCTTCCCCACACCTGCATATCCGTCGCTCTCCTGGTCGACAAGATCACGGAAATTGGCATCGTCTACAATCCGATAATCGAACAGCTCTTCACCGCTGTGAAGGGAAAGGGCGCCTTTCTGAACGGCGAACCCATACACGTATCCGGCGAAAAGGGTAAGAGACTCGAGCGATGAGCGCGATACAATGGAATTTCCAGGCGCCGAAAAAAAATTAAGAATTATACAACGCGGGTTGAATTTTTGCAGAACTGTCGAAGGCTCTTCTCATGATGGAAATGGGAACCAGCAGGGATCCGGAAAAAATGAGAACTGTGTTTAAGAATGTACAGACTCTAACGCCGGAAGTGCACGGGTTAGAGTTTTTATTTGTTTGGGGCTCGCATTGCTCGTTATTTTTTAATTAATTTTCTTTAATTTAATCGTGAGCTTTCTATTTTTATTATTTTCTTCCTTATTCATATTTAATTATTTTAAAAAATGACTAACTCATTTAAAAACAATAATTTTTCTATGCATGTTCTAATTATTTTTTTATCGCTTTTCTTCCAAGTAATTTACTGACTACTTTCCGTCCATGTTATTATGTATCTATTATTATTAACCTAGTTATTTATTATTTGTTAGTATTATTTTTTCCGTTCTTTTACTCGCAGTAATTCAGTAACCTTTGTTCAATGTATTGGGAGTACAAATAAGTCTCCGCCGTTTGACAAAAGATGGCCCCACCAGGAGGTTGCGGTTCAAATTGTCGGATGTAAAACGTCATATCGTAAGGTTGGACATCTGGCAAGACCATAACCTTGAAATATTAGCGATTTTGTATCAGCATCACGTAATTTTTTTCGTGCGAAAATGTCGAGTTTTGACACGAATAAGCGTCATGTGCGGGAGCTTTTGATTTACTTCTTTAATTTGATGAAATCTGCAGCCGAGGTGCATCGATTGCTTGTAGAAGCATATGGCAAGGCTGCTTTAAGTGAGAGAAGTTGTCGTGGGTGGTTTCGAAAGTTTAAGAACGGTGAGTTTGACGTCGAAGACAAAGAACGTAGCGGAAGGCCGAAAGTGTACGAAGACGTGGAATTGGAAGCATTATCGAAGGGAGATGCGTGCCAAACGCAAGAAGAACTTGCACTTACATTAGGACTGACTCAACAAACAATTTCACATCGTTTAAAATCGTTGGGAATGATTCAAAAGCAAGGAAATTGGGTTCCATATGAACTGAAGCCGAGAAACGTTGAACGCCGATTTTGCACATGTGAAATGCTGCTTGCCAGGCATAAGCGAAAGGGTCACTCATAACACTCAATTGGGAAGTTTTACCCCACCCGCCGTATTCACCAGACGTTGCTCCCTCCGACTATCATTTATTTCGATCGATGACGCACTGTCTGAGCAGCACTTCACATCATATGAAGATACCAAAAATTGGGTAGATTTGTGGATAGCCTCAAAAGATGAAGCGTTCTTCCGACGCGGTATCCATATGGTGCGAGAAAGAGGTGAAAAAGTAGTGGCTAGCTATGGACAATCCTTTAAATGAAACATAAATTACCGTTCTTTCATACTAAATACCCAATTTTTTTTTTGAAACCGGCGCAGACTTATTTGTGCTCCCAATAGTATTTATTATTTATTGAAATCTAAGATGTCTTCAATTCCTCAATTGTACATTTACTATTTCCACTTTTAATTAATACTGGACCACATTTTAATTTCAATGGCAGAGTTTTTCTTATTCATTGCAATAGTGACTTGTGATTTTTCTTTAAAACTCCAGCCTAAATTTCCAAGTCAGTTTAGTGATTTTCGTTTGATTTTTTTAAACGTAGGGTTCGATCGCTCGGCTCGGCGGCTCTGAATATGTGCATGGTAGCTCTCGGCGGTGCCGACGCGGATTTCGAATTTGGAATTCACATATGGGACTTCGCGGCTGGTAATCTAATAGTCCAAGAAGCCGGAGGCGTTTGTATCGATCCGGCAGGTAATTAAAAGATCCCTGGTCGCTGTCGCGTTCGACGGAATTTCCCCTGTTTCCGTCTCTCGTAATTTTTCTTTTTTCCAGGTGGACCATTGGATCTCCTGAGCAGGCGAATGCTCTGCGCCTCGTCGATGGAACTTGCTCAGCGAATAGCCGGACTCATAGAACAGTATTATCCGCCTCGGGATTGAAACACCAGTTCTCGAATGGACCAAATTCCCATAGTACAATAATAATACCTCGCGATTTGCGCGGTGTGCACGGGACTTATTGCATTGAATAGCTGGCTCTATGATTGTTCGAAGGTGACTACCTGTTTGTTCTTTCGAAACTGTTGCAACGGTGATTATGAGTATTTTTTTTCGTTACTTCGTTAAACCGATTATAACTCGAGATCTTGCGGGTATACGTGTTCGATCGAATAAAAACATATGTTATTCTACTAACTGTTGTCGGCAAAATAATTTGTAAGTGTGAATTACCTATTGCACAGTGATTAAGGGGTAAGGCTACTGTGAAAAGTTTGAAAAAATCGGTAGTCGCTTGAGGCAACTCAAATTGAAGGTCCAATATATGGTGCAGGCATCGCAGATTGAAGGTAAACTTATTATTACAACGATAGAACTGCTAGTAAGACTTAAGGGGAGATATACACCTAGATGGTCGAGGTCGAGGATTTAGAAGTTATGAACATTCCGTCGACCGTAGAAGACCTACACTATGGGCCTGGTATCGATGATTCCATGTAAGTTGACAAATTTCATGATTTATTCATTCCCAAATTTTCAAACGCGTTTTTCTCAAAACCACGTTTTTAAAATCGGTACCCAAAATTTCTCGAAAACCAATGAACCGATTGCCTTGAGGTTTTTTGTGGTTATTCTATACACCATTATCTATTACTTGTCATAGAATTTTTTTTCCGTTACTTAGTTTTTGTTTTATAGGCAAAATAATAACTAATTTTTGGCCCAAAAATCACTATTTATGTTCAAACGTCCGCCATTTTGTCATAAATCGATATTTTCAAAATCGGCTATGACAAGTACTAGATTATAGTATCTAATTTAATAATCTTTTTGGTTTTTTTTTTCAGATGATTTTTGAAGAAACGCCGGTGGGTACCGTATACGCAGATTTTTTTACGACGCTCCAAGAATCATACAATATCCTTGTATATTTTTCATATTTTTAAATAAAGAAAATTAAACATATTTTTGAATGTATATACTTTTAGATAATTAAAACCCCAATCCGAAATTACAAAAAGTTTTCCTTAAAAAAATTCACAAAAATAACCTTTTTTCCGGCTCCTAGGTGTATATCTCCCCTTAATGGCGGGAAACCAGTTTGGATGACTCAAAAAATCGATTTTTCCTTTATTCCATAAATTGTTAGTAAAACTATTCAAGAATATTTTCCCAAAGTAGTATAAATAATTCATCACTGCCTTGAATTTTTCGTTTCTGGTAGTTTTTTTTCAAATGCTTTTTTTTGTTGAAACGAATTTTTCTCAATTGGTATACACTAACTCAAAAAATGTCTAACCTATAGTTTTATAAAATGATAGTTTCTTTTTATAATTAGGTTCTATATGAATGCTAGTTTGGGGTAATATTGTATGAATTATATTTTTTGTAGCACAAACGGTTATAAAGTAATGCCAAAAATTACACCCTTTTGTTTAAACACCTCTAAAAATGCAATTTTCAATTTTTTGTTGAGCGTTAGGTTCATATAGGCGGAAAACATGTTCTTAAAGTAATCTTCAAACCGTATTGATTTCCGATGAAAACTGTGGCCTCCAGAGTGTACACAAACAGCAATCTCTGATGGCGACCTTCCATGGGCAGCAGGTTACAAGTTTCATATTTTCAGAGGAAATGCGTCGCAAAAATTAAAATACTTGTTTGAAAATATGTATAAAACATTCCCAAAGTTTGGATAAATTCTATTAATTCATTCCTTGTAAAAAAAATCACTAAAAAAACGTACTCCTAAACTGGTTTTCCGCCTTAAGGGTAACACCACTATGGAATTTTCAAAAAATTGATTTTTTTCTGGGCTTAAGGGATAACACCACCCTAGGATTTTGGAAAAATCGTTTTTTGGCTTAAAAAATACTTTGGGGTCACAAAAACAACATGCAATTGGTCCGACAGCAATTTTTTTTTAATAGTTCAATTATCGATTTTGCCGCAGCGCAACGCGTTTTTCTCGAAACCACTTATTTCAAACTGGGAGGACGGATTACTCGAACGCCTTCGCATGGATCGATTTGCAAATTTTGATAGCAGCTTCACATTTACATTCTCTATGGGAGTACGTAGCCGTTTTTTTATTAAATGTAAACTTCTTTTTTATAAACAATTAACTGCTTATTTTTTGGGCAAAATATCGATTTAGTTCTTTCAAAGTGCGCAATTTTTTCAAAATTTGATTAAAACAATCCTACGTAGTCCCATAGCTAATAATATATAGATTATATTTTTTTTTGGTTTTTGTTCCAGGTTTTATACTTTACGAGAAAACCGTCCTCCCGTGAAGCTATTAGTAGAAAACACTTTTTTCAAGATGGGCTCTGTCGCCACCATTTTGTATGAAAATTATAATAATTTTTTTTAAATACTTTAATATGTGTTAAATAAACCCTCTCAAAAGAAATCCTATTCCTTTTTCATACTCCCAAAATAAATAGTCAAAGTTAGGCCTTATTTTCTGGCGCTACAGTGGTGTTATCCCTTAAGATATGCTTTGAACCATCTAGAGTAAGAGGAAAACGTTTGGTTCCTGTAAAAAAAGGCCCGCAGGCCCGTGTGGGTCTGCGATGGCAGTGGCTGGCTCGTGTGCGAGACATCGACCATTTTTTTCGGAACGCGATTTTTCAAAACGGCACGCAGCATAACTCCAACAATTTTCATTCTATTTACTCCAAATTTTGAGCACATCTTTAAAATAACATTCCGAAAAGAAACACGTACGGGATTTTCCATAAGCTAATTATAATATTGTTTATTAACAAATGATTGTCCTTTTATTTTGTCGAAGATTGAGTTTTTACTTTAAAAGCTTGCTAATTACACAAAAATTAATATTTTCAAAATCCCCTACGTATTTCTCTAGCTATACTCGTGTAAATGAATAGATTTTTTTTACCTTTTCCACATTCAAATTTGCGTCAGTTATATTGCGTGCCGCAGAGCGTCTCAAATTCAACATTCCTTGCGAAAATGGCTCCAGCGTCACCATTTTGTATAATTTTGTAATATAATTTTTTTTGGTTCATTTGAAGATGTGAGTAATAACATCCTTGAATATTATTGTCCTCTTACTTGTCCTTCCACCCAAAAATCGCGAAATATCACTTAAGTTTAAAAGTTTGCATTGGCGTTACCCCTTAAACGCGTTTTTCTCGTAACTATCGTTTTCAAAGCGGTGCACACGATTTCCCGACATCTAATTAACGGATCGATTTGAAATTTGGTACACTTATTCAGTGTAATAGTAGTTTAGTCTTGACCGACGTTTTTCTCCTCAACATTTTTTTTCATTAGCTATTAACAATAAGGACGTAATTTTTCCTCGAAAAATTGAAGAAAAAAAATTCAATTTTTTAAATGTTTGAAACACGAGAACAAAAAAGGCTCGACCAAGTCTTAAGGGGAGGTATCTGAGTAAACGGTGAGAAAAACAGGTAAACTTCGGGAATTATAATCTCAAAAACTGATGTTTCGATTGGATCCGGGCTTTTTAAATTGGAAAATATGTACATTGAGGTATGTTTAGGAATTTTTTAAAATAAATTCGTTGACTGGAAGCGATTCAAACGCGATTATCTCGAAACATAGTTTTCAAAGTCGGTGCCAGATGTATCTCGAAAACGACTTGTCCGATTTTGTCCAAATTTGGATAAAATATTCTTCTATAGTTTTTCTCGTTCGCAACGTAGGATTTTTTTGAAATTTTCATTTTTGACGGAATTGCGACCGTTTAAATTTAACATTCGTTTTTCGTTCGCAATTTCCGACGATTTTGGATTGCATACACATTGCATAAAACAGCAATGGTTCAATCAAATGATAAACCTCTACGTGGCGAACGAGAAAAACTATCGAAGAATATTGTATCCAAATTTGGACAAAATCGGACAAGCCGTTTTCGAGATACATCTGGCACCGACTTTGAAAACTCTGTTTCGAGATAATCGCGTTTAAATCGCTACCAGCCAACAAATTCATTTTAAAAAATTCCTAAACATACCTCAATGTACATATTTTCCAATAAAAAAAAACCCGGATCCAATCGAAACATTAGTTTTTGAGATAAAAATTCCCAAAGTTTACTTGTTTTTCTCGCCGTTTACTCAGGTACCTCCCCTGAACCCCCTGAATCCCCTGGTGGTCAAAATCAAGTACACCGTTGAGCTCCTCACGTGCAAAGGTCCTTTACGAGATTGCTTATAGCTTCTTTAATTATTATTATTTTCCCATGAAATTTGGCAAACAAATTTGTTAATATACGTAAAAATAAATATCCAAACGATTGTTCAATCATTTTACTTTCCTCAAAATTTTTGTTTTTCAAATAACCCTGATTTCCGGGTCGCCACAGTAGCCTAGCCCCTTAAGGATATTCCACCGTCGGCTTCGACAGCTTTTCTTTCATGCAAGCTCCGTCCAAGTTTGTATTTTTTCATTTCACTAATTATATATCGTATATTTATTCAGGGATTCGTTGCGATAACTCAAATCGATCGGGGATGGAAAAAAATTCATTTTCGATCATCGTGACTACTCGTTCGCTGCATTCTTCGCGTGACAAGAGCGAATAATTTAAACCTCATTTTTCAATCACTGACAATAATATAGAAAAACGTCTGTTAAATCCAAAATTGTTCTCGAAAAATTCCATTTTTTCCATCACACCGATCAACATCGATGTGGGCGTTGTGCGAAAATAATGTCTTTATTCACCGTAGAAATTGTTGTCTGTTACGTAAATTCACGTTTTTGCGTCGGCTGCCCATATCTGCCAGCGATCGTGCCTTCGTCGTTTCTTCATTCCCAGCTCCGCGCACGGTCGTGAAAAATTTTTCATTCTGGACATCTGAAAACTCAGAAGCGTACGAATTAAATCGTGCACAACGATAATATGGACGAACTCCGCGAGTTATTTTTCTCGTAAAAATGTATCGTATTCATTCAAGAATCAACAGTAGACGGGCTATATCGGCAGAGGTTTTGCCATTTTTCCCGTGCCCTCGTGCCTCGAACGATTGGCTGTGGACGACACGTCGAGATGAGTCCCTAAGGAGCTGGAAATAGCAAAGTGTCAAGTGTCGAGTAAAAGTCGTAAAGACGCGACGATAGAAGCCCGCGAGGTCGTACAAATAAGAATTGGGGAAAAAATAAAACGAATTTCGAGATACTCGCGAAATTCGTCCGACGAAATAGCACGGGCAATCCCTCACACAAGAATTCGTCTCGCTTTCGTAAATCGATATTTCTTACCTGTGCGGGATACTTACGCGCGTCTCTGTACGTTTATTCATTTCGCTTACGTTTCCCCCGTCAATTCAAACATATCTTTTTCAAATACTCTTAGCTCGCTATTACCAGATAAAATGTCTCGTCGTTTATGGACTCGACGGGAAACGAGTATCACGCATTGCGCCAGTACAGACTCGAGAGTTTGCGTGAGCGTGTTGGGGACAATCTCGCGTGTATTCTCCCGCGTATTTGTGCCCGCATCGTGTCGTAGCAGCGGAGATGATGCGCGCCGTTGTGATATTCTCTCAATCCGTCATCCCCCATCATCGCCTCCCCTCCGCACAGGGAGGGCTACAAGTGAAACATTACCAAATAGCCAATTAGAACAATCAAAGCACCCGTATCTTAACGCGTATCGTGTCAGTTTTTTTGTTTGTTTTGTTTGCTTTTCTTTTCATTCATTTGTTTTTTTTTCCCCGGTTCACCGGTCACTGCGAATGATTCTCTTGCTTTTCTGTCTTTCTCGTTATTTCTTCTCTTTGCTACCCGGGAAGGAGTCAATCGTTTTAGCAAATTTCGTGACAACTCCGGAGGCGCAACGATGTCCGGACTCTTTCGAAATCGCGAAAATTTGCCGGCCATTTTGGAAATATTTCTTTGGAACGTTGAAAAAAGTTTTAAAAAATACATTATTGGTATATCGGACTAGGTTGCTCTCCGCAGTAGTCTCGAAAATATATTCCGTCGTCGGAGTAAAACGCTCGAGGAAAAAAGGAGTCGTGGTTTAAAAGATAAACGTTTCTCACAATTTGCCATATCTACTAATTCAGTTATGCGTTTTTTTTTGCCCAATGGATCTTACCGCACCGCCGATGCGATTTGCATTTTGTTTTTCTCCCCGTAATCCCAAATTTGACGGCAGATTCGTGTTTTTTTTCCCTCCAGTATGTGAGATAGTGAGACAAGCAAAAGCTCTTTTACATTCGGATATACTAAATATCCCATAAGGCAGTCTCCCCATGAATACCTTGCAACGGGAACAGCGCTAAATGGCCCTTGCTTAATAGGTCCGCCCACACGCTTAACTCGATGATTCGTGTGTCGTAGTCTCATCTGAAACATAAGCAGCCACGTAAAGTCATGCCTCCCATCCTTGTCTCATGCAGAAAGCCTTTTCTCGTCAAAGTGATCACAGGAGAGATCTCTCATTTCGCGTTAATAAATCTTCTCCCCTTAACCAACCAGCACGGATTCTCCTTGTTTTTTTTAACTATCTTTTTTTCCCGTAGAAGGTCGAATAAACAATAATTTCCGACTCGCCCGAAAAAGTAATTGCTTTCCGATGTTCCGGGGATGATTTCTTTGTCGTTTCTTCAAATCTACTGTGCCAAAGGAACTCAATTGTTTCAGTCATCCGTGCTGTTCGAGTCGAGAACGTGATCGTTTTCATCTATATTTTTTTCTTTTTTCGACTGACGCGGTCAAATAATTATGCTGCGGATGGTTTTCCATCTCTCGTTTCTTATCATTGCGAGCTCGGTAATTCTCGGTAACGTACAATCACAACGATACATCAGGGCATCCACATTCCTCAAATACTTTCTCAAAGGCTTATATCGTTTACCTCGTCAAGCATGTGTCGTTTTATTTCAACTACAGTCCTACTTACTATACAATTTGTTTCTCGTTCTTTCAATTATTTTTTCTTCTTTTTTAAATGTTAGTACACCAATTTTTGTCGTTTTTCTCTTCTCATTGCTAAACTCCATGTAAGTGTATGTGTGTGTGTGGGAGATTTTTTTTTCGTGGCGTAAAACGTGCCAATTACGAGTGACTTCGCAATTCTCAAAACGCGCCGACCCATTCGGAAGTTCGTTCAAATACATCTAACATTTTATGCATGTATGTCTGTGTGTGCCCTCGTAATAAAACGATTTCTTTTTTTCCTTCTCTTTAAAGACTCCTTACGATACGTGAATATTCTTCAACGACCGATAAATTGACTTAGTCGTTCGTCGTCGCGTCCTTCTTTCTCCGTTCGATTTGTACAACATACTTATGCGTAATAAACGTACAAAGGCAATATTCAGAATGAAGAATTTAAATATTGGATCATTTCCGTGTCGTCCGATAAATTGTTAAAAAAAAAGTGCATCGTCGCCACGATATCCCGGTTTTGCGCTCGACGCGGCGAAAAGTGGAGAGTTTTGTTACGTGTTCCGGTGTGTCGAAAAGAAAAAAAAAACAAAAATAACAAGCAAAAACGCGTGACGGGAAAAACGTATTTTTTTTTACGACGTCGGAACGTCGATAATCGAATGACGAGCCACTCAGCTGCGAGTTAATAAATAAACAAGAACGAGTTTCAAAGAATTATCGTGAATTTCATTTTGCTCGCGACGTCTGTTTGCTCTCTCGTGTATAATCGTATCGATTGAGAATCGAAAAGAAGACCTAACGTTTCGAGGCTCACCGCAATATTTGCCGGATGTGTTGTTTCCTTTCTTTTCCACGCACCATTCATGATATACGAAGTAACGTTTACGCGCGCGCGAGTGTGTGTGTGTGTGTACGAGTGTAATTGTTTTGATCCAGAAAAAGTGATCTGCGCAGAGGGCAGTTTGTTTCATTCGTTTACGTTCTGTCTTTCGGTTTTTGTTTTGTTTTGAGAGGTGTCCCCAATAGACGGGGTTACCTAGATCTTTTCTTGTATAAAAGGATGAGCCAGGGCATGATTGACCGTGATACGTTTGCCAGCGTCGAGCATCAGAGTGCGTTCCAGTAGATCCTTCAGTTGGGCGACTTTCCTATTCTGCTCGGGTGGCAGTGAATTGCCGCCGAGTTCGATCCCGAGATCACGCGTCGCCGGTAGCGTCGACATCACTACAACCTTTTCCTAAAATTCATCACGGCAATGACGTCAGATGAGCGAAAGTTGCCACGAGACTCCATTTAACGCGGGATATACATTTACAACGATCAAAAAATCGATTTCTTTTTTTTTCTCTTTAACCCTTTGAAGCATACTTTTTTCCTTACGTGCAATCAGCTCGAAATTTTGTACTCGGGGGTTTTCGGGGTCGCTGATTACAAATCTGCACTCAAAATTTGGAAATTCAAGATGGCGGATCCGATATGGCGGACCATAAATGCAAAAATCGTTTGACGCAAGCGAAAGTTGGTGCTCGGGGGTTTTCGGGGTCGCTGATTACAAATCTGCACTCAAAATTTGAAAATTCAAGATGGCGGATCCAATATGGTGGACCACAAATGCAAAAATTGTTTGATGAAAGCAAAAGTTGGTACTCGGGGGTTTTCGGGGTCGCTGATTACAAATCTGCACTCAAAATTTGGAAATTTAAGATGGCGGATCCAACATGGCGGACCATAAATGCAAAAATCGTTTGATAAAAGCAAAAGTTGGTACTCGGGGGTTTTCGGGGTCGCTGATTACAAGTCTGCACTCAAAATATGAAAAATCAAGATGGCGGGTCCAATATGGTGGACCACAAAAGCAAAAATAGTTTGATGAAAGCAAAAGTTGGTACTCGGGGGTTTTCGGGTTCGCTGATTACAAATCTGCACTCAAAATTGGGAAACTCAAGATGGCGGATCCAATATGACGGACCAAAATGCTCAAAGTAGCTTGATGAAGATGAAAGTCCATATGCAGGGGTTTTTTGAGTCGTTGAATTCGAATCTCAGTTCAAAATTGAACAATAAAAATGGCAGTTCCAATTAAAATTTAAAAAAAAATTAAGAAAAATAAATTTAAAAAATAGGAAGCTAGAAACTCGCTACGTCCTCGCCGTTAGCTCCGGGTAATGCTAAAAGCGTAATTCTATTAGAAATTTAGTATAACAGAATCAACATATTGAGCAACTCCGATGTTTTAGTAACTCCAGTAAAATCTCCGGTTTTGGTCTGCCATATTGGATTCGTCATTTTGAATTTCTGGATTTTGAATTTCTCGAATTCGTAATCAGCGAGCCAAAAAACGTCTCTGAATTCATTTTTTGTGTATGATTTACCTGCTAGATTAGGCACAATTACATTTATTGTCTAAAAAACGTGTTTTTTTGTACTGTAGTGATTATCAACATCCATTAAGTGCAACATAAGCCCTTAATAGTGATATTGTAGTAACAATTGATCTCCTAACATCCTAAATATACATTTACATGCGTCGTTATACGCTAAAAAATTTTTTTATTCAAGAAAAACAGAGTGGAATTAGGCGACATACCAGTATGTCACTATGCTTCAAAGGGTTAATAGTCACACTGGGTCCACGGGACCCAAACAAATTTTTTTCATGCCGTACAACTTTTTTTTCCAATAAAACATACATTTTTTTTATATGCGTAAGCGTTTCATTCTTTCCTTCTAAATCGCACCTGCGTTGGATGAAATAAATATACTTTTCGAAAAGTCCACAGAAACCGCTATGTCTATTTCAAAGCATATTGTTTCCACATTATAAAACCATTTTTTTGTCAATAATTACAAGAGTTACAGCAATTTTTATGAAAAAATTCATTTTCACGATTTTTTTGCATATTTAAAATTTAATTTTTAATTTCTAACCAATATCCTTGTATTAAACAAGATTCAAATTATACTTCACTATTTCTTTTCATATCGCTCAATGCATTATTTTTTCATTATTTATAACAATTTAAAAACGCCTGGGTCCCATGGACCCAGTATGACTATAACGTGATTCTAGCTAAGTGTGACTACTAAGGGTTAAACGATAGAACTATATATCGACGGCAGTATGAAAAAACGTGCTATCTCAAATTGTGATAGAAAAACGTGCTATCTCGAATTGTGATAGAAGAACGTCAGTCAGTCAACATATTTTCATTGATACAGCACTGGTATTTGAGGCACCTCAGTTTACAGAGCACTTTTTCTGTTAGGTTATTTATTTTTTTAATATGGTTCAGCTCGATAATAGAATCGCGTTAAAAACATTAAATAATCTAACAAAAAAAGTGCTCTGTATACTTTTGGCGAGTCATTCTGCTCCAAAAACTTTTTTTACTCCAAAACGCGTTTTTGTAAATCTGCTCCGAAAACATTTTTAACTCCAAAAAGGGTTTTGATCACTCTTTTGACACTCCGAAAAATATTTCATTGTGCATAACGAATTTGATGCAAATGCCTTTCGTGCAAATTGAAGATGTCTTTACATATTTTTTTACAAAGTTCCGCAACTGTAGGTTCTAAAAATTCCATATAAATGAATATATTGATGATTTAAGAAAAGTTGTTTATTCAAACATATTGTAATTTGTTTTCTATTATCGAGCAAAATCATATCAGAAAATTAAATAACCTAACAGAAAAAGTGCTCTGTATACTTTTAGGGAGTCATTCTGCTCCCAAAACTTTTTATACTCCAAAACGCATTTTGGTGTCTTTTTGCTCCGAAAACATGTTTTACTCCAAAAAGGGTTTTGATCACTGTTTTGACACCCCGAAAAATAGTTCATTGTGCATAACGAATTTGATGCAAATGCCTTTCGTGCGAATTGAAGATGTCTTCACATATTTTTTTAGAAAGTTCCCCAACTGTAGGTTCTAAAAATTCCATATAAATGAATATATTGATGATTTAAAAAAGTTGTTTATTCAAACATATTGTATTTTTTTTCTATTATCGAGCAAAATCATCGTATAAAATTAAATAACCGAACAGAAAAAGTGCTCTGTATACTTTTGGTGAGTCATTCTGCTCCAAAAACTTTTTTTTACTCCAAAACGCATTTTGGTGTCTTTATGCTCCGAAAACATTTTTTACTCCAAAAAGGGTTTTGATCACTCTTTTGACACTCCGAAAAATATTTCATTGTGCATAACGAATTTGATGCAAATGCCTTTCGTGCAAATTGAAGATGTCTTCACATATTTTTTTAGAAAGTTTCTCAACTGTAGGTTCTAAAAATTCCATATAAATGAATATATTGATGATTTAAAAAAAGTTGTTTATTCATATTGTCATTTTTTTCCATTATCGAGCAAAATCATATTAGAAAATTAAATAACCTAACAGAAAAAGTGCTCTGTATACTGAGGTGCCCCAAATACCAGTGCTGTATCAATGAAAATATGTTGACTGATCGAGATAGCACGTTCTTCTATCACAATTTAAGATAGCACCTTCTTCTATCACAATTTGGGATAACTTAAATACTTAAATATACTATTAAAGTATACCAAAAACTTGATAATTGTAGAATAATAATTTCTTAGTTTAAAAAACTCCTCAACATTGCTTATTTTTTTTCCCGTCTAAATGTATATCCCGCCTTAACACACTCGGGACTGGCTCGAAAGGAATCGGGGAAAATCTGCTTTTTGATTCGACTCGACTCATCAATTCAAGGGTAACAATCGAGATGAATGAATGTCAAACTTACCGCGTGGTTGCGCAACCAAGTCGGTGATTACAGCGCGCTTTTCTTTATTCTTTTTCATCGTTCAAAAATAGAGCTTTTAATTGAGTGGATAGCAAAAGCGCTACTTACCCGCTCGGTGACTTTATCGACCTCGTGATAGAGGAAATTGCAGTTAGTATCGAAGTGTTGCTCTTTGAAAGTGCCCTTCCTTATCAGCTTGTTGGGCATTTTGCCTTTGAGGTCCATGAAGAATTTCAACATTTGATTGTTCGTTTTTCCCGAGAACAGGATCTTTCCCGTGTACAATTCGTATATCGTACATCCGACCGACCACATGTCAATTCCAAAATCATACGGTATACCAAGAACTAGAAAATCGTTGTATTAATATCGGCTCACCGTTGTGCCAGCACTGTCTTTCTCGCAATCGCAAACAAAAACACCACGTTTTCGCCGTTCTCTCTCGTATCTCGAGTGAAAACGCATCCCCCCCCCCCCCCCCCCCGGAATAATATTTTCCAGAAGTGAGAAATATTTACCGAACTGCGGGAAGTCTATGAAACGATAAAATCATATGTCAAGATACTCACTGATTTCCGGTGCTCTGTAGAAACGCGATACGAGATAGGGCGTGACCTCGTTCTCGTGGGCGTGACACGCCGAGCCGAAATCGCAAAGTTTCAATACCAGTTTGCTCTCGCTGACTAGAATGTTGTCCGGCTTTATGTCGCCGTGCAATATATTGGCACGCTTCAAAAGTTTCAATGCCAAAAAGAGTTGTTGGGTGTACGATCTAACAGCTTTCACGTGCAAACCAACGTCTTTGCCGTACTTCTTTAGAACCTTGTTTGGGGCAACGAGAAAAAAATAAATACGGAGGATTAGTCAATTGAATTTTTCCGAGTCTTCTTTGAGTGCATCTCGATATTTACTTCGCGCAGATTCATGGCCAGGGGCTCGAAGACCATGCACAAGTGATTCTTATGAAAGAAGTGCCTGAACAGTCGCAGGCAATGAAAACGGTCTTCGGGATCGGCGTCGTTCAGTTTCCTCAAGACCTCCAACTCTTTCAGGCCCGTTTTGTGCCTGCAAATTGATGTGGAAACGTTATTTATTTTTTCTCGGTCGCGCTGAATCGCCCACTGGTCGAAACGGTCGAGCGACTTTACTCACATGATTTCATTGTTTCTTATTATCTTGACCGCCACGTCGAGGTTCCCTCTGGCGCTGTCCCGCGCCCTGACGACGTTGCTGAAAACTCCCTGGCCTGTGTAACCGTAAACTACGTAGCGAGAGTCCAGTGTCTCGCCGACGCGAACTCTGTCGGGACGAGAGAAATATACCAATTATATCGATTTTCTTTTTCTTAAGGAGGTTGCAGCGTTAGCCACTATTCAAGATTGAGTTTGAAAAAGAATATGTTATTGGCTAGACCAGCCATACTCAAAGTGTGCTCCGCGGAGCCACTAGAGCTCCGCCGAAAAGAAGCAACTTCATATCTTCTAATGGAAATAATTTCATCAATTTACAGTGGAATTAAGGGGCCTGTCCACTTTGAAAATGTCAAAAAATCGTTTTTTTTACTGTTTTCGAAAGTACATACATTCAGAAATATTGTGTCAACATTTTATGAAAATCCGAGCTCTCTAAGTATTTTTTTTCATGAACGTCAGGATTTCACTTCATCTACCTGAGCGTATAGCGCGCTCGGCCGATCATAGTATAAAATTCAAACGCGTTTTTCTCGAAACAACGTTTTCAAAATCTAGCTCCATCGTATCTCGAAAACTAATAAACCGATTCTCATGAAATTTGAACCACATATTGTAAACATGATTCGAAATAAGATGACCCTCGATGGTTTTAAAATTTTGATTTTTACTCCTTTTTTGCGAAAAACTGCGAAAAAACGCGTTTTTTTTTACTTTTTTCGTTTTTCATCTGCCATTTTTTTATTTTTTGATAAAAATTGATATCCGAGAGTCATTTTGTAGCTGGTGTCATACTGAATCTAATGGACTTTGATTTTTTTGTTTCAGACAAGCCGTTGCCCAGTTGTGATGGATCTATCTAGCCCACCTATTTTTGAGGCGTTACGTTAAACTATAGTTTTTGTACTTAAAAATAAATAAAAATGAATTCATTTTTTTAAATGTATTTCCAGACTTCATTTTTCAAGCTCAACAATTTTTATATTCATATCTTTTATAAAATCCTTAAAAAAAATCGGGAAAATAGACTTTTTTCGTGGCTCCAAAGTGAACTGGCCCCTTAATACATTTTTATGTAAAGTACCCATTTTTGTACGATTTCCGGCAAGAGTAAGATATCCGGGACGCCAAGATTTAACGGGGAATTTAGGATTATCGAGTCAAAATAAACAAAATATGAAGATTGGTAAAAGTTGATGTTTCGCTTATTTTGCGTTCAAATTAGAACTTTTCGATAGTTATCAAAAATGACGATTTTTTTTGAATTTGAACATTTCAAGCAACATCGGGCAAAGTAACTTGGAAATTTATAGTTTCAACAGTGTCTCAGAAGCCGAAAATGTATTTTAAATACCACTACCATGTTTTCCGCGCTTATAAGTGCAACTAGACAGAGAGTAAAATAGTATTTTTGATCGCTAGGAGTCCGAGGAGGGATTAAAAGTGTACGGTTCATCCCTCTTCGGACTTGTAAGGCTCTAAGTTTATGTAAAATATATCGTTTAGTAATTTGGTGTAGTAACTATATGGAACAATTCTTATTGTTATAAATAAAGAGAGAATATGAATAAATGAAGCATTATAATCTTGGAATTTATGTTGAAAATCATATAAATACTACGTTTAGTGGTATTAATATACCACTAAACAAACCCAAACAAACAAATACTTTTGGAGCTCGCCCGGTCAATTTCCATTATTTGCGATAAAATAAAGATATTGTGCCCATGAGCCAACAACAGTCCATGGATTTTTGCGTATTTCCAATTATTGCTAAAAGCGCTCATAATTCCTTCAGGAAGCCACAACGGCAAATTTTTTATTCTTGAAATTCTCATTATTTTGGTTCAAATATCAAGAATCAACGGTCGAAACTTGGCGTCCCGGATAACGTACTATCCCCCGATTTTTATTAAAAAATAAACATAAAACCAGGTTTTGCGTATGTTACGGCTCCGTAAAATATTTAGTATGTCAAAAGGGTTCGGTCGCCAAAAAAGTTTGGGAACCGCTCGTCTAGACTATACTGAGTCTGGGGATATTACGATGTCTGTGGACCCTAATTCTGACCACGCAGCCTTCATGTTTGATCGAAAATAAGACTTTTCGAGAGTGGTAGAAATCGAAATTCGACCCATGATGGGGTGAAGCAGGGGTTTTAAAGTTTGGGTTTGTTTGGATGTTTTTTTAATGCTCACATATGTGTGGTATACACAGTTAAGGGGTTAAAAGTACTACTTGACTGTCTACACGCACCGAACAGCAAGGAAAACATAGTATAGTGTTATATATAAAATAAATTTGGTAAGTTTCGAGTAAATCTGGTAAAAAAATAGGTTTTTTTTCATACAAATCTTAACAGTCCCGTTTAACCCCCTTAAAGATTACATTTTGGAAATGGCTGAAATAGATGTTTAATTATTTATATTGGAGTGTATTTATACCAAGTTTTAAGCAAATCTGACCCAAAAATATGTTATCTCATATAAACTTTAAAACCCTCGTTTCACACCCTTGAGTATCGAATTTTGATTATTAGCACTTTTGAAAAAGTCTTATTTAGGGTCAAATATGTCCCGAGTCTTTACGATTTTTTTCGGACATTTTTCACCACAGAACACCAGAAATAAAAAATAGTTCAATGTATGTAACTTTACGTGCAGTTAGATGGGCACGTTTACGCTACGGGCAATGTAATTTTCCATTTCTAACAACGCATCAACGCAAACTAAACCTTTGTAAACATTTCGCACAAGCAAAAAACCCCATCTTGCCCATCTTAAACCATATTTATTCAATATTGAACCATGAAGGTTTGATGAAAGATTACGAATCTTGGCGGGCGAATGAAGAGCACTGCTGCCAACCTCAATGCCCGCGAAGTTTCCGTATTACAGCAACACTTAAGGTAGAGTCCTATCGCTTCACACTAGTCGTACCACTGATCATACTTGAGACTCGCACAATTTATATTTTTAACATATGCAACAACAAAAAATTGTAATAACTAAATTTTCCATGTATAAACTGTTCAATGAATGTTCAAAATTAATTAGAAAAATGAAAAAATAGTTATTCCAACGATTCGCGCAGTATTTCTAGATTTGATATTTGGCACTAGTGGTTCTATGTCCGTCTCTTTTTACTCAACCAGGCGAGTTTAACCTCCATGCTTTTCAACGTCGATCTGTCAAAACAATGTCAGGTGCGGGAAATATAAAGCATTGTATTCGGGCCACGACTGGCAAAAAGCGTGGAAAATTTGTGTCGGCGAAATATGTCGGTTAAAAATGAAATATGAGTGGAAACTCGAATGAGTGAGATGAGGTTAGGAGTACAGTCAGCTGTCGACTTGCTGTCGCGTCTCTTTATCGTAGCAAGTGGTAATAAATCCAATACCGGAAGTTCAAATTAAACTTGATATTACATAAAAATTAGGTCAATAAGCGTAATTTTTTCTGAGAGCATTACTACAAGTGTTAAGTATGTAAGTCTGATTATTTTTAAGAATCTGACGGATTCTCACTATTATATACACTTTTGTAGCGATCGGAAATTGGGTTTTTGTATGTCTCGAAATTCCTTTACAAAAATACGCAATTTTAATATTTCTTTTCTCTCTAATTAAGTCGATAAACGACCCTGAAATGTTACAGAGAGGATTATTAATATATTTAGGTAAGCTCAACAAAAAATTATGAAAATCCTATGGATTGAAGCCTGGCGATAGGACTACCTTAATATTAATTAATGGTAATAATAAATAATCTTGTGACATAAATATAAATAGGCATAGTTGTCAATGACTCAAAATTTCATCTGCTGGACACGGAAAATCGCCGAGGCCGCATGCCGATCGCGCGTTCACCGCCGTCGACCTAAACGTGAGTCTTCACGAGACGAGAATAATAAACGGTCGATGCTCACCTGTAATAACCTTCGGCGTCGTCCCAGTTGTCGGTCAAGCTCGGATTGTCCGGTCCGCCTTGTCGCTTGCCTTCCACGGTGGGGCTCTGCGCGAGATAATTTTTGTCAGAGCACGCGAAAAATTATTAAAGAAGCTACATATAAAATGTGGGCTGGCTCACGTTAAAGTCCCCGATATTATCAGCCTCGGCGAACATGTCCCACTCGTTTGGCTTCTTCGCCGTGACTTTATCGTCGCCGAGCTTTCCTTTGTCCGCATTAGCGAGCTCGTCCATTTTCTCGTTCTCCTCGTCGGGCGGCGCGTCGGCGAATCGTGATTTTCGCTTTTTGGACGGCTGCGACGGGGATGATTTGAGGGCCTCGGGAAGCGGGGGAGTGTGACTTTCCGAGGCGGACTCGTTGTTGTTGGAGACTACCTCGACGGATTTGGGCGAGGCGACGAGCGATCGCGTATCCGTCCGTGGCGATGTGATCGGCATGCTGAGATCGACCGAGAGATTCGAATCCTCGTTGGGTCCGCCTAATCTCTGGAGGGACGAAAAATACAATAGGAATCGTGACAGGTTCGTTTCGCTGACTATCGAGAATTTCAACGAGACTCCGACAAAGATTAGAATTGATTCTGTTTTTATAGGTTGCAAGCTTTTATTTAACTTGACTTCGTGTGAGATGAAAAACGGAAAATTCATATTTCACTCACTTCCCGACTACTTGGAGCTCTGAAATTTCGCAAACATGCATCTGAGAGGTGACAATGCACGATTCAACTTAACGGGTTATACGCAGTCAGAAATTTCAAAAAATCGATTTTTTTTTATTCCATTTTCGGAATGTACAAATATTTGAATGTATTCCCTGAAAATTTCAAATCGATTCAGCGAATATTCTCGGAAATACACACATATTTGTGAGGACGCTCGGAGCGTTACAGAGTAAGCGTACGAAACTTCAAACGCGTTTTTCTCAAAACGATGTTTTCAAAGTCGGTGAGCACGATTTCTCAAAAACGGCTCAACCGATCGGTCTGCAATTTTAACACAACCTTGTCAGATATATTCTTCAGGTATTGATCGAAGGAATAAGATTTCCGATAATTATTTCTATTTTTTTCAACGATTAACGAAAAAAATTTGGTCGAAAATCGAAATTGTTTCTTTCCGGAGCCACCATTTTGTAAAAAATCAACATTTCGACTGTTCCTTCGATCAATACCTGGATTCATCTATCCCCTAATAGAATCTTTTTCGTTTTTTCATTTTAGATAATCCAAACCGGAGATACTTTGCTCACCGCCGGACACTTTTTTTTTCGGGGACTTCCAGGAGACTTCCTACATGAGCAATGTTAATGAATATTTTTGAAAATAAAAAATGCCAATCTAAAGCTAAAAGATGCCACTACAATCCCTAATACTTTTCGTTTTGCCCAAATGAAGTCCTTTTCCAGAAAAAAATCGTGAAAAACTACTTTTTTGGCATGGCAACTGCGTATAACGCCTTAAAAAATAAAAAATAAAACTTGACTTCTGTGAGATGCAAAACAGAAAATCGATATTTCACCCATTTCCCGACTACTTGGAGCTCTGAAATTTTGCAAACATACATCTAAGAGGTGACAATGCATAATTCAACTTTTTTTAAACCATAACATTTTCAGCTTTGCATGTAAAATTAGCGATATCTAATCATCCATATAAAATTCCACTAACACATACAAAAGAAATCGTAGCCGACAGTGTTTGTATGTGAAAAGTTTATATGCCGCAATTAGTCGTAAGTTCAATCCCAATAATTTTTTACGAGCATTCCATGTTCCTGACGTACAAACTCGTAAACTGGTAAACTACTAGTAACAACTAACTAGTAAAATCAATGAAAGACTAAAAAGTAGAAAATAATTTATATGTAAAAAACTATTTTTAAAAAACCAGCTCCTATTTCATGTACTAAAAAGTAGAAAATGTTTTTTTTTACCTATATGTGACTATAAATGAAAGCTTGGGGCGCTCAAAACTTAGACATATTATGTTTACTTTACATAAATCCGTTCACATATCAACTGTATTTTTAATTTACTGTAACACAAACTTAGGTTTCTTAAGCTAATCCTATCGCCAGGCTTCAATTCATAGGAATTTCATTTTTTTTCTTTGAGCCTCACTAAATATATTAATAATCGTATCTGTAAAATTTCAGGGTCGGTTATCAACCTAATTACAGAGAAAAAACAAATTAAAATTGCGTATTTTTGTGAAGGAATTCCGAGACGACATGATCAACCCAAAGCAACTCAAACAAACCCAATTTCCGGTTGCTACAAAAGTGTATATAATAGTGGAATTCGACAGATTCTTGAAAATAATCAGATTTACATATTCAACACTTGTAGTAATCCAATGCTCTCAGAAAAAAATTACGCTTATTGACCCAATTTTTACGTAATATCAAGTTTAAGGGGCCAGTCCACTTTGAAAATTGCAAAAAGTCGAAAGCAAGCAAGACTTGAAGAAATCGACGATGATGAGCGATGAGAAGGGATTTTGTACGGTGCAGGAATTGCCGATTGAGTTTAGGTAAGAGCTTTTAATAGTATAAACTTCAAACGCGGTTTTCTCGAAACAACGTTTTCAAAATCTAGCTCCATCGTATCTCTAAAACTAATAAACCGATTCTCTTGAAATTTGAACGACATATTGTAAACATGATTCGCAACGAGATGACCCTCGATGGTTAAAAAATTTTATTTTTACTCTTTTTTGCGAAAAACTGCAAAAAACGCGTTTTTTCATTTTTCATCTGCCATTTTTTTATTTTTTGATAAAACTTTATATACTAGGGTCATTGTGTAGCTGGTTTCACACTGAATCTAATGGACTTTGATTTTTTATTTCAGACAAGCTATTGCAGAGTTGTGATGGAGCTACCTAGCCCACCTATTTTTGAGGCGTTACGTTAAACTATTAGTTTTTGTACGTAAAAATGAATTAAATTTTTTTTTAAATGTATTTCAAGACTTTATTCATCAAGCCCAACAACTTTTATATTCATATCTTTTATAACATCCTCAAAAAAAAATCGCGAAAACAGCCTTTTTTCGTGGCCCCCAAGTGATCTGGCCCCTTAATTTGAACTTCCGCTATTGGATTTATTACCACTTGCTACGATAAAGAGACGTGACAACAAGGCAACAGCTGACCGTATTCCTAACATAACATTGTTTTGACAGATTGACGTTGAAAAGCATGGAGGTTAAACTCGCCTGGTTGAGTAAAAAGAGACGGATATAGAACCAATGTTGCCAAATATCAAACCTATAAATACTGCGCGAATCATTGGAATAATTATTTTTTCGTTTTTCTAATCAAATGTGATCATTCATTCAACAGTTTACACATGGAAAATTTTAGTTATTACAAATAATTTGTTTTGCATATGTTAAAAATATGAATTGTACAAGTCTCAAGTATGATCAGTGTTATGACCAGCGTGAAGCGATAGGATTGGCTTAAATAATAATCCTGAAACTGAGTATGAACGTGTGATAATAATTTCTCTAATTACTATAGTGCCAAATTAAATAGGTTAATGAAACTGAATTGATCAAATTTATTAAACATTTAAAAAGTTGAGCGTCTCAAGCTCTTTTCCAGTTACTTGGTAAAAAAAAATCCACTTTTTGGTCCATTAAATAAAAGCTCGTTTTTTTTAAATTTACAGTCTCAAACGTCAAATTGAAACAAACCTTCAGCAATTCTTCTCTCTGCTTCCTCCTCCGCTCGATAATCGCTTCCTCGTCCTCCTCCTCCTCGATGTCAATGTCCTTGATCTCCTCCTCGCTCGAGCTTTCGGATCTCTCGATCTTGAGGCCCTCCGAGAGCGAATCCTTGTACTTGTCGCCTCGTTCGCGTTTGCCGTTTTTCTCTCTACCGCGTTCCCAATCCCGTCCGTAACGATCGCGATCACGTCTACCGCGCGAAAGAGATCTCGATCTGCGATGCCGATCGTTGCCGCGATCGCGATCGAGCTTCATTCTACCGGGGCTCCGTGATCTTCGGGGGCTGCGCGAACGTTCGCGTCCGCGCTCGTTGTTGCGGCTGTCGCGACGATCGCGACTGTTCGGTCGTTCGCGATTTCCGTGTCTGTCGCGGCTCTCGGGACGTTTGTCGCGACTGCCGTTGCGATCGCGGCTCGACGGGCGATCCCGACTCGGCGGACGATCCCGAATCGGACGGTCTCTGCTCAAATTTCTGTCGGTATTGTCGCGATTGTCGCGCTTGTTCGTCATCGCGGGATGTTGACGCTGCATTTCCGGCCTCGAGTCCCGAGGCCCCGCGTCGTTTCTTCGACGCTCGCCCTCGCGCTTGCGATCCTCATCTCTGTCAACAATGGATCGTCGGTTATTATTCCGCATATGGAAAATTCATCGAAATCGATAATATACAGTTGCATGCAAAAGTGTTCGGCCAAAGATAATTTTATGGTGGAGTAACGCTTAAAGTATGCACAATGGAAACACAAACATATCATCGTAAAGTTCTTTTATTATGCAATCGAAACGTGTTATTGAAAAATTATATATAACTATTCATAATTATTCATAACCAAAATAACAATTTTCGCTTTTTCATAACTATCCGGCCAAGTACGAATTACGCACTATATACAAAGAAAAAATATAGTAACTCAAGAAAAAAAATTGAAAACGGTAATAAATGTAAGATTTTCATCAATATTGGTAGCCATGCCCTTCGAAGCTATCACGGCAGCACATCGGTGAGGCATCGATTCAATAAGTTTGATGATTCTATCTTGAGAGATATTTTTCCACTCTTCTTGAACTTTTCCCCACAAAGCAGCTTTATTGGCACAATGTTCAGTTCCTACTCTTAGTTTTAACTCTTGCCATAAATGTTCTATGGGATTCAAGTCCGGAGATTGACTCGGCCACTCTAAAACTCGAATATTTTTCGTGCTAAAAACCTGCTGAATGAGCTGTGATCGATGTTTTGGATAATTATCTTGCTGAAAAATCCATCCTCGTTGCATATTCTGACGAGCATAAGGCAGCATTTCTTTTGATATAATATCTCTATACATAGCACAGTTCATAGTGCCTTCAATTTTAAAGATCGGCCCGACGCCTTTCCAACAGAATGCACCCCATAGGATAAAGCTACCTTCACCGTGTTTCACAATTGGTGTTTGATATCGCAAATCATTTCTAGTTCCTTTTGGTCGTCGAACGTACCTTCTCCCATCATTTCCAAACAAATTAATTTTAGTTTCGTCTGAGAACAGCACTCTTTTCCAATCTTCAACATTCCAGCTCTGGTATTTTTTCGCGAATTCTAATCTGGCCTTCTTATTTTCTTTACCGATGAGCGGTTTTCTAACTGCAACACGTCCAAAAAATCCCACTTCTATCAGTCTACGTGAAACAGTAATTTGGCTAATGTCAGCCAAATTTTCTTCGCGTAATTCACGTGCGATGATTGCAACATTCTTTTTTACGTCTGCGACAGCCTTTCTTTTGATCACTTTATCGACACGATTAGTTGTTTTCCTAGGTCTCCCAGGACAGTATTTATCTTCTAGAGTACCTGTAGTCTTGAATTTATTTATTATATCGTTAACAGTCGATTTTCCAATCGCCAAAATTTTAGCTATTTCACGTGAAACTTTTCCTTCGTTGTGCAACTTGATAACCACTTTACGTATATCTAAAGACGTGCGTTTCGACATCTCGATTGAGTGTTACTGATCGTACAATGCAAAAGGAACAGAGCTCTCAAAGTTTACATGATTTTGCGACTGATAACGTAAACAAAGCGAATTATATCTTCTTGGAACTTGGCCGGACATTTATGAAGCATCAAAACGTGTTATTTTTCTTACAAATAATTGTTAATCGTTGTGAACAATTTTTGAATTACATATTTTGATTGCATAATAAAAGAACTTTACGATGATATATTTGTGTTTCGCTTTTGCATCCTTTGAATGTAACTTAATCATAAAATTATCTTTGGCCGGACACTTTTGCATGCAACTGTATAAAGCTGCAGTTTACCTCTGCTCGTGTTCGCGCTTTCGCGGATCTTCTCGTTTCGTCGTATCCTTGCGCCGGTCCTCCTCCGCCCTTTTCCTGCTCTCGTCCCTTCTCGCTTCCTCGCGAGGACGTTCAACGACCTTGCGTACTTCCCTGCCTCCTCGTCGTGCCTCCTCCTTCTTCGGATCCTCCCGCGATCTTGCCTTCTCGTCCCTCCGTCTGTCCGTCTCCTTCCTCTTGTCCTTGGACTCGTCGCGGGTCCTCCGATCTCTCGTCATGTCAACGACTACCCGTCTCTCCGTCTTCGTCGCCCTCTTTCGCTCGCGACTTCCCGATCTACTTCTGTAACGCTTCTTATTGTGCTGCTGCGACGGACTGTCCTCGCCGCTGTCGTCCTCCACCAAGATAACGTCCGGCGTTTCTGTCACCTTCGGCTCCTCGCGCACCCCCGTTGTCGCCCTCTCGTCCTTCTCCGACTCGTCCGAAAGATATTGCACCAAGCACGCCTGCAGCCGTTCCTGAAAAGTCGTCGAGAACTTTCGTTACGCAAACCTCGTCGACCATGATGGATCTTCAGAAAATCGCATTCTCTTTCCGCGTGTTTTCATGCTACAGCTCAAGAATGTTCAAACTTCGAGACGCGATACTCAATAACTTGGAATTTGAAGACAACCAGTCCATGTGCGTGTCAACGTGAAATCACTAAGGTAAAAGCTTCGAAAGTGTTTTTCCCACAATCACTTGTCTTGAAATGCTTCGCGCGATAACTGCTGCAATTATTAGCCCGATTTTGATAATACCTCTGCATATTCTCTTCCCGATCGTAGTCGCTATCGCAGGCAATTATCAATTTACACGATGTTGAAGTTTGCATCGTTGGAAAGCAACGAAAATGCTTTTGTTATTATTTCATTTATTTACTTTCAGCGTCCAAAATCTGATCTTGCCAATTTGGACTCTAGATCTCCGATAAGAAACCCTAAAAACGTTGGGATGATTTTATCTACACGAATTTGTCAACATAAATTGGTCTACGAAATTCTCGTTGCGTTCCAACGATGCAAACTTCAATATTATCAATTTACAGCCAGCAGTTGTTTTTTGATCAACAAAAATGTATGCAGAGGAAGCCTTCTTTGGAAACGGACCATTCAAAAGTTCTCTTTTAGTGAAAAAGTGGACGTGAGGACTAGATTTTTCGGCTGTCAGCCTACCAAAATTTACGCAATGCAGAGACGGGAATGTATAGTCGAGCGTAGCGTTGAGGCAGTACAGGCAAAAAGTTGTGTGAGACGGAAAGCTTTTTTATTTAATACTAATGTTGTACAGGATGTCCTGTACACTTTGTGAACTTTGAGATACATTGACACCCGTTATCGAGATATTCGCTCTTTGAATTGGCATTTCCAATACATGCTACATAGGACAAGTCCCGAAGACCATCATATTTCCATTGATAATGTAAAAATGACGAAACAGAAGCTCATAAAACACGGCGAAATGAAAGATGGATGTTTTAGTTATTGTGAAAAAGAAACACTTGTAACCATCAATTTTTCAATTTATGGGTGCCCAATGCATGGAATACGTGATAAAACGTGACTGGCCGAACGAGTCGATGCGGACGACATGACAACGCTCCAAACGATGCGCATTCCATGTACTGATTTTTTAAAACTTTAATGTATGGCGCTCAAGTTTGCATCATTGGGATGCAACGAAAGTTCTTTTTAATTTGTTCGATTTCGTCATTTTTATCAAAATCGTTAATTTTGTTTGTAAATTACGATCCTGAATCTCCTAACATGATTTAGAAAAACCGTTTGAGTGACTTTCGTGGCCTAAATCGTCAAAAAAAATGAGAGCCATAAAAGCAAAATTGGCTTTCGTTGCCATTTAATGACGTCAACATCATCTTTAATATTTACAAATCATCCTTGATAGCTCAGTCGATTTTCCATTTTATTAAATCTCTGATTTGTAGACTGCACGAGTTGCAAGCACTGCACTGTCAACAACTGCTTGACGTGGGCTAGGTGGGTTAGGTGTGTAAAAAAATTGCCTTTTCCAAAACATGAAATCTCGAGAACCACTCGAAGGATTGTTACTAAATTTGCAGGCGATACGGTGAGAAACATTTAAAGATCGTTGACGATCTCACTTTTTTTCAAAACGATCTTTATTTTGCCAATAGTTACGCAAAATGACAACTTTTCTCATAGATTTCGTATGCACGAGTTTCAATGGGTCGCCACGTTGTCGAAAAACATTATTTTACAAATCAACGATCGTCAACGACTCGTATTTATTGTTGACTTAAATAACCCGTTTGGTTTTTGAATTTCAGATGTACCATTTAAGTTTGAGAGTGTCCACCGCCAAAGCTCGCAAAAAAATTTAACCATCTGCCAGTGGCCATGTTTATGTTGTCATTCTGTATTTTTTGGTGACTTTTTTTTACATACTCTCAATATATGGTGGCGAAGTTTGCTCCGTGGGAATGCAACGAAAATTCGTCTTTATTTTCATTACCTTCTAAACTTTTTTTTGGCAGGTTTAGTTTATGCATCCCTAGTAAGGATCTTTAAAAATGTTACCATGATTTTTTGCAGTGTAAACGTGCCCGAAAAAAAATTGTGCAATAAGGGAAAAAATATTTTCGTTGCGTTCCAACGATGCGAACTTCGATACCACCTCATCATGTACTTTTGTCTTAAAACAAAATGGGTATTTTTTTACCAACTGATTCGCAGACTTTTTTTTTGAATCTGGCGATTTTTTTCCCGCTTTAGGTACCCCCCTTAAAGTTTGCTACTACAGACTAGGAGACCGCTCTCAAACTTATTGTCAATTTTCAATTTTCAAATGGTAAAATTTTACATACATAATTCGAAAGTAGGTAAATGCCTCACTTTTTCAAAATTACTAGTTATTAAAAAATTTAAACGCATATTTGCTCTTGAATGAGACCGTCTCGCATGTTCTACCTTAAGGCGGGAGCCTGAATTAGAAGATCCGCTAAATCGTTTTTTGTTTATTGCTTAAATCGATAGATAAAGTATTCAAGAATATATTTACAAAGTTACAGAAGCCAATTGTAAATATTTTCGAAGATACAAAGCCAAAAGCAGAGAAGCGATTGATATTTGATATTGATATTTCTTCCTATTGTAAACTTTGAAGCGCCTTTGCTCCAGTTTTCATGTTCACGATTTTTCAAAATTAGCGGGCGTGATAGCAAAAAAACTAAACGACCTATTGAATCAAACCAAAGTTTATTTTTGTCAGTATGAAAATCTCTTCTAAGTGAATTTAAAAAGTCGTTGAAAAAGTATTTTCAAATCATATTTATAGCACGTTAAGAGTTTTTACTCATTTTTTTTCGAACCTGAGAAAAATTATAATTTCACGATTTTTCAGCTTTTTCCTAATTCACCCAGAAAAAAAATATATGACAATTAAAAATTTTATTGGTTTATTTGGTTCAATCGAGAATTACGAGCTGCATCTTTGCCGCCGATTGGGGACTGCAGTGGCAAGAGGCGCATGCAATAGGCTGATAAATCTGCAGTAATTTATTGTTTCATGTTGAAACATTTCAAATACACATGAAAAGATACCTCAATGTTTACTGAGCTCACTTGTTTACTTCCCTTCTAAAAAAATTCCCGAAAAACCGCTTTTTTTACCTACTAACTCAAGCTCCTGCCTTAAGGGGAGGGTACGGGTTTCAGCATGAAAAAAAAACACTTTTTTGCGAATTTTTTTCATCTATATGGATAGAGTAAATTTATTGAAACCTTTTGTACATTGTTAAGTGTCATTTCGAGAACATTCCGTGAAATTTGTACGCAAAAATATCCACAAACAAGCCGGTGCCGCGTTTTTCTCGAAACCACTTTTTCAAAGTCCGTGTTCACTGCCATTTGAAAACTACATGACCGATTTATTTCAAACTTGGTACACACTTTCTACATATAAAATACCTCCCCCCAACGGTTGGTTTGAGATTTTTTTTACATTGAGGGGGTTTTCCACCCCCAAAATGGCGGAATTTTTCGTGAAAAATAGCACTTTTCACTCTACATGACCATCAAAAATTTAGAAATGAAAAAAAAAATTATCAAAGACCGTTGGGGGGGAGGATTTGATGATACTTTGACTAAATTTTAATGGTACTCGATTTCAGATAATTTCTAGCTGAGATACAGTGAACACCGCAAATCGTGTTTTTCCAAAGGCGTTCTTGGAAAAGCTGTCACCGTTTGTTTGTGGATATTTTCGTGTACAAATTTCACTGAATGTTCTTGAAATGACACTTAACAATGTACAAAAGGTTTCAATAAATTAACTCTATCCATATAGATGAAAAAAATTCGTGTTTTTTTTCACGGTGAAACCCCTACTCTCCCCTTAAGGCAGTTACCAGATTGTACCTTTTGTTTCATCAGTTCCTCGAGATCTATGTCGTCCTCGATGATCGTGCAATCGACTTCGTCCGAGTCGAGATCGACCAACTTTTCGTCCTCGCTCTCCTCGGTGGAGAGTACCTCCGTGGGTGCGGCCATTTTTCCGTTCATCGCAGTTTCTCTCGTCGCGACGATGGCGACTGTTCTCGTAGGGATGCATTTTTCCTCCACCGTGCCGTTCTCCGTATCTCTTTCCCTCTTGGGTCTCTTGTGTTTCTTGTGTTTCCGTCTCTCCGTCTTCGCGTCTTCTTTGTCCAGGGTTTTGTCCTTTTTGTGCTTGTGATGCTTATGCTTTCTCTTCTTCTTTCTTCTCTGATCGAGCGCGTCCGTGTCGTCGTCCATCAACGGACGCTCTTGACGCTTGGCTATCAGGCACTCCAGATCGGATTCGCTGCAAAGCAATTTTACGCGTGTAAAACTTCACAAATGCGACGCTCGTACGCGTGGGGAATCGTTTAACGAAAATGATCGCCGGAAGCGTTGTTAAATAATCGACGACGTAACGACTATTTATTGAATCACAGCTGGCGATTCGAGTACGCATCTACGATTCTTTTTTCAATGCCACATTCGTCGTGTGAAAATATGCGAAGTTTGCTTTCCAGGCTTTAAACGCCCGATGAAGCGCTTTCCACACGAGCAATTCGCGTTTAATCGAATCGACGCACGTACGTTGGATCGCTAGGTTACGTGACATGTAAACATTGTCGGCCGCGAATTCGCACCGCGTAATTTTTACAAACGATTGCCACAAAAGTTTTGCGCTAGCGTGAAACTTAACATTCAATTGTTACGAACCTCATGATGATTTAAATTCAGCTGTTGCGGACGATTAAACAAAATTCCTGACTCACTCGACACAGGTACGACAGAGAACACGTATAATTATGAAGTTAACCGCGTAACGCTGCCATCTTGTCGTTTTCACAGATCCCCCGAAGTTGCCCAAGCGTGGTCGGCCATTTTTAATTGCCACTTCGATTTTTAATCGCGATGTACACCCCGAAAAGAGGCAACAGCGAAGCGGGAAAATTGAAAAAAACAACACTTCACTCGAACGAAAACGAAACTATGGCGATATGCATGATTTATAGATTTCTCCGTACGAGTTTTTGTCTCGGTCGCTCAATCTCGTCGTCTATCGAAAGTCTTTGTGTAGTCAGAGTGACGATAATGAATGTTCGTACTTGGATGTATCGTCAATAAGTAAAGGTCACGATTTTCAAGGCGTTGCTTTTATCTCGGCCGAGAAAGAAGGCAAACGAAATTGATTATGTTCGTCGCTACAGCTCGGTACAAATTAATCGCACAATATTCGGCGAAATGTTTGAGCACGAGAACAACGGTAAGAAGAACGGAATTATTTATCAAAGTATGGAGATACCGAAAATCACGGTTTATAACCTAAATTAGTATTTTTGGGAAGGACAAAAAGAGGTGCGTTTCAAACGTGCAAAAATTCCGGCACTAATAATAAGTAAAAGAAGTTATGTTGAAAAATGTTATTCCAGTCGCAGTCGGATCTGTCGACACCCCGGAGAGCTTTGATGTACGTGCCTGCAAGCGACGCTAGAAAAATGAAGAAAGCCCCATCGATCGAGGCTGACTTTATAGTGTTGGATTGCGAGGATGGAGTCGCGAACAATCAGAAAGTAAAAGTTCACCAACCGATCAATGAAACAACGAATCGAAGTTACAACTATGGTGGTGAAGTTTGCATAGTTGGAATGCAACAAAAGTTGTTTTTACAAGCGTTTATTCAACTTGCTTCGTTCGTATGTCTGTCTTTCAAGGTCAAAACTTGTAATCCATTTTTCAAGCACTTGCTGGCATCCGATTGGGATGAAATTTGACAGACATATGAGGGATTCTCCGTCAATTCGGCCGCTTTTTTTTGACCATCTCAGATCTGCTCCATAATTGGTTATATCAAAGTACTACTAAAAGGCATTCTATGTGAATTTTTTCCGATTTTTTAATTCAACATTATAGAAAACGCCGTTTTTTTCAAAATGAATATATCACGGAAACTAGAAGTAACTGAAAAAAAATGTCTGTACATAAAAGTTGTAGTTTTGTGTTAGCTTTCGAGCGGATGACTTGAAATAATTTTTACGTTCCGGTAACGCTGATTTTTCACCAAAAAAGGGGGAAATTATTTTTTTATTAAAAAACGGCCATTTTTTTTGGCTGAAAAAATTACAGAGTCTTCCAGTATATCTGACGATATCGCAAAAAAATCGCCAGAGTGGCATGGATCGAGGTTCTAGGATAAAAAAAATGAAACCACACAAATTAATTTTTTCACACCGGAACCTCGCTACGTGCCACTTTGGCGATTTTTTTTGCGATATCGTCAGACATACTGGAAGACCCTGTAGTTTTTTCAGCAAAAAAAAACGGCTGTTTTTGAATAAAAAAAAAATTTCCCCCTTTTTTGGTAAAAAATCAGCGTAACCGGAACGTAAAAATTATTTAAAATATTCCACTCCAAAGCTAACACAAAACCACAACTTTTATGTGCAGACTTTTTTTTCATTAACTTCAAGTTTTCGAGATATGTTAAAGTGGAAAAAACGGCTTTTTTCTAAAATGGTGGATTCAAAAATCTGAAAAAATTCACATAGAATGCCTTTGAGTGGTACTTCAATACAACCAATTATGGGGCACATCGGAGATGGTCGAAAAAAAAGTGGCTGGATTGATGGAGAATGCCTCATCAACGCATCTCAGAAACTTGAAGTTACTGAAGAAAAATGTCTGCACATAAAAGTTGTAATTTTGTGTTAACTTTCGAGTGGAATATTTGAAATAATTATTACGTTCCGGCAACGCTGATTTTTTACCAAAAAAGGGGGAAATTATTTTTTTTTATTCAAAAACAGCCGTTCTTTTTGCTGAAAAAATTACAGTCTTCCAGTATGTCTGACGATATCGCGAAAATATCGCCAGAGTGGCACGGAGCGAGATTCCAGTATAAAAAAAATAATTTGTATGGTTTCATTTTTTTATCCTAGAACCTCGACCCATGCCACTCTGGCGATTTTTTTGCGATATCATCAGACACACTGGAAGACTCTGTAATTTTTTCGCCAAAAGAATTGCCGTTTTTGAAAAAAAAAAATAATTTCCCTCTTTTTTGGTAAAAAGATCAGCGTTACCGGAACGTAAAAATTATTTCAAGTCGTCCGCTCGAAAGCTAACAAAAAATCACAACTTTTATGTACAGTCATTTTTTTTCAGTTACTTCTAGCTTCCGTGATATATTCATTTGGAAAAAAACAGCATTTTCTAAAATATTGAATTGAAAAATCTGAAAAAATTCATACAGAATGCCTTTTAGTAGTACTTTGATATAACCAATTATGGGGCAGATCTGAGATACTCGAAAAAAAAGAATTGAATTGACGGAGAATCCCTCATATGTAACTTCGGTGACAATGCAATAATATGGTACCATGAAGCTGGTCCGATAATGGGAGTGGGAGGTGGGCCATGCAACTCCTTAATAGCATATACTGGGTCAGTCGAGTTTGGGCTCATTAACTTCGTTGATTTGAGCACTATTTATTATTACACTATTATTAAGTTTCTCGTGAAACCTTTATAACCTAAGGCAAGGTTTTTTACCACGCCGATATCTGAATGACATGGGGGTCTGGCGTGGCAAATGAATAAACAATTTCCAATACTAAAAAGTGTAAAATAAAATAAACGTAAAAAATCTTTTTTTTACCAAGCTTTTATTAAAAAGGTACTGTACTAAAAAGTAAAAAATAATGGTCAATAAAATTGAAAATAAAAACAGTATAACTGCAAAAAAGTCCTTTCCTTGGTCACTCACCATAGGTGCAAGTACTTCAAAGGTAGATAAACATAGATATTTTTTAAATATGAAATATAAATTTTAAAAGCTTGCGGCGCCCGACGACATAAGTACCAATGCTGCTTCAAAATTTCTGAAAAAAGCCTCAAGCTTTCAAAATTTATATTTCATATTTTTTAAATATCTATATAATAATAACTATCTTAAAAAACGGTTGAGGGACTTTTGTTGTCAAAATTTGCCAAAAGAAATTAAAAGAATTCACAAATATAAATGTCCATTGCATTCCAGCGATTCAGACTTCAATGTAATTTATAATTGACATTCACCAAAAAGTCGATAGGGCCAACTGAAAAATTCGTGTTCGCAACAGAATATTAAAGTTGAGAATCTTTAGCTTCAATTTACCTTCTCGTTCTAACATTCGAGGAACTGGCCAGGGAAAATATAGCGGAGCTTCTAGACAAAGCTCCATTCCCATCCCGCGAGCCGCAATGGGGCGTCAGGGTGAATTCCATCAGCTCGGGACTCTGTCGTTTGGATCTCGAGGTGGTTCTCGCTCCCGCTAATAAGCCACCCTGCCTTCTGTTGCCAAAAGTGGAGAACGCCGATGAAATCTCATGGGTAAAGAATGCGCAACGTATTTCCCACGAAGAAAAATAATTTTCTACTCTCCTCACACGCAGTTTGCAGATGTAGTCTCCAGCCTGAATCCCCGAAGCGTTCCGATGGACGTGATAATGTACAGCGAAACAGCAGCGAGCATGATGAAGTTACCGGAGATAACGCGAGTAGCGATTGACGCTGCGAAGAAGGCTTCCCTCAGATTAGTGGCCCTGGTCATGGGAAGCGACGATTACGTCGCGAGTATCGGTAAGCCGTGTCAAGGGCGGATACATTGTCGAGAATGGCTTGCGATGCGCAACTATAACTTATAAAACTAAGCTTCAGACTGCACAAAAAAAAATTCAGCAAGTAACGATGTTCAACATTCGAGGTCATACCCTCGGCCTTCAACTTCATGGTCACATGGGGTGCGTATGACCCCAGCCATATTTAAACAATTGCCAAGTTGATTCTATTGTTCCGAATGGCTTATCAAAATTCAAGGTGTTAGTTTCAGCCTTCTAGAATGTGACATTCTCAGTATAATATTGTAATCGACATTCAAAATGGCGAAAAAAAATCAGGAAAGGCACAATACGTGAAAAAAAACCATTTATACTTAAAAAATCATAACTTGCAATTTTTAGTTTAAAAAGAAATTTAGGATGACACTTGAGACATGATAGTTTGACGGAAAAAATTGCTTCATAGTGGGCGTTTAAAAAAAGGTATTTATTTGGACAGTTGAAGAGGGCCCATTTCGGAGTAAAAAAAAGAACGATAATCGTAAAAAATTTGTAATTTATTCGCAACAGCGGCTCGACAATTTATGAGATCATCGTGTAAACACAATATGTATGAAAGATCTGAAATCATTATATTACATTATATTAAAAAAATAAAAAAATACAAAATATTAAAAAATACAAAATATTAAAAAATCGTAAATAAATCAAGTTTGTCCGCCACAGTCGACACAGATGAAAACTCCACTGTCGTCGAATATCCATAAGTCGAATATCCATAAGTCGAATATCCATAAGTACAAATATTCATAAGTACGAATATCCATAAGTCGAATATCTATAAGTGAGTTTGTTTGGGTTTGTTTGGGTCCCTCCATACTCACTTTTCCTCTACCTCCTGCCATTTCTGGCACTCATTTCTACTCTATACTCACTTATGGATATTCGTACTTATGGATATTCACTTATGGGTATTCGTACTTATGGAAATTCGATTTATGGATATTCTACCCCAGTGGAAAACTCTGTCTATCGCACATTCTTAATGGTTTTATGGTTTTCCAGGTAGTATTGTAATAAATTTTAAATGACGTAGACGGTGGTCGCAAAAAATTCACATTTCATAGTAATTCATATAAACTTGATAGAAACAAAATTTTCCACCTGTTTTGCTTTCCTCGCAGGAGCAACGAGAACGAAAAACTGCCTGGAGGTTCTTTACGCGAGACAGAGACTCGTCATGATAGCCAAAGCGTTCGATCTACAGGCGATAGATATGGTACACATAGACATCGGAGGTACACGCGAGTAGGATTCCTTTGAACGTTGCCATACTTTTAAAGGGCTACATCTACCTAAAGGCCAAAAAATTGCCTAATTCCATTTGGTATTAATAAAGCCTTTGAAAAAACATGACCGAAAAATACAAAAAAACAATAAAAAACTGGCCGCCGGCAGATGATGAAAATGTTTCGCGACGTTTGGTGGTGGACACTGCAGCTTAAACGGTTTATCTTTAATCTGAAAACCGAACGAGTTATTCAAGTTAACAATAAATACGAGGCGTTGACGATCGACGATTTTGTAAGCTTTTATTTAACTTGACTTTCTGTGAGATGCAAAGTCTTTCGTGAGATGCAACTTGTTATTTTACACAAGCATTCCATGTTCCGAACGTACAAACTCGTAAACTAGTAAACTACTAGTAACAACTAACTAGTAAAATCAATTAAAGACTAAAAAGTCGAAAACAATTTATATGTAAAAAAAATATTTCGAAAAACAAGTTTTTGTTAATGTACTGAGCGTAGAAAATGATTTTTTAACCCAAGTCACCTACATGTGACTAAATAAAAGCTTGGGGCGCTCAAAATTTAGACACATAATCTTTAATTTACATAAATCCGTTAACATATCAACTGTATTTAATTTACTGTAAAACAACCTTAGATTTCTCAAATGAAAATCCTGAAACTGAGCGCAAACGTGTGATAATAATTTTTCTAATTACTATTGTGCCAAATTAAATACGGTTAATGAAACTGAATTGATCAAATTTATTAAACATTTAAAAAGTTGAGCGCCCCAAGCTTTTATTTGTAGTCACATATAGGTGACTTGGTGAAAAAAATGATTTTCTACTTCTTGGTACATTAATTGAAAGCTTGTTTTTCAAAGGTGTTTTTTTTACATATAATTTAAAATAATTTTCTTAGCAACGTGGCGACGAATTGAAACTCGAGCATGCAAAGTCTATGAAAAAAGTCGTCATTTTTACGTAACTATTAAAAAATGAAGATCCATCGAGTGGTTCTAGAGATATCATGTCCACCGACTGAAAACAGTGTTTCGAGAAAACGCGTTTAAGGGACTATACCAGTGTGATCGCTGAATATTTGGGTAATGTTCGGGAATTTTTTGGAAGAAAAGTACTCAATTAAATGTTTCGGAGAATTAAGAATATATTTGGCTATATTTGACCTATATTACATAATTTTTTTTCATAGAAGAATATTGAGATCCAAGCAACTTATGCACAGCCTTCGGAGGCGCCAAAAAAAAGTTCCTCCACTGCTGACATGATTCCGGCCGATTGAGTAGCTGAAACGGAAAAAGAAAAAAAATTCGTTAAACTGGAAGGTATTTCCTGTACAAGGACGTAGGATTTTCGAAAAATATCAAAATCTAACAAAATGGCGTAATTATGAAAAAAAGTCTGTTTCTTGCCTATAAAATGGTCGTCTTTTTCAATGCCAAATCGTCAATTTTCATCCAATCAAAAATATCCTACGTCATTGTAGAGTAAATATATTCAAGAGAACTCAGTTCAAATTTTAAGTCAATCGGATAATTTCTCTTTGAGTTACAATGTCAGCAAATTTGAAAAATCTCATTTCAAGAAACACGCGTTTAAAGATCGATATCTAATCTAATAATCTATCGATTTTTGCAAGATAAAATGATAGATATACTGCCTTGACATTTTTACAGGATATTCTTGAAAGTATAAACTGTTGAAAAAGGCAAAAAAATCGATTTTTGGAAAGTGTCACACTGATATAGCCCCTTAAAGTTTGAAGTATGGTGCTGCCACCGACTGTTAGAAGCTGTAGCGCATTCAATTTTATGAATATTTCAGTGAAATTGTGCGTGAATATAGCTAAAAGGCTATTGCATTAAAATATCTTTGGAAAATGCAATTGTTCCACCCACCTAGGTAGATGTAGCCCGTGAACCCTTTGCGGCATAGTGTAACACCGGTGTTACACCTAATTCAATTCAGATTTTGATGATTCAAAAGTGCTTTTTAATAAAATATAGCGGTTGTAAAGGGGAGGGTAGGGGTTTCAGCGTAAAAAATACTTTTTTGCGAATTTTTTTCATCTATATGGATAGAGTAAATTTATTGAAACCTTTTGTACATTATTAAGCATCATTTCAAGAACATTCCGTGAAATTTGTACGCGAAAATATCCACAAACAAGCCGGTGACAAAGCTTTTCCAAGAACGCCTTTGGAAAAACACGAATTGCGCTGTTCACTGTATCTCAGCTAGAAATTATCTGAAATCAAGTACCATTAAAATTTAGTCAAAGTGTCATCAAATCCTTCCCCCAACGGTCTTTGATAATTTTTTGTTTCATTTCTAAATTTTTGGTGGTCATGTAAAGTGAAAAGTGCTATTTTTCACGAAAAATTTCGCCATTTTGGCGGTGGAAAAACCCCTCAATATAAAAAAAATCTCAAACTAACCGTTGGGGGGAGGTATTTTATATGTAGAAAGTGTGTACCAAGTTTGAAATAAATCGGTCATGTAGTTTTCAAATGGCAGTGAACATGGACTTTGAAAAAGTGCTTTCGAGAAAAACGCGACACCGGCTTGTTTGTGGATATTTTCGCGTACAAATTTCACGGAATGTTCTTGAAATGACACTTAACAATGCACAAAAGGTTTCAATAAATTTACTCTATCCATATAGATGAAAAAAAATCGCAAAAAAGTGTTTTTTTCACGCTGAAACCCCTACCCTCCCCTAAATGCCTTTCAAGGTTCCTAGGACTTCAATGACTACTAAAACATACCTATGAAATTTTAATTTTTCACGTAGCGAGTGTCGTCAATACCGAAAGTGCAAAAAAACGTGCACGTAAAGTAAAATGTATGCTTCAAAGGGTTAAAACCCGCGGTGTCGCGTCGAAAAACAGATCACTTCTTATCTTCCGTCCGATCTGGAAGAATTGGAGACAATCCCAACAAACCCAAACAAACTCTTTCTCTACTGTCAGATCTGGAAGAATTGAGGAGAACGTCGTTGGAAAGTTCCGCTTGGGGATTCACGGGTCGTCAAGTGATACACCCGTCTCACGTGGCGATCGTGCAAGAAGCCTACAGTCCGTCGGAGTCGCGAATAAATTGGGCGTCCGGCCTCGTCCAGGCTTTCGACGATCATCAACGACGGGGCAAGGTACACGTTTTTCGCGAATATCATAAAGCTCGACTGTCGCCGGATGTCCGGTGAACAATGTAACGATGAATAAACGTAACACATTTTTCTCAAGGGCGCCTTCGTGTACGAGGATCAAATGATCGACATGCCGACGCTTCGACAGGCTTTAAACGTCGTAAATTTGGCCAAGACGTCCTCGGTTAAGAAAAAGTCGTGAACTTTTGTTTATTATTATTCCATGTCACAGCATTGTTCAATTGACAAGTAAATATCAATAATCAGGCAACTCCGTAACGGAGTTACGTATTCGTAAGTACTGTACAAATGTGTAAATAATCTACTTAGATAATAATAATAATTAGAAAAAATCATGCAAAATGCAATTGTAATACGATACTTTGCAATATGAAATTAGCCCTCGACGATTCAACGCTCGTATTTTTTGTGGAAAAAAACCTTCCCGTTCTCTTGCTTCAAAGGATTTAACAAAAACAACAAACAACAAAAGATCCTGCATCACCGAGCCATTGGTATCGGGGCGTGCAAAAGTTTTTAATTTCTCGTATAAGGCACTGCTCTTTTGTTCCCTCTCCTTCGCGGAAAATCCGTTCGTTCCAAGTTTCCACGTGTGCGCACTCGAATCAGATCTCTCAACGTTGGACACGCGGTTAATTTTACTTTTTACAAAAAGCGTATTGAGCTGTGCGAAAAAAACGAAGCAAACCTTGTTTCAATGGCGCGTCTGGCGTTTCACCGATAAATCTTAAGGGATACCGATTTCCTTTTGAACGTAGAAACGTCCATACGAATCAGTATCCTTTAACGATCGGTGAAACGCACGATCTTCCTTAATTCAATGTGCATGATGCCGCAGCGGTATTGCTTTTTAGCGTGTGCATTCTTGTTGTGTATTTATTGTCTCGAAGTTTTTCAGCTGTGTGATCGGATCGTCCGGGCTTCATTCACGAGATGCAAGACTCCACGGTCTTCTTGACGGCGTCGCGAGCGTACGGTATGTACGAGAGCGAGTACCACGTCATTGCCAACGATTGCAATATTATGAACAAAAGAGCCAATCCTGCTTTGTGCAGCTGCAAGGGAAAAAGAAAAATCGAATTAACCTGATAGCGAAAGTCTTATTTGATAATCTACGAATCGATCAATCGATATATTGTGGACAATGAAGCGAAAAATACATTAGGCCGACGTGCGCCACGTACGCCGATCTGCACACACGAATATCAGGGGCCGGGTTGAAATTCCGAACTATGAATGATCAGAACGCTCAAAATTGCGAATTTATTAGCTAGTAAATAGCGAATTTATTAGCTAGTACTCAATGTTGTAAAAGCGAATTTATTAGCTAGTACTCAATATTGTAAACAGAATTATCATATAACCGAAAATAATAGTACACTGAGGAATTAAATGACAATAGTCATGGGGCCGACTGATAAAGCGTCGACATGAAAACAAGTGTCAACTTCCCATAATTAGAGAGTCCACAGCTCCGAAAAATTGTAGTGTTAGAAATTCGAGTTTCTGAATGGCGAAGGTTTGTACAGGGGTTTTTCCTGTTCCGATGATGTTCCGATAATGAGAATATCAATAAGAATCATCCGATAAAGTTCCGATAATGAGTATACCGATAAGAATCATCGGTCGCTAAACATCCTTACGTTATATGTTCACAATAAAACGTGAAGAATTATCAAAACTCTGAAAAAATTCTACCACGAAAGATCAAAACTCCGAAAGTATAGCACCGCGAAAGATCAAAACTCCGAAAGAATTTTGCCCGAAAGACCAAGACTCCGAAAATCTGAACACCGTCATAATAATCAGCTATGGAAGTTTTAAAAGTTTCCAAATTTTACGTAAAGTTGATGTAGCGTAAATGAGAATCATTTTCAATGAATCGACGAATCATTTCGAGATTTTGTTTTATTAAGAAGTGATTTTACGTCAATTTTTAAATGTTTCTTTGCATATTGACAATGTTATATTTTCTCATTCGAAACTCAACCAAAAATGAACCTAGTAGCGACCTCCGGCTCATGGCTCGTGGGAACATGGTTCACATGCGTTACAGTAGTGGTGCTGCTATCTAAACGGGTTAGACTAACGTTCTATCTGCTTTATGTGTGAGTTTTCGGAATTTGGAACGTTCTGAACGATCTTTATAAGAATCTTACACTTTAAACTTCACTTTTCGCAAACTGGATGACGAAGCTTCGATTTCCGGCGTCCAAAACTTTCGTGAACCTGACGAATCTCTTATTAGCTTTTATTATATTCAAACTTTCTGATATAGCTCGTTTTCTATAATAAAAAATTCGAAATTTTGTGGCATACTTAATATTACATAGTCGCAGTTTTGTATGTCATATTACGGTCGTTCAAATAAAGCGTTGATCTTCATGCTATTTCTGAAAATTATCTCGTAGAAGAAATCATACTCGTATCCTTTTTCTATCGCTACTCGTACGGTTTAACATAATTTACCGTTAACTGCGTAGACTTTCGCTGGTATGATCTTTACGAAACTTGTAGTTTCGGAACATTGAAATTAGTTTTAAACCGTCGGAGCATTCAAAGTTCGGAGTTTCAACCCGGCCCCGAAGATCGGTGGTTATTTTATTACGAAGATCAGTGATGAAGAATTCATTAAACTGATCCGGC
The DNA here is from genome assembly GCA_944452715.1 of Ophion slaviceki. Taxonomy (NCBI): domain Eukaryota; kingdom Metazoa; phylum Arthropoda; class Insecta; order Hymenoptera; family Ichneumonidae; genus Ophion; species Ophion slaviceki. The sequence goes on along the minus strand of OX101793.1, from coordinate 14,133,807 downwards.
AGTATCCTGTCATATATCATCCAAAATTGCGAGAATACAGAGACACCGCCATAAAAATTGCCAATCTTTCCTTCGTACTAATTGGTTTTCGAAATGTATACATTTTTTAAATATCTTGTTCTGTTAGGTCATCAATTTCTTTGAATTGTGCTATTGACACGCGAAAATATATGAAAAAGCGAGCTTCATCTGCTTCTAAATCATTCACGAGTTTATGGTTTCCACTAACTTCCTCTCTTCTTAAGTTTACATCGTGAACCCAGTGTTTTCTTTTCGTATTTTTTTCCCTTAAGGGGCTATACCAGTGGGACACTTTTAAAAAATCGTTTTTTTTTGCCTTTTTCGACAGTTTATACTTCCAAAAATATCATTATCATTGATATAATTTATGTTAATATCATTTTATCTTGCAAAAATCGATAGTTAAATCTTTAAACGCGTTTTTCTCGAAATGAGATTTTTCAAATTTGCTAACATTGTAACTCAAAGAGCAATTATCCTATTGGCTTGAAATTTGAACTGCGTACTCTTGAATATATTTACTCTACAATGACGTGGGATATTTTTGATTGGGTGAAAGTTGACGATTTGGCATTGAAAAAAACGACCATTTTATAGGCAAGAAAAGAGACTTTTTTTCACAACTACGCCATTTTGTTATGTTTTCATATTTTTCGAAAATCCTACGTCATTGTGCAGAAAATACCTTCCAGTTTAACGAATTTTTTTCCTTTTTCGGTTTTTTAATTGGGTACTTTAATATTTAATTGAGTACTTTTCTTCCAAAAAATTCCGGCCCATACATGTGAGACGTCTGGGCTGTGTGCATCGACCTAACGTAGTTCTCGCTTAACGCAACGTGGAAACGTATTTACCCCTATGGCCGCGTACAAAGTCATGCCCAACGAAAAGAAGACGAGCAACGTTGCTATTATTCTCGTCGAGGCGAACATTTTTTTCACCTGATTGAGCGGCCCCATCAGGAAACACGTGCTAGGGAGCGACAGTGCGGATTACTTTTATTTCATACGATGTAACACTTTGTACGTAAATGTAAAGAATTTTCGGGAGGGTAAAAGTGAAAGGAACGCTGCCATGCTGAAAAAATGATATCTATGCGAAATTCCTATTACCTGGCCAGGGAAATAACGTTGCCGAGCGTGTAAAACACGGCGAACACGGTGAGTCCCTTGTTCAAGAAGAGGGCGAACGAACCCAAAAACGAGCAGAGTATACCGACGACGAAGCAAATCGCGAAGCCTTTAATTCTAGTCGACCAGCTCAAGGTATTTTCGTCCATAATCTGTGGGAACGAGTAACTTTTAGTTGCAAACCACCAGGTAACGTCGGCTCCGTTCTACCATCCAAATTGTACAAATCCACAGAACTAAGAAAAGTACAAAATGATCAGGCCGCTCTGCTCCAACCGCCCGTATTCATATACTCACTACGAAGTCCACGTCGCGCTTGCCGCATGAAAGAATACATTTTTATCGGCAACCATTTTTGTTTGTACATGGAAACGTAATCATTGAACATCGAAAAGCGACATGAGGTATTCCTTTCGCGTATTTTGTGGGAGCATGAGCAGGGCCCTTCCGAATAATTGGTAAATTACAGTGACGCTTAATAAAAATTACAATCAATTATTATAATCAACGATAAACCGGAATAAAAAAATTCACCCAAATTTAGTAGATTTAAACATTTTTACGTTTTCTCTGAAAAGTCGCGGTTACGCAAATTCTTCTGCTGGTCACATTTTTCTAAGTTTTGTCATTAATATTTACTTTAGACATTCGGTGATCCCCTGCTTATATCGTCGTTACGGAATCTTTAGAATTTTTCACACGCGTGGAGCAGTTTATATCAGGCATCTAGAGTTATTTATTGTATAAATTATGAGATGGAAATGTGGCCAGCGTGTCATCTCCGTAAAGTGCCGTGTAAATGAGACGATTTTCAGAGTCGTAATTTTTCGTTAAAAGTTTGGTAACTTGGCTTCTAATTTTACCAATATACTGTGATGTATTTTTACTTGATTATAGGCGAAAGTCAGTTAATTGTTAAATATTCGGGTTCGTAAAAGGAATACCTTAAGGGGGGAGATACCTTCAGGTAAACTTATGATTACGACGATATAACTGCTAGTCAAACTTTAAGGGGGGGATACCTTTAGGTGAGGAAAGAAATTTGCTGGTTTTCATGATTTTTTTTTAAGGAAAGTTTTCTTCACCATTTTTCAGCCTTAGGGTATGTTTAATTACTACTTTTGGCAGTTCCTCGGTATTAAAAAAAAAATCTTTAAAAATGACGGAGGTATGGCATGGTCTTCTAAACTGCATTTTCAAACCGGCGTGACGTATAACTGAAAAACTACTCGACCGATTCTGATGGAATTTAGTTCAAATCTTTCTAACCTTACTGCCTAAAACATGACCCTAAATGTTTCTGGAAATAAAAAGAAAAAAGAACGTTTTTATTGCAAAATGTAGCCATTTTTTTTCGAAAAATTCAATCTTTTTGTTTCAAAGCGTATCATTTAATCGATTTTCAACATTTCTCACTTTTTCTTGGTTCATATTCTGCGTATGAGTGTTAATGAAAAAAAAACTTCATGGGTATTTTTCAGATTAAAGGGAGGTACCTGAGTAAACGGCGAGAAAAACAGGTGAACTTCAGGAATTTTTATCTCAAAAACTAATGTCTCGATTGGATCCGGGTTTTTTCTATTGGAAAATATGTACATTGAGGTATGTTTAGGATTTTTTAAAATAAATTCGTTGACTGGCGATTCAAACGCGATTTTCTCGAAACATAGTTGTCAAAGTCGGTGCCTCGATGTATCTCGAAAACGGCTTGTCCGATTTTGTCCAAATTTGGATACAATATTCTTCCATAGTTTTTCTCGTTCGCCACGTAGGATTTTTTTGAAATTTTCATTTTTGACGGAATTGCGACTGTTTTAATTTAACATTCGTTTTTCGTTCGCAATTTCCGACGATTTTGGATTGCATACACATTGCATAAAAAAGCAATGGTTCGATCAAATGAAAAACCCCTACGTGGCGAACGAGAAAAACTATCGAAGAATATTGTATCCAAATTTGGACAAAATCGGACAAGCCGTTTTCGAAATACATTTTGCACCGACTTTGAAAACTATGTTTCGAGATAATCGCGTTTGAATCGCTTCCAGTCAACGAATTTATTTTTAAAAAATTCCTAAACATACCTCAATGTACATATTTTCCAATAAAAAAACCCGTATCCAATCGAAATATTAGTTTTTGAGATAAAAATTCCCGAAGTTTACCCGTTTTTCTCGCCGTTTACTCAGGTACCTCCCCTTAATCCCACCAATGCTACGTGTCACACCATCCGCGCCAACCCGTTTTGAAGACCGTGCCATACCTCCGCAATTTTAAAACATTAATAAAAAAAAGAATACCAAGTCTCAAAAATAGTGAAGAAATCATTCCTTTAAGGGGAGGGTAGGGGTTTCAGCGTGAAAAAAAAACACTTTTTTGCGGATTTTTTTCATCTATATGGATAGATTAAATTTATTGAAACCTTTTGTACATTGTTAAGTGTCATTTCAAGAACATTCCGTGAAATTTGTACGCGAAAATATCCACAAACAAGCCGGTGCCGCGTTTTTCTCGAAACCACTTTTTCAAAGTCCGTGTTCACTGCCCTTTGAAAACTACATGACCGATTTATTTCAAACTTGGTACACACTTGCTATATATAAAATAGCTCCCCCCAACGGTTAGTTTGAGATTTTTTTTTACATTGAGGGGTTTTTCCACCCCCAAAATGGCGGAATTTTTCGTGAAAAATAGCACTTTTCGCTTTACATGACCACCAAAAATTTAGAAATGAAAAAAAAATTATCAAAGATCGTTGGGGGGAGGATTTGATGATACTTTGACTAAATTTTAATGGTACTTGATTTCAGATAACTTCTAGCTGAGGTACAGTGAACACCGCAAATCGTGTTTTTCCAAAGGCGTTCTTGGAAAAGCTTTGTCACCGGCTTGTTTGTGGATATTTTCGTGTACAAATTTCACGGAATGTTCTTGAAATGACACTTAACAATGTACAAAAGGTTTCAATAAATTTACTCTATACATATAGATGAAAAAAATTTGCGAAAAAGTGTTTTTTTTTTCACGCTGAAACCCCTACCCTCCCCTTAAAAACTTCCTCATATAAAAGTATTTTCCCCCTTGATCAGTTTTTTCGTCGCCTAAAAGTATCTCCCCCCTCAAACTCGCGCAGCGGCCTGTCGCTGACCGGATGTTCTTGCAAACATTTTTTCAAAGCGTCAACTACGAAATTGTATTCGTTCACCTGCGTTATGATACCGCTCTCCTCGTCGCACTGCTCATTGCCGCTGAGCGCTTTACGCAGCTTGTCCATGTTTGCAATTTTGCCAAAGCCTGGCGCGTCTGGAAACCTTAATCGTATTCAAGTTTTTGTCGTCTGATCCTGCACAGATAGACACATATGTACATATAGATATACTTTTTGACAATGGCCTTTTTATTCACCATAAGAGGCTTGCAATGAGATATTCGGATTTGGTCACATGGATTAAACTTTTGATGAAACACGGAAAAAACGTGCAGGGTACAAAAATAAGATTATTCCCAAAATCTGAAATGGAGGGTAATAATATTCGAAGACAAATTAATATACATGCATATATATATATGACTGTAGATGATTTACCAGACGGGGTTTGAAACGTAAATTGAATTCGATTTTTCAGATTTCAGAAACACGAATGTTTTGATACTACATATTTGTCACTGATATGTCTCTTTATTGTCATTAATATTATTATTATTATTCTACGAAGCCGCGTTCAAACTGCGTAATGACGAAACGTATTTTTCCAACGGCACTGAAAGCTCTTCGCAGCCTGCTTGTATGCGTATGACACATTTTTCGATCAAAGATAATCGTTTACGATCATGCCACGAATATGTGTGGGCAAATAAATTTGACATTGTGTGAGGAGTAAATTACGAGGAAAAAAGTCGAATAAATGAATGGATCATTGAGTATGCGACGAATATTGCGCGAGATATCAAATGGTTTATGACGGGGGACAAACGTGCAGAAATATTCTTGTACATACGCGATAGAGTCGTTGCAAGGTTATGTTTGGAATGTCGGCCCTGTCGTACAACGGGCGGCGCAACTGCGATACGGCAAGCACCCCTCCAGGTTTGAAGTTTGCAAATTTTTGTTTGTTATCTTTTACGTGAATCCTTGTCAGCTGTACATTATGTATTGGCGTAGACGTTGACTTGATCGGAGCGCTTATTGGATAACGTCCCCGTCCGGGAAACTGTAAAATATGAGCAAAGATCGCTGCGAATTCAAATTCTCCGTATTTCATTTACATTCTCTCACGCTTTATTCTAACATGTATTTATTTTCGTTGTAAGTTAAGAAATAAATTGTCGAGATATCCGCTAAACCATCTGAAGGTAACTATATCGGTTGCTGTGAATTACGTGATCATTCGAATGCGGTTTTCGTGTCAACGAGCAGCGTACAGATGACGGTGGAGGCGCTCTCAAGGCGGTGGCGCCGCCGCCGGCAAATTAAAGAACCATCGCGTTGTCGGCCAGTGCACCAACGTGCTCCTTTTCGCAGAGATTAATGGGGAGATGCACAACGCGGCCCTTTTCGGCGTGCTTCGTAAATGGCGCTAAATCGCGGCGGCGAGTTCGGGAGTATGATTTCGTGATCATCGCCTCTGTCGAGGTTGCAGATTCCCTTGTAGCCGCGCGAGTCCGTGATCACCGCTAAAGTTGGTATCGCAGCAGCGTGAACACGAATGGGTAGCTCGGTGGGGGAAAAGTATCTGCCCCTCGCTCGCTCGACAGGCGAACGGAGCGAGGTTTTCCGTCCGATCGAGCTCGACATACATGTGTGGCCGTACTGCGGATTGGAATATGCATTAAATGAATTTCAAAGTGAAAAACATGTATCGAGATCATTGTTTTCTCTCGGTTGCCCGTTTATGCCGAAAATGCGGGTTAAAAAAATTAACAACGAACCGCGTTGAAAAATAAAACGCCGAAACGACCGTGAAAGGTTCAAAAAGAAATCTTGAGCCTTTGCCGCGATCGTTTCGGCATTTTTTTTCAACAGTAAACATTATGGAAAAGGGTGTATCATAAATGTTTCTTTATCTGCAATGAGCGTCGTGGCTGAGTTGTAGCGTGACGGATTACGATGCTGAACGTCGGGGTTCAATTTCGGTGAATAAACTTTTTTCTCTTCATTTTATTTTCAGAAAATTTCGAACTTACTCTCGCTTTAGCTATTCTCGCCTGTTCAGGCATTATTTATGATATTTAATTCGTATATGCTTAATAAAAAAAAACAAGACATTGCTACCGGGGATCGAACCCGCGTCGTCTACACTCAGAGCCCGCACGCTCATATCTCAACCGCGAGGCTCTTGTGACTGCAAACCTGCCTTACGTATACAGTAGAATCTCGATTATCCGAACCAATTGGGACCAAAACTAGTTCGGACAATTAAAAGTTCGGATAATCGAAACGTGGGTTTTTTGGGACGAGATCATCAACAACACGTTTTTACATTAAAAAAAATACATAAATATATATTAAAATTTGACATACATATTAACATTGATATATATATATATATATATATATATATATATATATATATATATATCAATGTTAATATGTATGTCAAATTTTAATATATATTTATGTATTTTTTTAAATGTAAAAACGTGTTGTTGATGATCTCGTCCCAAAAAAACCACGTTTCGATTATCCGAACTTTATATATATACATATATATATATATACATACATACACGGTGGCCGGAACATTGACGTCTAAAAATAAAATTTAGGTCCCTTGTATCGTGGGGTATCCGAATAACCCCCATGTATGTCGCGCGACTTTTCATAGTTTTCGAGTTATGAATTTTTACTGCATTTTTGAGAATTTTCGACCTGACCAATTGAAAAAAAATCTAAAAAAAAAGTAGAAGACTATCGAGATTTTTTTTGCAACTGAATCTTTATGAGTAGTACTTTTATGCATAAAATAATCAGCTTCGTAACTGTGATGAAAGTTATGAAAATGTTGGTCTGAAGTGAAAAATTTACGTTCGGTAAATTATGACTTAAATTTTCAACTTTAAATTAAACATCTAAACAGGTGACTTCATGGTTCCTAATTAGGCCCTAAGAATGCGCCAGACTGTCAGCTTTCATAACCATTAAAAAGAGTAGTACTTGATAGGGCTACTTTGGCTACAATTGACCTTCAATGACAGCGAGGTGGAAAATTCTTATAATTACCCATCTGATTAAAAAAAAAAATTTGCCCATTTTATCATTCCTAAGGCTATTTAGTTTGTTAACTAACCAAAAATGACTGCAGGGAAAGCTAAGATTGAAACATTTGCAGGTTTATTTTTATTAGTTTAATTTAAGTTTAATGAATTTTGCGCGATCCGTTCTCATGGATCAGGTAAAAGCTCGTTTACGCGATCCGTTCTCGTTCCAAGAACGGATGGCGCAAAATTCATTAACCTTGAATCGAACTAAAAAAAAATAAACCTCTAAATGTTTAAATCTTAGCTTTCCTGCAGTCATTTTTGGTTAGGTAACAAACTAAATATCCTTGGGAATGATAAAATGGGCAATTTTTTTTAATCAGATGGCTAATTTTAAGAATTTTTCACCTCGCTGTCTTTGAAGGTCAATTGTAGCCAAAGTACCCCTATTAAGTACTGCTTTTTTTAAAAATGATTATGAAAGCTGAGAGTCTGGCGCATTCTTGAGACCTAATTAGGAACCATGAAGTCACCTGTTTAGATGTTTAATTTAAAGTTGAAAATTTAAGTCATAATTTACCGAACATAAATTTTTCACTTTACACCAACATTTTAATAACTTTCATCACAGTTACGAAGCTGATTATTTTATGCATAAAAGTACTACTCATGAAGATTCAGTTGCAAAAAAAATCTCGACAGTCTTCTACTTTTTTTTTAGATTTTTTTTTAATTGGTCAGGTCGAAAATTCGTAACTCGAAAACTATGAAAAGTCGCGGGATATACATGGGGGTTATTCGGATACCCCAGCATACAAGGGACCTAAATTTTATTTTTGGACGTCAATGTTCCGCCCACCCTGTATATTTATATATGTGTGTGTGTGCGTGCGCGCGCACGCGCGCGCGCGTGTGTGTGCGTGTGTGTGTGTGTGTTTTAAGCACCTGAAAAAAGTCGAGTGCCTTTTAAAATATTTTTTAAAAATAAAATCGTCCATTTTTAATTGACGAACGGCTGCAACGCGTTTTTGAGCGTCTAAGTCTCGCAGCTGTTTGAGAAGGAGAAGTTGCGTTGGGTTGCTTATTGTTGCTCACGGTGGTGGCAGCGAGCAACCGTGTATCTTTCGCGCCAACGTTCGGATAATTGAGCTTCCGGATAAACTAAGTCATCGTTCGGATAATTGAGGGTTCGGATAATTGAGGGTTCGGATGATCGAGGTTCGGATAATCGAGGTTCTACTGTACACATTTATCCAACCTTAAAAAAATCGCTGCAGGACCAACTGCATATTGTTTTTATGACCCCAAAGTATTTTTGAAGCCAAAAGAAAACGATTTTTCCAAATTCCTAGAATAGTGTTATCCCTTAAAGAAAAGAAATTGATTTTTTGATCATTGTAAATGTATATCCCCTCTTAAAGACTTTAAAAGAATCTCGTACGTGTTAGCGAAAATCGGCAGAAAATTAGAAAGCAACTCGTCCACTTCTTTGATGTTCGCTATTTCGGTGTTCGCTATTATGGACCATCGCTCGTTTGCCTATCTGAGATCAAAACTTTCGAAGTTTGTATCCTCGATATCTGGCTTTTTGCTATAGATGGTATTACCAATATTAGATATTCACGTCTTTCTATTTCGGAGATGTGAATGTTCAAGATTGTTTAAATCTGTGTTTGTATGACTCAAACTCCAAACAAACCCAAACAAACTCAATAGGAAAAAGAAAAAGTTCCGGAAAAAAAATAATATCAAGTTTTTTTTACGAAAATCTCATTTTTTTTCATCTTTAAATTTTCTCCGAATATCTCCGCAGCCGTTCACTCAGGTAATAGGAAAAAAAGAAATTTCCGAAAAAAATAATAATAATAAAAAGTTTTTTAACGAAAATCTCATTTCTTTTCATCTTTAACTTTTCTCCGAATATCTCCGCAGCCGTTCACTCAGGTCATAGGAAAAGGAGAAATTTCCAGGAAAAAAATAAGAAATCAGAAAGCCAGGAACGCTACCAACGGGACCATCTCATCGCTTGTAGAATATACGCGGTACTTACAATTCGCGGCCGGATGGATGGTTGGCTTGTTTTTGGGGATAATGCTTTATCGCTTGATGAAAGTATGAGAATTAATATAATAATACGAATATAAATATATTTCCGCTTACTTTTATGAATTATAATTTATTTGGCATAAGGATGGGTGTGAGTAAAGCGTAAACAATTTTATATAAGATAAATAAGTTGTAATTTAGATATATTATTATGTTTAAATTAACGTATAAACTAAAAAAATAAGCGACCTGAGTGCGCAATACATTTTTTTGTATACATTAATAACGCAGAGAATCAAGAACTAACTTAGCATTGAAATCATCTAAAAGCCTCGCGCGTGCCGTCGGGTGACGTCACGCGCGAGTCGTGCTCAGATTGCTTTTTCCCTCGAAGCCTTCGTTTCGGCTTGGCCGCACATGAACGTGCTGCTCAGCGTCCATGCATTGGTGTAGCAGCCGAAGGCGCGGTCGGGACGCTTCGCCTTGCTCGGCTCTTTCCGAAGATGTCCGAGCATCGCTCGCTCACGGACACACGCTACTACGATGGTGTGATGGGCGCGTAAGAAACTAGAGAGGGGGTAACTTTTACGCGCGATCTGGCTGCACTGCGTCCGAGCTCTGAGTACGGACGGCGCGGCTTCGATGCCCGTAGCAACATTTTTTTTTTGTTATACATATATGAATTAAATATAAAAAATAATGCCTAGACAGGCGAGAATAGATAAAGCGAGAGTAAGGTAGAAATTTTCTGAATATAAAATGAAGAAAAAAAAGTTCATTCACCGAGGATTGAACCCGGACCTTCAGCATCGTAATCCGTCACGCTACAACTCAGCCACGACGCTCATTGCAGATAAAGAAACATTTATGATACACCCTTTTCCATAATGTTTACTGTTGAAAAAAAATGCCGAAACGATCGCGGCAAAGGCTCAAGATTTCTTTTTGAACCTTTCACGGTCGTTTCGGCGTTTTATTTTTCAACGCGGTTCGTCGTTAATTTTTTTAACCCGCATTTTCGGCATAAACGGGCAACCGAGAGAAAACAATGATCTCGATACATGTTTTTCACTTTGAAATTCATTTAATGCATATTCCAATCCGCAGTACGGCCACACATATATGTCGAGCTCGATCGGATGGAAAACCTCGCTCCGTTCGCCTGTCGAGCGAGCGAGGGGCAGAGACTTTTCCCCCACCGAGCTACCCATTCGTGTTCACGCTGCTGCGATACCAACTTTAGCGGTGATCACGGACTCGCGCGGCTACAAAGGAATCTGCAACCTCGACAGAGGCGATGATCACGAAATCATACTCCCGAACTCGCCGCCGCGATTTAGCGCCATTTACGAAGCACGCCGAAAAGGGCCGCGTTGTGCATCTCCCCATTAATCTCTGCTTTTCGTAATACGGGGATACTCCAGCGACCGCGAGCGATTTGTTATATATTTTTCATACACAATCGCCGCAAGTGATACGGCCGGTACTTTTCGCGTAAATATTTCATTTCTATATGCAATTATTCGTAATTTTGATGTTTGCATTGCTGTGTGCGTTATCGTTGTTTACATCGGGCTTGTATGGTACCTGTCGATTTGTAGGTTAAGCACGCGGCTTCTCGATCATTTCCGCGTGCCTCAACAAAATACAAAGTGGAATTTGACTTTCGATTTCCCAGTTGGGTGTTGTAATACTAAATTTACTCGAAATCGGACAATTTTATGTTCAAGCAAACACGATTTTTCTAATTAACCGGACAAGCGAAGATCGAACAATGTTTATGAGTTTGTAAATTTTATCATTATCCATTCAGAGGCGATCCTTCTTGACGGTGGTTAAATATGTCGTACCGTGGACGCGGTGGAGGCGGCGGCGGTTTCGGTCGCGGAGGAGGAGGAGGCGGCGGTTTTAGAGGGGGCCGCGGCGGCGGCGGTTTTCGTGGAGGACGCGGCGGTGGTGGCGATCGCAGAGGGTGAGTTTCTTTGATAACGCGAGACCATGAAATATGAAGTCTCGCTAAAGACAAATTCGCTTTACAGATTCGATCAAGGTCCGCCCGAAACGGTGACGCCGCTCTGCCACTTTGAGTGGGCGGTGCAGAACGACCTTGTGGCCAAGGTCGACATCGAGGATGTGCCTTACTTCAACGCTCCCATCTACACCGAGAACAAACAGCAGATTGGTAAAATCGACGAGATCTTCGGCAACGTCAGAGACTACTACGTGTCCATAAAACTATCGGAAAACATAAAGTCGGCGAGCTTCGAAAAGGACACCAAGGTAGTGAGACGATAATATTCATCGGCCGAATACGACCGTCTCTTTTCTCTAGTCACTATGACGTGGCTGTTACACATGAGGCATTCCACGTAACTTCAGCTAGTAAAAAAAAAATTCACAAGTAATTTTGAAAAATCGAGTTACTTTATTGAAAAATATTCACCGAGCATCGACATTTAAAAAACAATTCTGACACTCTTCAATTAAATATTAATACAAAAATAAAAATAATAAAAATAGCTGTTACTTCACGGTGTTTAGGAATCCCATAATATAAAAAATACCAAAAATCCGTTTTTCGTATTCACAGTTCGGGGAATTTAAAAAAAATAAAATAACGAGTGTCTTTCCTTGAGAAAAAAAATATTTTTGCATATTTTGCCCTGAAACGGACGTTCGACTTGCTCAATAAAATCTAAATTAATTTTTTTCGGGAAGGCTATGAAAAGACGCACATTTTCGCTTTTTACGAATGTAAATACGTCGAATCCTGCCAAAGATACAGCCATTTGAATGGAAAAATTTAAAAAAATGGTAATCAACGAGAAAAAACGTCAGAATTTTTTTTTAAATTTCGACACTCGGTGAATATTTTTCAATAAAGTAACTCGATTTTTCAAAATTATTTGTGGATTTTTTTTACTGGCTGAAGTGACGTGGAATGCCTCACATATGGAAAACAGAGAATTTCTATCGTGGAATAATCAGGGAATGTAAAAAATGGTCTACAATTTTTCCAGTAATCACTTTTTGCAAGAATTACAAAAAATGAAACCGGCTTGAAAAAAAATCTGAAGAGTATAAAAATAAATACTTGTGTATATTTTGAATAGTTATATTATTCTTCATTATATAAAAAAGAAGTTGCGTCAGTGTCAAACATTGACAATTTCAAAAACTAAAAACTAATTTACTCTAAAACTCTACACATTTGCATTCGATTTGTTGATATACAACCTCACAATTATTATTGTAGGCAAGTGTTTATATTTATTTTCTATTTATCGGCAGCGGCATCAAAATTTCTGTTTACAATGAAGAACAGGTTTTGTATTTGCTTTTAAGGGATCATCACAGTGTAACGGGTCGAAAAATAGCTGATTTTCGCGATTTTTTGTCGATGGTTAAAATACGCTAATCAGTCTGATTTTTTTATGTCAAATCAAAGCACTTGTGAAGAACAGAAAATAAAATTTTTAACTTTATAAAATGATTATTAATCAGCATGAAAGCCGCTATCTTGCTATGGAGGTTTTTTAAAATCAAAATTAAAAAAAAGACGGTGGTTTGAAGAAAAAAAAGTATCGAATTCAGCCGATTTTTTCGAGTTTTTCGTTAAAAAAATTATGAAGATTAAAAAAAAGGTTCCATAGCAAGATAAAGAATGGCGTGACGAATGTTGTGCCAAAATTTTAGACGGATAGCTTGAAAACTTTTCCTTTGAGAGTGTACACCGTTTTGAAAAAACAACATATTGAGAAGAACGCGTTTAAAGTTTCGAGTGAGGATTTTTCATCTAATTGTCTACTTAAGTTTATGTAAGTATGTTTATAACCGTCTATACTATTGGATAATGCAAAAAAAACGATTGAAAAATTTTACACTGTGATGATCCCTTTATGTATTTTTTGTACTTTATAGCAGTTCCCAGTTTTTTCTACCACGCCAACCCCCTCCCCCCTCCTACTACTACTTAAAATCCAAATGCTCCGACCCCTTTTCCATCGCGGCAATTTTATAGTTTTTACAAATTATCCTGTGTCCGTCTTTTAAGGGGAGGGTAGGGGTTTCAGCGCGAAAAAACACTTTTTTGAGAATTTTTTTCATCTATATGGATAGAGTAAATTTATTGAAACCTTTTGTACATTGTTGAGTGTCATTTCAAGAACTTTTCGTGAAATTTGTACGCGAAAATATCCACAGACAAGCCCGGTGACAAAGCTTTTTCAAGAACGCCTTTGGAAAAACACGATTTGCGGTGTTCACTGTATCTCAGCTAGAAATGATCTGAAATCAAGTACCATTAAAATTTAGTCAAAGTATCATCAAATCCTCCCCCAACGGTCTTTGATAATTTTTTTTTTTTCATTCCTAAATTTTTGTTGGTCATGTAAACAGAAAAGTGCTATTTTTCACGTAAAATTCCGCCATTTTGGGGGTGGAAAACCCCCTCAATGTAAAAAAGAATCTCAAACTAACCGTTGGGGGGAGGTATTTTATATGTAGAAAGTGTGTACCAAGTTTGAAATAAATCGGTCATGTAGTTTTCAAATGGCAGTGAACACGGACTTTGAAAAAGTGGTTTCGAGAAAAACGCGGCACCGGCTTGTTCGTGTATACTTTCGCGTGCAAATTTCACGGAATGTTGTTGAAATGACACTTAACAATGTACAAAACGTTTCAATAAATTTACTCTATCCATATAGATGAAAAAAGTTCGCGAAAAAGTGTTTTTTTTTCACGCTGAAACCCCTACCCTCCCCTTAACTTCAAGTAACATCTTTCACTAACCGCTCGCGTCGCCTGCGCCTCCCTTTACATGTCATCATGCCCCCCTTCGAAACCCAAAGCTTTATAGTGTTTAAATTATTTTTCGAATATATTTTAAAAAAAAATTATATTTCACATTTTCACATATTTGATTTCAAAGAAAATGATTCTCCTTATTCGAACCCAATTTCCCTGGATTATTTGCTGTGTGGAAAATCTGAAAAGTCAGGGAATTTTGGCGTCAATAACGCGTAACAACGAATGAAGAAAAATTTGTTGCTCCGCAGCTGTACATAGATCCGGCGAAGCTCTTACCCCTCCAGAGGTTTTTGCCGAAAGCCCCGGGCGACACGAAACGCGGGGGACGCGGCCGAGGTGGCGGACGGGGCGGCGGACGAGGCGGCCGCGGATCGTTCGGCAGCGGAAACGGATTCAGGGGCGGTCGAGGTGGCGGCGGTGGAGGTTTCGGTCGTGGAGGTTTCGGACGAGGGGGTGGTTTTGGCCGCGGCGGTGGCGGTGGCGGTGGTGGAGGAGGTGGCAGAGGTCGAGGACGAGGTCGCTATTAGTCCTGTACAAATTCAATAAATTTTTTATTGAGAGAGATCCACAAAATATACCATCGAACGGCAAACTCCTGGAATTATTTTTGTACCCGAACAATTGTTCGAAAAGGACTGTCGCTAAAAAAGAGTACCGAAATGTTTTTGATTTTTCTTTGACTCGAATAAACTTCTTGATCCTTCTGCGCGGGATTTTTCATTGATTCGATTGTATTTTGAACGACGATGTCTTTGGTGTACACGATGAGGAAAGAAAAAGGTTTTTCTTTTTGTTTTTTTTTTCGCGAATACAGGGCGGACGAGGATTCGTCTCGGATGCTCAGACCTCGTCGAATTTGATGTGCTTTCCGAGCTCCTTTTCCGCCTTTTTCAACAATTTGTCGCGGCCGCGCTGCTTGACGCGATCTTTTTTGCTGAGTTTGTCCTCCCGATCACGCGATATCTTGTCCCAGTACGTTTTTTCCTCGGGTCCCTCGAGGATGCGAAGATTCCTCTGATCGCTGTACTTTTCGACGAATGTTCTCGTGGATTCGGCGTCGTCGCAGCGCACGAATGCTTCGCTCGCGCCCTCGTGGACGTCGATGTACTTGACCGCCGCGTCGTTGCGGAGCTCCAACTACGTAACAACGTTTTACCCCGCGATTATGAAAGTCCGTATTTTTTGATCGGTGAATTTGGAATATTATTAACCCTCGACTGCACACTGGGTCATTTTGACCCCGTTGTTTTTCAACTGCCTGTATCGCTAAACGGGGTAATGTATTCTAGCGAGGCGCTTCAATGTTTCCCGACTCCTACTCTATAAGTGGACACTCGGCCCCCATCCTACATCTTGCCCGCGTACGGAGGACAGCTGTCGAAAGAGGACCTGGGGTCGGATCGACCCCGGTTATGTAGTAGCACAGTGAAAGTGGAAACATTTTTTTGGTGAAATTTGGTGTTTTATAACTACATGTGAGTTACGATGGAAAATGCTCGTAAATATTTTTTATTTCGCGGTTCTGTAGTAAATTATGTGTTTAGAATGCCGATCGTAAAACTAAAAGCAAGTGTCCGTTATGCGGGAGGGCTGTGTGCAACGAGCACCGAATGTATTTACGCGTCGATTGGGGTAAATGTGAACAATAATAAGTCATTAAAACTTTAAAAAAGCAGAAAATATACGTTATCGACAATTAAGGGGAGATATACACCTAGATGGTCGAAAAAGTCGATTTAGAAGCTATGAACATTCCGCCGACCGTAGAAGACCTACACTATGGGTCTGGTATCGATGATTGTAAGTTGCGAATTTCATGATTTATTCATTCCCAAATTTTCAAACGCGTTTTTCTCAAAACCACGTTTTTCAAATCGGTACCCAAAATTTCTCGAAAACCAATGAACCGATTGCCTTGAGGTTTTTTGTGGTTATTCTATATACCATTAGCTAGTACTTGTCATAGGATTTTTTTTCCCGTTACTTAGTTTTTGTTTTATAGGCAAAATAATAACTAATTTTTGGCCCAAAAATCACTATTTATGTTCAAACGTCCCCCATTGTGTCATAAATCGATATTTTCAAAATCGGCTATGACAAGTACTAGATTATAGTATCTAATTTAAGAATCTTTTTGATTTTTTTTTCAGATGATTTTTGAAGAAACGCCAGTGGGTACCGTATACACAGATTTTTTTACGACGCTCCAAGGATCATACAATATCCTTGTATATTTTTGATTTTTTTAATTAAAGAAAATTAAACATATTTTTGAATGTATATACTTTTAGATAATAAAAACCCCAATCCGAAATTTCAAATAGTTTTCCTTGAAAAAATTCACGAAAATGACTTTTTTCCGGCTCCTAGGTGTATGGCTCCCCTTAAGGTAGTCCTATCGCTTCACACTAGTCATACCACTGATCATACTTGAGACCTGTACGATTTATATTTTGAACATATGCAAAAAAATAATATGTGATAACTAAAATTTTCCCTGTGTAAACTGTTTAATGAATGTTCACATTTAATTAGAAAAATGAAAAAATAGTTATTCCAACGATTCGCGCAGTATTTCTAGGTTTGGTATTTGGCAACATTGGTTCTATCTCCGTCTCTTTTTACTCAACCAGGCGAGTTTAACCTCCATGCTTTTCAACGTCGATCTGTCAAAACAATGTCAGGTGCGGGAAATATCAAGCATTGTATTCGAGCCACGACTGGTAAAAAGCGTGGAAAATTTGTGTCCGCGAAATATGTCGGGTAAAAATGAAATATGTGTGGAAATTCGAATGAGTGAGATGAGGTTAGGACTACAGTCAGCTGTTGCGTTGCTGTCACGTCTCTTTATCGTAGCAAGTGGTAATAAATCCAATACCGGAAGTTCGAATTAAACTTCATATTACATCAAAATTAGGTCAATAAGCGTAATTTTTTCTGTGAGCATTAGATTACTCCAAGTGTTGAGTATGTAAATCTGATTATTTTAAAAAATCTGACGGATTCCCACTATTATGTACACTTTTGTGGCGACCGGAAATTTGGTTTTTGTATGTCGTCTCGGAATTCCTTCAGAAAAATACGCAATTCTAATATTTTTTTGTCTCTGCAATTAGGTCGATAACCGACCCTGAAATTTTACAGAGACGATTATTAATATATTTAGTGAAGCTCAAGAAAAAAAATGGAAATCCTATGAATTGAAGCCTGGCGATAGGATTACCTTAATCTGCCGAAGAAGTCGATTTTTTCCATTGTTCACTATCCCAAAAATGCTCAAACTCAAACCTCCGAATAAATATACTTTTTGGAAAGACTGTCGACATTGTTGTTTTTTCGTATCTTCAAAACTTCCTCTCTAAAAACCTTAAGGCGGGATATACATTTACAACGATCAAGAAATCGATTTCTTTTTTTCTTCCTTAAACGATAGGAGTGTATATGTAGAATATTTTCCCAAAGTTTCAAAGCAAAATTCGAAAAACTTCAAACGTTACAGCCCGTCAACGCTGTGCCTCACCGCTCGGATTCGGAGCGGGCGTGAACTTCAAACGCGTTTTTCTCAAAACTGCATTATCGAAATTGGCGTGCAGGATTACTCAAAAACTATTAAGCCGATTGAGTTGAAACTTGGTAGAAATATTGATAATATGGGCACCTTCTACTTGACGAGAATTGTTTTTGAAAAATTGAAAATAAAACGACTTTTAATCGACATTTTACAGGAATGTTGCGTGAAATGTTGATTTTTTTTTGTATATGCGCGCCATTTCCTTAAATTTGAATTTTCTTCATTTCAATTACCGTCACATAGAACCTATACATGTTCTAACTGAAAAAATGTTTGAACTTTTTTGCAAATCAAAGTCTACGGGAAAGTAGACTGCACGCCAACTCGCAACTCCCGCGGCGTACTTGCTTAACACTCTGCCACAGCTCCGCCATTTTGATGATGAATTAAGGGGTTGGGCCGCTCTAGAAGCCGAAAAAATAGGCTTTTTGAGGATTTTTTTTTCAGAAAAACTACAAAATAAATCGAGATTACAAAAAGGGTGTTTATCATACATATCAGTGAGTCTATACAATAATTTTTTTGAAGCGATTAATTTCAAAATGGCGGCTGTGCAGCGTTTATCTCAAAACTGCATTTTTTAAGTTGGTCGGAAACATAACTCAGACAATTTTCAACCGATTCACTTGAAATGTTGAATATATCTTGAAAAATACATTGTCTATGGAAGTACGTAGGATTTTATTTTAATATTCCATAGTTCACTTGTTATTAACAATTATCTGACGATTTTTTAGGCAAATTTTTCACTTCCCAAAAATTTGGCTAAAAAATCGTTAATAACAAATGAACTATGCAATATAAAAAAAAATCCTACGTACTTCCATAGACAATGTATTTTTCAAGATATATTCAACATTTCAAGTGAATCGGTTGAAAATTGTCTGAGTTATGTTTCCGGCCAACTTAAAAAATGCAGTTTTGCGATAAACGCTGCACAGCCGCCATTTTGAAATTAATCGCTTCAAAAAAATGATTGTATACAGTCACTGATATGTATGATAAACACCCTTTTTCGTAATCTCGATTTATTTTGTAGTTTTTCTGAAAAAAAAATCCTCAAAAAGCCTATTTTTAGGCCTCTAGAGTGGCCTAAGGTCTTAATTTTAAAAAATTGTTTTGTATACTCAACCCTTAATAGTCACACTGGGTCCACGGGACCCAGACCACCCGAACAAATTATTTTGATGCCGTACAACTTTTTCTTCCAATAAAACAATTTTTTATATGCGTAAGCGTTTCATTCTTTCCTTCTAAATCGCGCCTGCGTTGGATGAAATAAATATACTTTTTGAAAAGTTCACAGAAACCGCTATGTCGATTTCAAAGTACATTGTTTCCAGATTATAAAACCACTTTTTTTGTCAATAATTACAAGAGTTACAGCAATTTTTGTAAAAAAAAGCCATTTTTCACGTTTTTTTGCATAATTTTTTTTCATATTTAAAATTTAATTTTCGAATTCTAATATCCTTGTATTAAACAAGATTCAAATTATACCTCACTATTTTTTTCATACGCTCAATGCATTATTTCATTATTTATAACAATTTAAAAACGCCTGGGTCCCATGGAGCCAGTATGACTATAACGTGATTCTAGCTAAGTGTGACGACTAAGAGTTAAATATACTATTAAAGTATACCTAAAGTTTGACAATTGTAGAATAATAATTTCTTAGTTTTAAAATTCCGTCAATATTGCTTATTTTGCCCTGTCTAAATGTATATCCTGCCTCAAAGGACCTTTCTTATATTTTGAAGAAAAAAGATTATGATCTTTTTCGTGCATGTATTTTTCAACGCATGTCCCACTTTGAACGAATGTTTGGGCGCTTGATCATTGTTTTTCTTGGGAAATAAATTTTCGGCCACAAAATAAGGATCGTTGACTGCAAAAAACGTATCTACAGAAAAATGCATATTTACTGGGGTCAGATCGACCCCACACGGAGTAAGAGGTTCCTGGCTGAAGTGTGCAATCGAGGGGTTAACCGGTACGAACCTTGAAACTTTTTGGATTCGAACACGGCTCGTCCAGCTCGATTTTGACGATGACGCCGGGTGTGTAAGCAAATTTCGGACCCGACGGCGCCTCGGCGTTTTCCTTCGTGCTGTTCTTCTCGATTTCCTCGGTCTCCGTGCGATCTTTGCGCTCGTGATTGCCCGCCCATTGATTCCAGCGTGCCTTGTGCAGATGTTGCTTCAAAAGCTTCATCTTGTTTCGCTGCAACTGTAGATACTTGTTTCTCAATTGTTTCCAATCTCTCTTGGCCATTATACGCAATCCTAGATCCGCCACGTCCATCTGTTCGCTGCGACTTCGACGTTTGCGCTTTCGCTTCTTCTTTTTCTCGCCGCATTCGCGAACTTTCTCCTTGCCCGATTCCGCCTCGTCGTGGGAGACCTCGGTGGTCGACCCGACGACTTCGCTCGAGATCGGCTCCTCGCTTTTCTCGTCCTCTCGCTCGGATTCATCGACTCGAGCAACTTTTGGCCGGGAACCCTCCTCCTCAGCGATATTCTCGTTCTCGGCTTTGCGCTTCGGGACGATACTCGCGGCGATGCTCTCCGCTGAACTTTCGGGGATCGCTTCGCTCGAGGGATTGTCCTCGGCGAACGTTGTTATACTCAGGAGCTCGTGCGGCGCCGTGTGCGATGGCAACGTACAGTTCTTTTCTTGAAAAGCCTGCGCAAAAAAATATGGCGTTTGAATTTTCAGCCGAATTTCAATTCTCGGTCGTCCGTTTCTTGAAGGGCTACATCTACGTAGGTGGATCGAAAAAATTACTTTTTCCAAACATATTTTCATTCGATAGTATCACCTTTTAGCTATATTCACTGAAAAATTCATTGAAAATTCACGAAAATTGAACGAGCTACGACGATCGTTTTTCTCGGAACACAATTTTTCAAAACGGCACGCTGCATAATTCCAACAATTTTCATTCTATTCACTCGAAATTTTGGGCACATCGTTAAAATAACAGCCCGAAGAGAAATACGTACGGGATTTTCCATGGGTTAAGGGCATGTAGAAGGTCAACATAACCTCACAAATTTTCCAAACCAATTTTCTCATAGACGGTTACATTTTTTAGGAAAAGCAAAGCATTAGGCTCTGGAGAATTTCCTGACGCAGAGCGTGATGATTTCCTTTTGCCCTAAATATTATTCATCTCTGAGGAATCTCTGTTCGAAAATTTCAGCTATCTCTCTCGCACTCATATGTCACGTGGTACATCTTCTACTTCGCCTTAATTATAATGGTATTTATGGTAATTATTTACTTTAGTGACTTTTACGAAAAATGAGTAAACATTTTTTTTTCAAACTATTTTCTCATTGATTGGGTTATAAATGATGATATTCAGTCGGGGGAAGCTGCAATTTTTCATTAACAAATTTTTCATGAACAATAAACGTTAAAAGTATTTAATTTTGTATTTTTCAAAAACACAAGATCGGAGAATAATAGAAGATCGAGATCGGAGGTGGTGTGATGTTGGCGTGTCTTTCGTGTGGGCAGTCGACGGCACTAAAGACGTTAATGCGGGAAAAAAAATCCAACTTGGAAATGTTAATGTTACCGGAGAAGGTGTGCTTTTCCCCCGCACCAGGATGACCGCCAAATTTTGTACGTGAAATTTTAGAAAGACTTGCGATGCATTTCACCGATTGCCATAAACATGGCATGCACCCGATCCCGAAGTTTTGCGAACGCTCGACGGAAGAGCGGACAGAATTGATTTCACTCGTATTTTCCACTCGAGGGTGGATTTTAGCTTCCCCCGTCTGAATATCATTATTTGTAACACAATTAATGGGAAAATAGCAACAAAAAAAATATTACGCTCATTTTTCCGAAAAGTCACTAAAGTAAATAATTACCGTATTTATTAACAAACGATAGTCTTTTTTTCTGACGAAAATTGACATTACTTTAAATTCTTGCCAATTACGCAAAGAGTAATTTTTAAAAAATCCCTAGGTATTTCTCTAGATATACTCATTTATATTAATAGGTTTTTTGAATGGTTTTCCACATTCAATTTTTCGTCAGTTATACTGCGTGCCGCAGAGCGTCGCAAATTCAACATGCCTCGTGAGAATGGCTCCAGCGTCGCCATTTTGTATAGTTTATTAATATAATTTTTTTTCTTTTCATTTGAAGATATGACTAATGACAGCCTTGAATATTATTATCCTCTTACTTGTTACTCCACCGGAAAAAAATCGCGCAAAATAGCTCAAGACGTTTTAGACGTTTACAGTGGTGTAAGCCCTCAAATGGGTTTATTTTTTTTTCGATGTACAAAATGGCCGACTACTCAAAACTTCTCGAAACAGCTTTTTCTAATTGGCGTGACAAATAACTTCGACAATTTTCACTCGATTCTCTTTAAATTTAGAATCAATGTACCTAATTGCATTTCGCAGAGAAGTACGTCCGGAATTTCTGATTAATCGAAAACTTTTCATTTTATGAGCAGTTTATAAGCAGTTATAACGAAATTTTTCACTGAATATCATTTCTTAAGTTCAAATACCTACAACTTTTGAATAAAACAATATTTTTTCAATTCCGTACGTACTTCTCTAGGTATTGTAATGTAGATTGACAAGAATTTTTGTTTTTTGTTCTAGGTAAAAAATTGTGGATGTTAAATGTCACGCCGCGGAGCGCCTAAAAAAACATAACAAAAGAAAATATTAGTAGTCGGCTATTTTGTGCATCGAAAAAAAAATATATATATATATTTTGTAACAGCTTGATATTCATACTAAATAGATGTGTAATTAATTTCACGAGTGAATCACTTTTTTATAAGAAAAAAAAATGTTAAATTCGCACATGATTGTATTCCTGTTACTGTGGCCTAACCCCTTAAGATGGAGTGTCCACGACCGAACGTCGCGAAATAAATTTCATCACCTGCCGGCGGCCATGTTTTTTCAATTTTGCCGTATTTCTTGGTAATGTTTTTTTAAGGAGAGATATACACCTAGATGCTCGAGGTCGAGGATTTGGAAGCTATGAAAATTCCGTCGACCGTAGAAGACCTACACTATGGGCCTGATATCGATGATTCCATGTAAGTTGACAAATTTCATGATTTATTCATTCCCAAATTTTCAAACGCGTTTTTCTCGAAACCACGTTTTTCAAATCGGTACCCAAAATTTCTCGAAAACCAATGGACCGATTGCCTTGAGGTTTTTTGTGGTTATTCTATACACCATTATCTAGTACTTGTCATAGGATTTTTTTCCGTTACTTAGTTTTTGTTTTATAGGCAAAATAATAACTAATTTTTGGCTCAAAAATCACTATTTATGTTCAAACGTCCGCCATTTTGTCATAAATCGATATTTTCAAAATCGGCTATGACAAGTACTAGATTATAGTATCTAATTTAATAATCTATTTGGTTTTTTTTCAGATGATTTTTGAAGTAACGTCAGTGGGTATCGTATACGTAGCTTTTTTTACGACGCTCCAAGAATCATACAATATCCTTGTAGATTTTTCATATTTTTAAATAAAGAAAATTCAACATATTTTTGAATGTATATACTTTTAGATAATTAAAACCCCAATCCGAAATTTCAAATAGTTTTCCTTGAAAAAATTCACAAAAATGACCTTTTTTCCGGCTCCTAGATGTATATCTCCCCTTAAAGGCTCTCCATACATGTACCTTTGTGTCAAAAAAATGCGTTTCGTTTTCGCAAACCGTGTACAAGAAAAATAATCGTAATAAGGCCATTTTTTTCGAGCCTCTAGGTAGATGCAGCCTTGAAGAAAAAAAAATGAGTATCTTTCAACGTTCGTCGGTGTAACCCTCAGTCCGCCTTCATTCGAGTTTAGAAACAAAACATTAATGAGAGCGGTGTGAAAGTTTATTCGCGGTTTCTTTCCTTTTGTGTCTGCAAGAGATAACGACCTTGAGACACTCGTCCGCTCCGTCGACCTTGTCGAATTCCACGAAAGCGAAACCCTTGATCTTTCTCGTGCTCTTGTACCGAGGAATGGATACGTATGCGATGTCGCCGTACTTGGAGAACAGGCCGTCGATCCACTCGTGAGTCGCGTCCGACGGCAAGCCCTGAACGTAAATCGTGCAAGCTTCGCAATTGTCGCGCGGATTTATCGGCGTCGTGCGTCGAACCTTTGTTCCGTCTTCGGACAGCGATAAAATACTAGAGTTCTTGAGAGCTTTGGCGACTCTGCTCGCGTCGTCTGTCAATACTCGTATTTTGTTGAAACGTAGAAACACGTTCAGCTCCACGTCTGGAAGAAGAGATCGATCAACCATCGTAACCGAACGAACATTGGGGCAGTATCACGATATCTATGGCTCGTAATTCTGACCACGCGGTTTTCACATTTGACCCAAAATGAGACTTTTTCCGAAAGCTGCGAAAATCGAAATTCGACCCTTAAGGGGGTGAAACGGGGGTTATAAAGTTCATACGAGACAATATATTTTGTGCCACCCTAATACAGTATTATACATAAAATAAATTTGGTATGTTTCAAGTAAATCCGGTCAAAAAATATGTTTCCTCGTACAAACTTTTACACTCCCGTTTAACCCCCTTAAACGTTAAATTTTGGAAATTGTTTAAACACATGCTTAATTATGTGTATTTCGGTGTATTTATGCCGTTTCAAGTCACTCTGACAAAAAATCATGTCTCGTACAAACGTTAAATCCTCCTTAAGGGTGAATTTTGATTTTTACAACTTTTGAAAAAAGTATGTTATTTCGGGTCTAATATTGAGGCTACGTGGTTAGAATTAGAAGCCACAGATATTGCAATATCTGCAGAGTTTGCAAATCGATCGGTTTCAGCAACAATATATTCGTTCTTTACGTACAGGGATCCGATTTAATGAGAGTTCCCAAAAATCTGTCTTTGCTGAGATTGGCGTCACTGAAGTAAAATTCCATTTGCTTGAGGATAAGCGCGTGCAGAGCTTTCTTTCTCAAGCGAGGCTTGCCCCTCGTCGCGTTGTTGCTCTGATTGAGCATTTCTTGACAGGGTTGCTGCAGCGAGTTGTTCATCTGTGGCACCGGTATCGACTCCGATGCCAATCCCAATTCTTGCTCTTCCATAACCATGTTTCAACAACGTTCAAGCCTGCCACTGATTGCAAACGTAATGCTCTTTGACAGAGGTCAATTAGGGATGCAACGATTACGCGGATCGTCCACGTCCCGTGCGTATTATTATAAACGATCGATCGAGCGATTTTCACACTCGAGCGAGTGAGTCAGCCAATGTTATTTACTCGAGTCGCACGTCGTAACGACGAAACATTTGATCGAAACACTCGTTATTCTCATCCAACTCAATCCAACTGCGCTATCTACTCCGTAAATACTTTGTTATTGTTATTATTCTTATTATTATTGCGCTGATATAACTTCAACGTTTCGTTTGAATACAACCAAGGTACCGGCGAGGGTTATATTTCAAATGCCGAAAACTCCGAGCTCGTGTAGAACGGTGAAACTACTCGCGCGAGCCACGAAAAAAAAATCGAGTGGCGCCATCTAGCGCCCGAACGAAAGAAGCTTAAATTTTTATCTGGGTTTTTCTGTTTTAGTTTCTGGGCAAAACTGTGATATTCGTGATCGGCGGAACATTTTCCATCGAATATGGCTGTGAAATATGATGACGTAAAGAAAAAAAAATGTCCTTTCCGAGCCGCTTTTGCGAACTCCTCAGACTCCCTGAGGCGTTAGGCCACAGTAACGGGTGTAAAATCATGTGCGAATTTGACAATTTTTTTTCGTGTGAAAAAGTGATTCACTCATAAAATTAATTACACATCTGTTTAGTATGAATATCAAGCTGCTAGAGAATGTATTTTTTTCGATGTACAAAATGGCCGACAACGAATATTTTCTTTTGTTATCTTTTTTTAGGCGCTCCGCGGCGTGACATTTAGCATCCACAATATTTACCTAGAACAAAAAACAAAAATGCTCGTCAATCTACATTAGAATACCTAGAGAAGTACGTACGGGATTTAAAAATATTGTTTTATTAAAAAGATGTAGGTATTTGACCTTAAGAAATGATTTTTTAGTGAAAAATTTCGTTATAACTGCTCATAAACTGCTCATAAAATGAAAAGTTTTCGATTAATCAGAAATTCCGTACGTACATCGCTGTGAAATGCAATTAGGATCATAACGTTCAAATTTAAAGTAAATCGAGTGAAAATTGTTGAAGTTATTCGTCACCCCAATCGGAAAAAACCTGTTTCAAGAAGTTTCGTGTAGTCGGGCATTTTGTACATCGAAAAAAAATATATATTTATTAACAGCTTGATATTCATATTCAATAGATGTGTGATTAATTTTATGAGTGAATCACTTTTCATACGAAAAAATGGTTAAATTCGCACATGATTTTATACCCGTTACTGTGGCCTAACGCCTTAAGGGGAGATATACACCTAGGAGCCGGAAAAAAGGTCATTTTTGTGATTTTTTTCAAGGAAAACTATTTGAAATTTCGGATTGGGGTTTTAATTATCTAAAAGTATATACATTCAAAAATATGTTTAATTTTCTTTATTTAAAAATATTAAAAATATACGAGGATATTGTATGAACCTTGGAGCGTCGTAAAAAAATCTGCGTATACGGTACCCACTGGCGTTTCTTCAAAAATCATCTGAAAAAAAAAACAAAAAGATTATTAAATTAGATACTATAATCTAGCACTTGTCATAGTCGATTTTGAAAATATCGATTTATGACAAAATGGCGGACGTTTGAACGTAAATAGTGATTTTTGGGCCCAAAAATTAGTTATTATTTTGCCTATAAAACAAAAACTAAGTAACGGAAAAAAAATCCTATGACAAGTACTAGATAATGGTGTATAGAACAACTACAAAAAACCTCAAGGCAATCGGTTTATTGGTTTTCGAGAAATTTTGGGTACCGATTTGAAAAACGTGGTTTTGAGAAAAACGCGTTTGAAAATTTGGGAGTGAATAAATCATGAAATTTTTCCCATAGTGTAGGTCTTCTACGGTCGACGGAATGTTCATAGCTTCTAAATCCTCGACCTCGACCACCTAGGTGTATATCTCCCCTTAAGGTAATCCTATCGTTTCACACTAGTCATACCACTGATCATACTTGAGACTTGTGCAATTTATATTTTCAACATATTGAAAAAAATAATTTGTAATAACTAAAATTTTCCCTGCATAAACTGTTTAATGAATGTTCACATTTAATTAGAAAAATGAAAAAATAGTTGTTCCAACGATTCGCCAGTATTTCTAGGTTTGATATTTGGCAACATTGGTTCTATCTCCGTCTCTTTTTACTCAACCAGGCGAGTTTAACCTCCATGCTTTTCAACGTCGATCTGTCAAAACAATGTCAGGTGCGGGAAATATAAAGCATTGTGTTCGGTCCACGACTGGTAAAAAGCGTGGAAAATTTGCGTCGGCGAAATATGTCGGTTAGAAAATGAAATATGTAAGGAAATTCTAATGATTGAGATGAGGTTAGGACTACAGTCAGCTGTTGCCTTGCTGTCACGTCTCTTTATCGTAGCAAGTGGTAATAAATCCAATACCGGAAGTACAAATTAAACTTGATATTACATAAAAATTAGGTCAATCAGCGAAATTCTTTCCGCGAGCATTGGATTACCACAAGTGTAAAGTATGGAAATCTGATTATTTTTAAAAATCTAACGGATTCCCACTATTATAAATACACTTTAGTAGCGACCGGAAATTGGGTTTTTGTATTCCGTCTTGGAATTCCTTCACAAAAACACGCAATTTTAACATTTTTTTCTCTCTAATTAGGTCGATAACCAACCCTGAAACTTTACAGAGAAAATTATTAATATATTTAGTGAAGCTCAAAAAAAGATTATGAAAATCCTATGGACTGAAGCCTGGCAATAAGATAACCTTAAATTTCAAATAGCCGTAGCTTTCCTTTCTTTCCTGTTGGTTCCGGTGGCTTTCAGGGGGGAATAAACTCAAGAATGCTCTTTAAAATTTCGGAAACTCCCACTGCCGCCACCTCGCGACCAGATGTGGAACTGCATTACCGACCGCGATACACGAAATCGAGGGTACATTCTCAATGCTCGTCCGTGCGGTAAAAGTGTAACGCGAATCAGTGTACCTATCGTATTTACCATCTCCATGATCCAAATCATCGAATCATTGAGCGCACGGTAAAATTCGTCCAAAAAAGAATTCGAGAGAGATCGCAAAGAAACGAATAAAAGAGGACGATGAGTGGTGTATGCTCACCAGTTTCGGGGTTTCCCCGTATCGCGCGCGCTACACCCATACACTCTGTCTCTCTCTCTCCCTCACGCCAATATACATCAAATACATGTGTAATACAGATAGGCATTTAGTCACCGCATCGCGAGACTGCTTATCTTATCCTCTTATCCGACGACAATAAATTAGTTGAGATAAATCACCGAACTTATATCCGGGGTGTAACATTTGGAAACTAGCGTTACTGTGAGACAAATTTGGCAGGGGTTGCATCTCCCTAAGGATTCTGTTCAGTGACAATATTATTTGGTTCGCGCCAGACTGTTGTTCGCGCTGCGGTGATCGCTATACGTATGTGTATATCCATACATAAATATAGAGAATTGTGTCGGGTGTCAACACGCGATGAGGTAAATAGCCAACGATTTTTCAATATAGTCCGCGGTGTTGCGTTTGCGCGTGGTAAGCTAAACTACATCTATTATTATTACTATTATCGTTATTAGGCTCGAATCGGACGGGATAAAACGCGAATATGCAAAAATTCTGCTATAATTCATCAAATCGACGTTCCGGGAATTGTGCAATCGAATTGAAACTGCATGACATGTTTACGGCGTATGTGTCTACATACGTACATATGCATGTAGAAACGAATATCGTTTTCGCGATGTGTGGAGGTTGAAAAGCTCAGACAATAAGTTACTATATATATATATATATACACACACACACACACACACACACACACACATGTATATGTGCGCATATATATATATATATATATATATATATATATATATATATATATATATATATATGCACATATGCATGTATATATATATATACACAGAGAGACACACATATATACACACGCATGCATATGCATACATTTGTGCGTATGCGTGTGTGTGTGTGTGTGTGTGTGTGTGCACATACGGACCATGTGTATGCGCTTATATACGATGTGGCATTTACGGTCGAGCCATCGCGACTATTTGACCGTGGACGCGATAATTAGTCATTGCAAAGCTCCGCTAAGCAGAATAACATCCCCGTAGATATATTTCTCTTCTCTATTGACGCCAATGAATACGATCAATTTGTTTATTAACCCCCGCGTGCACGGCACGAGTGGTCGCGTTGGAATCACGTCAGCTGTCTCGTATTGACAATCATACGTGCATACGCACGTTATACCGCTTGTGTGCGCTGCGTGCGTTCTTTTTGACGATACATTGTTGTGCGGGCTACAGGTAAATAACCCTGGAATTTGTTTCAAATGCATGCTACCGAGCGCTTGAATGCGGGGAAAATAATTTGCGAACGGATGATTGAGGGAGAACGAGACGCGTCTCGTTACGAGACGATTTAACGTTTGCACGGTATCGAGTAAATTTGCGCTTGCACCTGGGTTTGCTTGGGCTCATCGTTATATACGGCGATAACCATATAACCTCACTTTTCGGTCGCTGCTGCTTTGTTTGGGTTTAGCGTTTTACATGGTACGGCGGGAGATTGTTCTGTGTAATGTTGAGTGACTCGTTTATGGCTGGGTTCACTTGGGTTTGTTTGGGTTTGAGGTTCGGGTGGCCGTTCGACTTTAGGCGATTGGAATTTGATGCGATTTTGTATTTGGCGTGAATCTGGTTTGGGCTTAAGGCATACGCGTCATCATCCAAATTAGTAAGCTTCGGGTCGATAGTTTTTCGAGGCTTACGAGGCTTCTCGAAGCGAAAGACACCCGAGGTTCGTTGGTACGGGTGATTCTCTGCGAAAATCAAAGTTACGCTGTTCTCTGTGGATTTTAGGTCGAGGGACGCAAACACTAATGGGGAAGAGAGCGAATAAGTTGCCGGTCAACGCTTACGCACGGACGAGCACAAGCGTGGGCTGTTGATTAGCGGCGCTTGGGTATCCGTTATTATGTAAAGGCGGAGAGGTCGGTCGACATTCAGCGAGCGAAGAAGCCAGCTAGCGATCATGGGGTCCATAGCGCTGGAGGAGTACGAGCTCATGAAGGACTCCAAGTACCGAGTGTGAGTTTAGTTTTACGAATCGTCGAGTAATTCGCGGATGAGTATGCGCGAGAAGTGTACTTTTGCGAATCGATGGTGTTGAAGTTTGCATCGTTGGAACTAGAGCTCATATATCAGAAGGTTTTCAATTCCGGAAGTGAGTTCCGATACTAGAGACCCAATTGCGGAACTGGAAACTATATTTTGGGACTTGGAATTAATTCGTAGCGTTTTTTTAATGAAAAAAAATATTTGTTTTAAATGAAAATAATAAAATACATCGATGAAAGTATTGCCCCTCGCTTTCTACTACTTTTGACCGTTTTTTGGGCAGGGCACGAATACCGTGTCGGAAGAACGTCTTGTCTTTAGATGCAATCCACGAATCGACCCATTTTTGACAATCTTCGTAAGAAGTGAACTTCTGCTCGGACAGGCTATGAGCCATCGAACGAAACAAATGGTAATGAGAAGGAGCGATATCTGGAGAATACGGCGGGTGGGGTAGGACTTCCCATTTAAGTGTTTCCAGATATGTTTGTACCGGTTTTGCGACGTGCGGACGAGCATTGTCGTGCAGCAAAATGACTTTGTCGTGTCTTTCGGAGCATTCCGGCCGTTTTTCTTTCAATGCACGGCTCAAGCGCATCAATTGCAGTCGGTAGCGATCCACAGTTATGGTTTCATTCGGTTTCAGCAGTTCGTAATAAATCACACCCCTCTGATCCCACCAAATACAGAGCAGGAGCTTAGACCCATGGATATTTGGCTTTGCCACTGATGTTGATGGTTGGCCGGGCTTAACCCATGACTTTCTGCGCTTCGGATTGTCGTTATGGATCCATTTTTCATCACCAGTGACAATTCGATGCAAAAAACCGGGAAAAAAGCGGGATGTAAAACTCCCCGCAAAAACACTTTATTCGGCACAAATATTGACATATTCAATAAATTATAAAGTGTTGTTATTTACGATTCAAAAAGAAGTTATGTACAGCAAATGACATTCAATGATAGCTGTTTCACGATAAATACATTACTGTCGTTAACAACGAAATACCGTACTACCTACGCCATCTCTTGTAAAACGCTACGAATTAATTTTAACACCTAACAACTGTTTTTGGTTTCTAGGAAAAGAAAGAAGGTTCGTATTACAAATCAAACAAAATTTATTGAGTGATCCTCACAGTGTAACGGGTAGAAAAAAAGGTGATTTTTTTTTCGATGGTTAAAATAGGCTAATCAGTCTGTTTTTTTAGGTCAAATCAAAGCAGTCATGAGTACAGAAAATATATTTTTTACCGTTTATTTTTTTTTACATTTTTTTTAAGGCTGAAATGGCTGTAGATGTAAATATCATCTGAAACAACATTTGTAAAAAGATTATTAATCAGTATAAAAGCCGGTATCTTGCTATGGAGGTTTTTAAAAAATCAAAATTGTCTAAATGGCGGCGGTTTGAAAAAAAAGTATTGAACTTAGCCTATTTTTTCCACAGTTTTTTCGTTAAAAACGAGATTAAAATAAATTTAAAAAAAAAGCTTCCATAGCAAGATAAAGAATGGCGGGAAGAATGTTGTGTCAAAATTTGGGACGGATAGCTTGAAAACTCGTCCTTTGAGAGGATACACCGTTTTGAGAAACGACATTTCGAGAAAAACGCGTCCATCCGTGCCAGGCCTCACGCAGCTGGTCGAATCCCTTTTTCTGAGAAAGGCTGTAGGAACCGGGATAATTCGAATTTCGCCCCAAAAATTTAACAGCATGTTTGTCACCGTCTATACTATCGGATAATGCAAAAATATCAATTAAAACGAAAATTTACACTGCGATGTTCCATTAAGGCGGGAGCCTGAATTAGAAGGTAAAAAAGCGTTTTTTTGGGATTTTTTTTAGAAGGCCAAATAACAAGGGTGCCCAGTAAACATTGAGGTTTCTTTTCATGTATATTTGAAATGTGTAAAGAAAAATTTTCAACATGAAACAAGAAATTACGGCAGATTTATTAGCGTGCGTCTTGCCACAGCAGTCCCTAATCTGACTGAAACAAAAAACCAATAAAATTTTCAATTGTCATATATTTTTGTCCTGGGTCAATTAATAAAAAGCTGAAAAAATCGTGGAATTATAATTTTTTCCACATTTTGTTTAAAAAAAACACTTTAACGTGCTATAAAAATGATTTAAAACGACTTTTTCAACCACTTTTTTAATTCACTTAGAAGAGATTTTCATAGTGAAGAAAATAAACTTTGGTTTGATTTAATAGGTCGCTTAGTTTTCTTTTTTGCTATCACGTCCGCCAATTTGGAAAAATCGTGAAATTGAAAACTGGAGAAAACGCGCTTGAAAGTTTTCAATAGGAGGAAATATCAATATCAAATATCAATCCGTTCTCTGCTTTTGGCCTTGTATCTTCGAAAATATTTACAATTGACCTCTGTAACTTTGTAAATATATTCTTGGATAGTTTATCTATCGATTCAAGCAACTAAAAAGAAAAATTATTTTTCCAGTATTTAAATAATTAAATACTGATTTAAATCAGTATTTTAATAATTGACAATTAAACATGTTTTATCACAAATAGTTCTCCCATAATATTCTAATTAGCCATTTTAAACTGTGAAGTCGATACACTAAAACGAAACTTGAAATATGAATAAAAAACAAACGATAATTATAAATCAGCACACGCTCCAGTCTTCAAATTTTCATTATGAAATGAGATAAATTTAGCAGAATAAACATCAGATAATTAATATTTGGCAATAAACCGAAATCAGATAATGATGATAATGTGCTCTCAAGAAGAATGAAGCATCTAACATTCTGTCAGAGATCGAGCCTCGTATTTGGTTACAAAAGTAACCAGCACACGAAAATACTATCGCTCTCCACACTCGTAGGCAGAACGCATGGAATTTACTTGTAAGCTTGCGTCAGATACGCACCTCGGTCTCTTCCATTATCGTACATAGATTTATCTAATTTGACAAACCCAGCAAGGTCAAAATTGGTAGAGAGATTCTTGCAGATTTGCAGAGACAGGAGACTTGTATTTCTCTTACTGTAGAAACTTTGCTACCCCCTTTTCCCTTTAAGTATTGAATTTCCAAAAACGCTGGATATTCATTAATTGTGTCTAGGAGCATTTATACAAACTTTCAAGTAGATATGACCCGATTTTTTTAACCTCCCGTACGAGCTTTGCCACCCCTTTTCGTTTAAGGGTTGAATTTCGAAAAACGGTAATATACGCATTCTATTAATTGCGTTGAGAGCATTAATACTAAGTTTCGAGTAAATCTTCTGACCAAATTTTTATTTTCCATACAAACTTAGTGTGTTTGTGTGTGTAATTCGATAGATTTACTATATTATCTAAAAAAAAATTATTTAAAAATGCGTTATCTCCAAAACTAATATCGATATCGAATCCACCATTAAATCGCAGCGCCCCGGTTATCGTAGAACTGCCCAAATTTTAAGGTTCCATCTTCCGTGGGTTGGACTGTGCGTTGATCTGTCAGACAGTCAGGATATGTCCTTTATATATATATAACGGTTGAAGGCTTTTTGTATGCAAAATCTGGCAAAAGAAATCAAAGGAATTTAGAAATATTAATTTTCATTGCATTCCAACGATGCAAACTTCAACCTCATCCGAATCGTCGACCCTGCAATCTTCGACTTCGTGGTTTAACGAGGGAGCGTTGTTTTTCGCAGCTACGTCTCGGCGGTGGACAAAGCACTGAAGAATTTCGAATACACGAGCGAATGGGCCGATCTAATAGCTGCACTCGGCAAGCTCAACAAAGTTCTGCTGAGTCACATGAAATTTCCCGTTATACCGAGACGCATAAAGATATCCAAGAGACTGGCGCAATGCATGCATCCGGCGCTACCCTCCGGTGTACACCTCAAGGCACTGGAAACGTACGACGTTATATTCAAATGCATGGGCACCAACAGGTTGAGCCACGAGTTGTTCATATACAGTGCCGGTAAGTTTCGCAGAATAAAAAGATGAGGAAAATTGATTTCGTGACAATCTGTTGACTCGGTAAGGGGTTAGGCCACAGCAACGGGTATAAAAACATGTGCGAATTTAACAATTTCTTTTCGTATGAAAAAGTGATTCACTTATAAAATTAATTACACATCTATTTAGTATGAATATCGTGCTGTTAGAAAAAATATATATTTTTTTTCGATGTACAAAATGGCCGACTACTAATATTTTCTTTTGTTATACTTTTTTTAGGCGCTCCGCGGCGTGACATTTGGCATCCACAATTTTTTAAATAGAACAAAAAATAAAAATTCTCGTCAATATACATGAGAATACCTAGAGAAGTACGTACGGAATTTGAAAAATATTGTTTTTTTTTTCAAAAGTTGTAGGTATTTGAATGAATTTTCAGTGAAAAATTTCGTATAAAACTGCTCATAAAATGAAAAGTTTTCGATTAATCAGAAATTCCGTACGTACTTATCTGCGAAATGCAATAAGGAACGTAACTTTTAAATTTGAAGTAAATCGAGTGAAAATTGTTGAAGTTATTTGTCACGCCAATTGAAAAAAGATGTTTCGAAAAAAACGCGTTTGAAGTTGTAGGTACTTTGTGGCCGTGCCAGAGGTGGGCTCATGTTATACGCTCAAAGTCGGTGAAAAAAAAATGTTCTTGCTATGCATCGAATAGTAACTTATTCTTATGATGATAAAGCACCGTTTTAGCGAAAAAAAATTGATTTTTTGAAAATTCTACTGTGGCTTTACGCCTTAAGGCGGGATATACATTTACAACGATCAAAAAATCGATTTCGTTTTTCTTCTTTAAACGACAGAACTATCTATGTAGAATATTTTCCCAAAGTTTCAAAGCGAAATTCGATGTCGAGCGAAATGCCTCACCGCTCGAACTTGGAGCGG
This sequence comes from Ophion slaviceki, assembly GCA_944452715.1. Classification (NCBI taxonomy): domain Eukaryota; kingdom Metazoa; phylum Arthropoda; class Insecta; order Hymenoptera; family Ichneumonidae; genus Ophion; species Ophion slaviceki. The sequence goes on along the minus strand of OX101793.1, from coordinate 14,098,785 downwards.
GCGTGAACTTCAAACGTGTTTTTCTCAAAACTGCATTATCGAAATTGGCGCGCAGGATAACTCAAAAACTAGTAAGCCGATTGAGTTGAAACTTGGTAGAAATGTTGATAATATTGGTACCTTCTACTTGACGAAAATTGTTTTTGAAAAATTGGAAAAAAACGACTTTTTTAATCCACATTTTACAGAAATGTTGCGTGAATGTTTTTTTTTGTCAATGCGTGCCATTTTCTCAAATTTGCATTTTCTTCATTTTAATTACCGTACATAGAAACGATACATGTTCTAACTGAAAAAATGTATGAACTTTTCTGGAAATCAAAGATGCTGTAACACTCTGCCACAGCTCCGCCATTTTAATGATGAATTAATTAAAAAAAAATTGTTTCGTATATTCGAATATACTATTAAGGGAAGGGTAGGGGTTTCAACCTGAAAAAAAAAACACTTTTTTGCGAATTTTTTTCATCTATATGGATAGAGTAATTTAGTGAAACCTTATGTACATTGTTAAGTGTCATTTCAAGACCATTCCGTGAAATTTGTACGCGAAAATATCCACAAACAAGCCGGTGACAAAGCTTTTCCAAGAACGCCTTTGGAAAAACACGACTTGCGGTGTTCACTGTATCTCAGCTAGAAATGATCTGAAATCAAGTACCATTAAAATTTGGTCTAAGCATCATCAAATCCTCCCCCCAAAGGTCTTTGATAATTTTTTTTTTTTATTTCTAAATTTTTGGTGATCATGTAAAGTGAAAAGTGCTATTTTTCACGAAAAATTCCGCCATTTTGGGGGTGGAAAACCCCCTCAATGTAAAAAAAATCTCAAACTAACCGTTGGGGGGAGGTATTTTATATGTAGAAAGTGTGTACCAAGTTTGAAATAAATCGGTCATGTAGTTTTCAAATGGCAGTGAACACGGACTTTGAAAAAGTGGTTTCGAGAAAAACGCGGCACCGGCTTGTTTGTGGATATTTTCGCGTACAAATTTCACGGAATGTTCTTGAAATGACACTTAACAATATTCAAAAGGTTTCAATAAATTTACTCTATCCATAGAGATGAAAAAAATTCGCAAAAAAGTGTTTTTTTTTCACGCTGAAACCCCTACTCTCCTCTTAAAGTATACCTAAAGTTTGATAATTGTAGGATAATTATTTCTTAGTTTAAAAAATCCGTCCATATTGCTTATTTTTTGTCTGTCCAAATGTAAATTCCGCCTTATTCGTCGGCGTGTTTGAAGGGCTCTTTCCTCTGCTGGGGCACGCCGCGATGAACGTGAGGCCAACTCTGCTGACGGTCTACGAAACACATTTCGTGCCGCTGGGTGAACGTCTCAGGCCGGGATTGAGCGGATTTCTCAGCGGAGTTTTGCCTGGTCTCGAAGAAGGCTCCGATCATTTTGAAAGGTATCAAGGGCATGAATGCAGCTGAAACATTTTCCTGTCAATTTATTCCATCCGAGAATAAATTGTCGAATGCTTGGGATCGTTTCGATAGCTCAAAAATTGACCGATCCATTTGTGTTCCATTTTCCAGAACGAATTCTCTGTTGGAGGAAGTGTGCGAAGGCGTCGGTCCCGAACACTTTTACGCGTGCCTGTGGGACTGCCTAGCCTCGAATTCGGGAATAAGACTGCCAGCTATATCATTCGTATTGGCTCATTTCAACAAGAAACTGCCAATGGACGATCAACTGTACATCATGGGTACAAACATAAATATCATGGTGCGTTTGATATTCATTTCGAAAGTGACGAGACAGAATCGGAAATTCGATCGAACTATTGAGAATATTCTTAAGGGGTCATCACAGTGTAACGGGTCGAAAAATAGCCGAATCTCGCGACTTTTCTTTCGATGGTTAAAATACGCTGATCAGTCTGATTTTTTTATGTCAAATCAAAGCACTCATGAAGATAAGAAAATACATTTGTAAACGTTTATTTTTATGCTTTTTACATTTTTATAACGGTTGAAAATGTCTTCGAAAAAAAGGAGTCCCCACGGTGTAGATAGCTGTGGCTGTAAATATTATCTGAAACGAAGTTAGTAAAAAAAATTTATTAATGAGTATGAAAGCCGCTATCTTGCTATGAAGGTTTTTTTTAACCAAAATTGACCAAATGGCGGCGGTTTGAAAACAAGTATCGAATTTAGGCTATTTTCTCGACAGTTTTTCGTTTAAAAAATATAAAGATTTAAAAAACTCTTCCATAACATGATGAAGTTGGCGTGAAGAATGTTGTGTCAAAGTTTGAGCCGGATCGCTTGAAAACTCTTCCTTTGAGAGTGTACACCGTTTTGAAAAACGGCATTTCGAGAAAAACGCGTTTAAGGTAATCCTATCGCTAGGCTTCAATCCATAGGATTTTCACAATACATTCGTCTCTGTAAAATTTCAGGGTCGGTTATCGACCAAATTACAGAGAAAAAAAAAAGATTAAAATTGCGCATTTTTGTGAAGGAAATCCGAGACGACATGCAAAAACCCAATTTCCGGTCGCTACAAAAGTGTATACAATAGTGGGAATCCGTCAGATTCCGAAAAATAATCAAATTTACATAATTAACACTTGTAGTAATTCAATGCTCTCAGAACAAATTACGCTTATTGACCTGATTTTTATGTAACATCAAGTTTAATTTGAACTTCCGGTATTGGATTTATTACCACTTGCTACGATAAAGAGACGTGACAGCAAGGCAACAGCTGACTGTAGTCCTAACCTCATCTCGCTCATTCGAATTTCCACACATATTTCATTTTTAACCGACATAATTCGCCGACACAAATTTTCCACGCCTTTTACCAATCGTGGCCCGAATACAATGCTTTATATTTCCCGCATCTGACATTGTTTTGACAGATCTACGTTGAAAAGCATGGAGGTTAAACTCGCCTGGTTGAGTAAAAAGAGACGGAGATAGAACCAATTTTGCCAAATATTAAACCTACAAATACTGCGCGAATCGTTGGAATAACTATTTTTTCATTTTTTTAATTAAATGTGAACATTCATTAAACAGTTTACACAGGGAAAATTTCAGTTATTACAAATTATTTTTTTTGCATATGTTCAAAATATAAATCGTACAAGTCTCAAGTATGATCAGTTGTACGACTTTGAAGTGTGTGAAGCGATAGGATTACCTTAAAGTTTCGAATGCGGAATTTTCATATGAAGTATCTACTTACGATCAATCGGCGACGCCAGGCCCATGTTTATAACCGTCTATAATATCGAAAATTGCAACAAAAAAATCAATTTGAAAATTTTACACTGTGATGATCTTTTAAGGGGAGGGTAGGGGTTTCAGCGTGAAACAAATCACTTCTTTGCGATTTTTTTTCATCCATATGGATAGAGTAAATTTATTGAAACCTTTTGTACATTGTTAAGTGTCATATCAAGAACATTCCGTGAAATTTGTACGCGAAAATATCCACAAACAAGCCGGTGACAAAGCTTTTCCAAGAACGCCTTTGGAAAAACACGATTTGCGGTGTTCACTGTATCTCAGCTAGAAATTATCTGAAATCAAGTACCATTACAATTTAGCCAAAGTATCATCAAATCCTCTCCCCAACGGCCTTTGATAATTTTTTTTTCATTTCTATATTTTTCGTGGTCATGTAAAGTGAAAAGTGCTATTTTTCACGTAAAATTCCGCCATTTTGGGGGTGGAAAACTCCCTCAATGTAAAAAAAATCTCAAACTAACCGTTGGGGGGAGGTGTTTTATATGTAGAAAGTGTGTACCAAGTTTGAAATACATCGGTCATGTAGTTTTCAAATGGCAGTGAACACGGACTGTGAAAAAGTTGTTTCGAGAAAAACGCGGCACCGGCTTGTTTGTGGATATTTTCGCGTACAAATTTCACGGAATGTTCTTGAAATGACACTTAACAATGTACAAAAGGTTTCAATGAATTTACTCTATCCATATAGATGAAAAAAATCGCAAAAAAGTGTTTTTTTTTTCACGCTGAAACCTGTTTTTTTTTGTTTCATCACACGCAAGTTTCAACGAAGACGGCGTTTGATAATCGCTTCAGGCCGTTGCACGCGAACAAAGAGACTTATTACCGTCACAATTACGTAACGCATAGTTTGTTTCGCCCAATGAAAAAAAAATGCAGGTTGCCGCATTGTGCGCCGGTGTCCAAGACACCTCGGTGCTCGTGCAGAGGAGCGCGTTGGATTTGCTGCTGGTTGGTTTTCCCGTTCACAATAGTCAGCTCGGTTACAAAGACATGGTATCCCTTCTCACAGCTGCTCTTATCACGATACTCCGTCGTGACATGAGCTTAAATAGGTACGTGGGCGTCACGTGGATAATGCGCATTACGTTTCTCTTTCTTTTACTATTGCAAAGGCGTCTGCTTTGTTGGTCCGATGAATCAGCGGCCTTCTCGTATCGCCGATAAGAATGACAGTGGCAACAAGACTCGATTCCAAATTAACAAATATTGGACTTTACGTAACATGTACGAAGGAGTATGAATGAATTTTCAGGAGATTGTTCGCTTGGCTCTTGGGTACCGAGGTGAACTCGTCGATACTGAAGAAAAAAGCGAAACCCGCCGATGCCGAAGCTTCGGCGACGTATTTCGACGCGTACTCGAAGGATATGCTGATCGAGGCGATCAAGTCCATACTGCGTAGTGTATGCGAGGAGAGCCCGCAGGATTTGAAGCCTTACAGGATATTGGTCTCGCTGTTGGACAAACCCGACATCGGACCGGTCATACTCGACGACATTCTCTACGAAGTTTTCAGGCGAGTAAGACACACGAAAATAGGGTTACACTCAACGGGTTACACCTGGTTCGCAGCCGAACAAAAGAGGTGTTTTCGTGAATTTTTTTTCGGGAAATGGGTGCAGGTTTTTAACTTTTTTGTTCTTCATAGTACAGGGTATCCTTTATAACCTGCTCGGGAACAAATCATCTGAAATCAAAAAACCAAATGAATTTAGTTTTTGTACCGTATTATCTAGTCTTTAATCGAAGGATTCAAAAAAATAATGATTTTTGAAAAAACGGTCGCCGATCGAAAGTGCTCGTCGAAATTTCGGTGAAAAAAACACTTTACTAGGTGCGCATCTAAGTTTCCGGGTTTTTTGACCAATAAAAAATCGACAACTTCAAGACAAATACAGAAAATCGTTCATTCGAAGTACTGACCCTCGCTATTTACACATTTTTGCCATCTCTCTGGCAATACATAAATAGCGCGACGATAAAAAGACGCGTCTTTGGTCTGAAACCATTCGTCCAACCAATTTTGTACTGCATCGTAATTGGCCAAGTGTAGCCCACCCAAGCCATGCGCCATCGACCGGAACAAGTGACAGTCTGAAGGGACCAGGTCTGATGCTGTTGAAGTTTGCATCGTTGGAACGCAACGAATGTTTTTTTTATATTTTATTGTTCGTGTATTTATTATTATTGAACAAATTTTATGATAGATTTACATTGTAGATCGGCAAATAAATAGCTTAAAAAATGGTTGAAGGTTTTTTGGAAGCATAAACTGCCAAAAGAAACGAAAGGAATTCAGGAATATTAATTTTCGTTGCATGCCAACGATGGAAACTTCAACCCCATTCAGGTCTGGCGAATACGGCGGGTGCGGTAGCAGATCCCATTTCAGTGTTTTTATGCTGTTCTGGACGATGGAACTGCGATGGCACGGAGCGTTGTCGTGCTGCAATATCACACGTTCGTGTCTCGTGTCCCATTATGGCCGTTTTTCGAGCAATGCGTGGTTCAAATTGATTAGTTGTTGTCGGTAGCGATGCCCATTGACAGTTTCGCCCGGTTTCAGCAGCTCGTAGTACACGATTCCTTTCTGGTGCCACCAAACGCAGAGCATTGTCTTTTTTCCGAAGCGATTTGGCCGTGCCGTCAATGTTGACGCTTCGCCAAGTGAAAGCGACGATTTTCTGCGTTTGGGATTCTCGAAATATATCGATTTTTCATCGGCAGTAACAATTCGATGCAGGAAACTCTTTCTGTTCTGCCGCAGAAGCAAAATTTCGGAAGTGGCACGTCGTTTTTCCATTTGTCTCTCAGTCAACTCATGCGGCACCCACTTTCCTTCCTTATGAATTTTTCCCATGGCGTGCAAACGTTTCGAAATACATTGCCGAGTCACATTTAATGCCTCGGCAAGTTGATCTTCTGTTTGAGTGTCATCTTCATCCAATAACGCTTGCAGATCGGCGTCCGCAAATGTCTGCGGTCTTCCCGAGCGCTCCTTGGCCCCAGTCTCAAAATCGCCACTTCTGAACCGCTTGAAACAACCTTCACACGTTGTTTTTGATGGTATATGTCCGCCGTGGGCCTCCTCAAGTAACCGACGTGCTTCAGCTGCTGTTTTTTTTAGGTTGAAGCAGAAAAGCAATGCTTCCCGCAAGTGCTGTTTATTTTACACAAACTTTGACGTTTTTGAGGTTAGAAAAAGGTCGTTGTGTTGCGATATTTGTTTACATTACGACTGGGTATTCTTAACAGATGTCCAAGCTATAGACACCCAATTTCAGACCTGTATGCCGACTACATGTGTCGCTAGCGCCATCCACGTGTGAAACCCGGGAACTTAGTTGCGCACCTAGTATTTTCCTTGATATCAAAAAAAGTGTGCATTGAAAAAGAAATCCTTCGATTAAGGACTGCCTTTTGATATACGAAAAATGTCTGTGGAATATGAAGCATATCGGTTAAGTTGTTTTTCAGATATTTTGGACACCGATTGTGAAAAAGTCATTCCGAGAAAAACGCGTTTAAAATTTTGACCTGTAACGGTGAAGCGATAAGCGGAACTATCTGTAAACGCTCATAACTCCCCAAATTTTTAACGGACCGACTTGAAATTTTCAGAGAATATTTTTGAAAGGTTCTAGTATAAGAATCCGTGGAAAACGAAATATTGATTTTTTTCAAACATTCCACCTAGGTGTAACCCCCTCCCCCCTTAAGGGGGCACTCCATATAGAACGCCAAGTTTTAGTCGATTTTCATGATTTTTGTTTGGAGTGCGATAAAACTATTTAATTTCAATTGAAACCATAAAATCGGTGAAAATCGAATGCGCGAAGTTTTCGCCGCATAAAAACTACCGAAAGAACATTAAATGTGCTGTGAAAGATTGCGAAAGCGCTTCAAGTAAGGAGTTGGATGTCCGTTTCCACAAGTTTCCCATTGCAGGGCAACGCTTCGTGTACGTGAAAAATTATTTCGGAAATGTACAAAAAACCAATCAATAAGAGGCTTGGATGAGAGCGTTGAAAATTCAAAAAGTGAATTCAGACATGAAAGTGTGCTCACTGCAGTGTGTGACAGCATCGGTATCGCAAACGCCGCTAATTTTATCACATATTAAAATATGCAATGCCTTCAAAATACGCTCGCCTTCCACAAAATTGCGTTGTTTCGGATTGGTAACGGCTCGGTCACAAATTGCACTAATACGTATCATAATATGACAGAAATTTGCACGAAACTACACGACTGTTTACATTTGACGATTCTCTTATCGCCGCCATGTTTATTGGGCTTCGCCCATTTGACAGATCACAATATCGCCGCTAAGTTGTCGCACAGCAAACCTTCGTCTCCATTCTTATTTTAAGGCGTTACCCCCACTTGTAGCGCAAAAAAGGCCTTTTTCATGAATTTTTTTAAAGAAAACTACAAAACTTTTTTAATCGATCAATATACCATCTTAAAGAACACATCTTGAAGAACTTTCAGTAATTTTTTTATTGAAAAATATTACATTGTTTAGTGGCAAATGGCCGTCAATGAAACAATGTTTTTATATACACGGTTTGCGGTGACCAACATTGCGGCGAAGTGGATCATCTGAAAAAAAAATGCGGATGGATTTACTCAAATATAAGTATAAACTAGTCTTTAATCGAAGGATTTTAAAAAATATTCATTTTTCACAAAATGGCAGACAGTCAAAGTTAATGGTACGATTTTAACGAAAAAAAACGGCCGTTTTTTGGCTATAAAACGGCCATTTTTTTTTTTCGAAAAAAAAAATCGAACGATTAAAGACTACATTTTTATGTATTAAATAAGCCTGCAAAATTTCAAGAAGATCGGTTCATTAGTGTTCGAGTAATCTTGGTCACCGACTTCAGAAATGCCATTTTGAGAAAAACGCGTTTAAAGTTTCAATTTCAGTTTACACGAAGAAAATATTTTTTTTTGTAAACTTACATAGAGTCATCTATTCCGGGCATCAAAAAAAAAACTGACCTTCAAATTGCACTTAAAAAAAAGCAATAAAAAAAATCGATTTTTTCAAAAGCGCAAGTGGGGTTAACGACTTAACCATATTTTCAATATATTCGAATCCCCCATTTTCGAAGATCGATTCAAGCGCGAAAATCCAATGAAATGTAACTTTCTCGCAATCAGGACTCTGTACAACGCGTGTTCGGGAACGGAGAAGCCTTTGAAATCGCACGAGGTCGTAAAGTCGGCGAATCTCTTGTTCTCCACCCTGGATCCATCGTACGTTTGGACTCATTGCGGTTATCTGTTCGAGAAGGCGTGTCGTTCCCGCGTCGCCGGCGAGTTCGCGATCGTCCACCGGTCGGTCGGTCCCGTCGGCAAGGGAATGCCAAATCTCACGGAGGTTTGCGTCTTGACGGAATTTCTCCTGGAGATCGTGTCTCTCGACGCGTTCGTCGATACGCCCTGCGAACACTTGCCGGGGCTCTTTCACGAGATAATAAGCAAGCTGTCGGCAAGATTGGAGGTTCTCTCGCCGATCGAGATATCGACGAGCCTCGGCCTCTGCGGGAAGATACTCTCGAAGGTGCAGCCTACGGTGATAACGCAAACGGACAAGGGTGAGACCGAAGGGAGGCTCGAGATCGCGACTAACACGGACGGCGATCTCGCGCCCGTTATTCCACTCGAGAAGAGTCAATCGGACAGCAAATTGAACAAGCCCGCGACCTCGAACGGCTCTCTCGTCGATCGCAGTCCGAGTCCGAGGCGACGCGCGAATTCCGGCGGTGCGCCGAAGAAGAGCGAGAAAAAGGCGAGGAAAAAATCGAGCAAGAGCGTGTCGAGATTGAACGAGGTTAATCGAGAGATACGCGTGGATTCGGCGAATATCGCGGTCGTCGTGAGTACCGAGGATACGAGACGCAAGAGCGTCGACGACTCCGGCATCGAGTACAAGGAACGTAACGGCATTGATATTCTCGCCTCGCTCAATCTTTCGAACATTCTGAGCCCCGTCAGTCCCATGGGATCAACTGGTTCACTGAGCCGCGGAACTTCGCCCGCGCTTCGAGCCCAACACTCGATGCTCGAGAAATGTTTGCGTCAGTACAAGCTTTTCTACGTGAAATTGGTGAGCGAACGCGTGCTCGGCAAGGATCAAACGCTCGGCGATATGTTCGAGCCTCTCGCGATATCATGCCCAAAAGAAAGCGTCGACGAGAGAACGAGGCAGCTCGAGTCGCTGCTCAACTCTCGTCTGAGTCTCGAAGACTCGGGCTATTTCAATCAGGACTTGTCGGTCACCCTCGAGACCCGACATCATCCCGAAATACCCGATCAACTTTACGTCGATACTATAGCGCAAACGGACTGGGAAGGTGTATTGAAAATTGCGTCGACACTTCTAGTCGAACTGTCCACGTTTCCGACGTACTTTGTACCGGGAGGTGACGGTATTTTCAACGAAATTGAAGAGCCGAGGAGCAAAATCGTTTTGCCCGATTGGCTGAAGGTACTCGTGGTTTGCGCCTGTTGGCTCGGTAGACAACCCTCGCTGCAGCTCACGAGTATCGCCACACTCCTCGATCTTATAGCGCTATCGAAGGCTCACAGCGACGTCGAGACACATCCGAAGAGCGGCGAAGGCGTCACCACCGTTGTCATGGTGCCCCTGCTCAAGCAATGGCACGTCTCTTATCTACGACAATACACCAATGTTTTCACGGTCAGCCTGATTTTACGATATCCACGCTCAAGGAGGCTCGAGCGCTTCGACTATCAACGATTAAGGACAATTTTTCAGACGTAAATACGTCCACGAATACACATCTAGACAACTTATGGGGCTACGTCTACCTAGAGGCCGGAAAAGAATGGCCAAATTCCGATTTTTGGTAATTATGCAGTATGAGGACTTCCGAAAAAAACGACGGGAATTTTTTATTTTCGCCATGATGTTGTTTATTCCATTATCGTAAGTGATATTCCGTCGGGGGAGACTGACATTTCCCATAAATTCCATACGTTATGGGGTTTTGGAGTTTCCAGAAACATGTAATATTTCGACGCCTCGCTAAACAGCTACGTGTTTCCTTATAGATAGTGTATTATGAAGGTAACGATGTGTATGCTTTGATTTCGTGACCACAGCTGTCCTGTTTCCGGAAACAGGTAATATTTCGACGCCTCTTGTTTGTTGTCGCCAAACAGCTACGTGTTTCCTAAGGACTAACCCAAACCAACAAACTCCCCAATATAGGCGTCGAAATATTTAAAAGTTCCCTATTTTATCACGTGTTTCCGCGAACTTCAAAACCCCATAACTTATGGAATTAATGGAAAATGTCAGCCTCCCTCGACGGAACATCACTCAATATAATGAAATAAACAAGTTGGAGGTGACAAAAAAAAATTCCCGTCGTTTTTCGGGAAAGTCCTCATACTGCATAATTACTCGATTTTTTATGGGAAACTGTTGGCGAAAAAAACGCATTTTTTAAAACATCTATTGAAAACCTTTGAAAAGAAATCACCCAAAAATATTGAGAGTACAAATAAGTCTCCGCCGTTTGACAATAGATGGCCCCACCAGGAGGTTACGGTTGAAATTGTCAGATGTAAAACGTCATATCGTAAGGTTGGACATCTGGCAAGACCATAACCTTGAAATATTAGCGATTTTGTATCAGCATCAGATAATTTTTTTTCGTGCGAAAATGTCGAGTTTTGAGCCGAATAAGCGTCATTTGCGGGATCTTTTGATTTACTCCTTTAAGGAGAGGATAGGGGTTTCAGCGCGAAAAACAACACTTTTTTTGCGAATTTTTTTCATCTATATGGATAGAGTAAATCTATTGAAACCTTTTGTACATTGTTAAGTGTCATTTCAAGAACATTCCGTGAAATTTGTACGCGAAAATATCCACAAACAAGCCGGTGACGAAGCTTTTCCAAGAACGCCTTTGGAAAAACACGATTTGCGGTGTTCACTGTATCGCAGCTAGAAATTATCTGAAATCAAGTACCATTAAAATTTAGTCAAAGGATCATCAAATCCTCCCCCCAACGGTCTTTGATAATTTTTTTTTCATTTCTAAATTTTTGGCGGTCATGTAAAGTGAAAAGTGCTATTTTTCACGAAAAATTCCGCCATTTTGGGGGTGGAAATCCCCCTCAATGCAAAAAAATCTCAAACTAACCGTTGGGGGGAGGTATTTTATATGTAGAAAGTGTGTACCAAGTTTGAAATAAATCGGTCATGTAGTTTTCAAATGGCAGTGAACACGGACTTTGAAAAAGTTGTTTCGAGAAAAACGCGGCACCGGCTTGTTTGTGGATATTTTCGCGTACAAATTTCACGGAATGTTCTTGAAATGACACTTAACAATGTACAAAAGGTTTCAATAAATTTACTCCATCCATATAGATGAAAAAAAAATCGCAAAAGTGTTTTTTTTTCACGCTGAAACCCCTACCCGCCCCTTATTTCGGAGAAGTCTGCAGCTGAGGAGCATCGATTGCTGGTAGAAGCATATGGTCAGGCTGCTTTAAGTGAGAGAAGTTGTCGTGGGTGGTTTCAAAAGTTTAAGAACGGTGAGTTTCGGGTCGAAGACAAAAAACGTAGCGGAAAGCCGAAAGTGTACGAAGACGCGGAATTGGAAGCATTATTGGAGGGAGATTCGTGCCAATCGCAAGAAGAACTTGCACTTACATTAGGAGTGACTCAACAAGCAACTTCACATAGTTTAAAATCGTTGGGAATGATTCAAAAGCAAGGAAATTGGGTTCCATATGAACTGAAGCCGAGAAACGTTGAACGCCGATTTTGCACATGTGAAATGCTGCCAGCCATAGGTCGAAACCTAGTTGGAAACACTCGATTGGGAAGTTTTACCCCACCCGCTGTATTTACCAGACATTGCTCCCTCCATCATTTCTTTCGATCGATGACGCACGGCCTGTCTGAGCAGCACTTCACATCATGTGAAGATACCAAAAATTGGGTCGATTTGTGGATAGCCAAAAAAGATGAAGCGTTCTTCCGACGCGGTATCCATATGCCGCCAGAAAGTTGGGGAAAAGTAGTGGCGAGCGATGGACAATACTTTGAATAAAATATAAAGTACCGTTCTTTCACAATACACGCCCAATTTTTTACAAAAAAAAAAACGGTGGAGACTTATTTGTACTCCCAATACAACAAATATCTGACCGAAGGCAGATGATGAAACTTTATTCGCGACGTTTGGCGGTGGACGCTCGCCAGTTTAAACGGTCTATCTGAAATCTAAAAAGCAAACAGGTTATTGAAGTTCGGGCCTGTGCACACGACGTATTTTCTACACGCAGACGACGCGCGTTTACGGCGCCTTTTTGCAGTCGAAAAAGCGCGTGGATCAAGTCGGTGTCGCGTCTTCTGCGCGTAGATAATACGCCGTGTGCATGGCCCTTAACAATGAATACGAGTCGTTGACGATCGTCGATTTCTTGAATTATTTTTGTTCATAGCTCATTCAATTTGAGGAATATTTCGATTAAATTTTCAGGGAATATAGCTAAAGGGTGGTACTATTGAATAAAAATAATTTTGGAAAAGCCAATTTTTTTACCCACCTAGGTAGATGTAGCCCGTTAAGGGACTTTACCAGTGTGAACGCTAAGGGTGATTTTTGCGAATTTTTGGAAGAAAAGTCCTGAATTAAATGTTTCGGAAAATTAAGAATATATTTGGCTATATTTGACCTATATTACATAATTTTTTCATAGAAAAATATTGAGATCCAAGCGACTTATGCGCTGCTTTCGGGGCGCCAAAAAATAGTTCCTCCACTGCTGACATGATTCCGGCCGATTGAGTAGCTGAAACCGAAAAAGAAAAAATGTCGTTAAACTGGAAGGTATTCCTTGTACAATGACGTAGGATTTTCGAAAAATATCAAAATCTAACAAAATGGCGTAGTTATGAAAAAAATCTGTTTTCTTGCTTATAAAATGGTCGTTTTTTTCAATGCCAAATCGTCAATTTTCAACCAATCAAAAATATCCTACGTCATTGTAGAGTAAATTTATTCAAGAGTACTCAGTTCAAATTTAAAGTCAATCGGATAATGGTTCGTTGAGTTACAATGTCAGCTAATTTGAAAATTCTCATTTCGAGAAAAACGCGTTCAAAGATTTAACTATCGATTTTTGCAAGATGAAATAATTAGAGATACGGCCTTGAAATTTTTACAGGATATTCTTGAAAATATAAACTGTCGAAAAAGGCAACAAAAAAATCGATTTTTTGAAAGTGTCACACTGGTATAGCCCCTTAATACAGTTTTTAATGAAGAAACGAGAATTGAGCTGGACATTCATCGTCAACAGTTGATTCGGGTTTTTTTTCTCGCGAAAACGATATAGCAAAACTTGTCGAACTTTGTATGGACGTATCGGCTAAAAAAAAAGGAGTATTGTTTAGCATGCATCGGTGAATAGCTCGAGGCTCCTTAATCTCGAAGCGCCTCTTTATTACCGAAATTTTTCACAAACCCGTGCGTCTCTCTCCTTCAGGTACTGGCTCACTCGCTTTGGCATCATCTCGGCGAGCTACCGGCGCACAAGTATCGTATGCGGTGCGTCGAGCTCATGCACGAACTGCATCACGCTTTGCACGACACGTGCGACGCGGTGGAGGACGTAATGGGATCTGCGCTGACGAGCACCAGCCCCGAAAAGAGAGTCGAGGCTTTCAACCGTTTCGCGACCTTGTGGCATCTCGGTCGTGAAATTGAAACGAATCCGCGGCTACGAGGATGCCTGAGAACTTTCGACAAGTCAGTAAAATTCGATTGTCATTTGACGTGAGGGATCGTCACAGTGTAGCAGGACGAAAAATAGCTGATTTTCGCGATTTTTTTTCGATGGTTAAAATACGCTATTCAGTCTGATTTTTTATGTTAAATCAAAGCACTCATGAAGAACGAAAAATACATTTTTAAACGTTTATTTTTTATTTATTTTCCTTTTTTGTTAACGGTTGAAAATGTCTTCGAAAAAGGGTACCTCACTGTGTACATGGTTGTGGCCGTCAATATTATCTCACACAAAATTTGTAAAAAGATTATTAATCAGTATGAAAGCCGCTATCCTGCTATGGAGGTTTTTTTAAAGGTAATCCTCTCGCCAGGCCTCAATCCATAGAATTTTTATAATTTTTTTTTGAGCGTTACTAAATATAGTAATAATCGTCTCTGTGAAATTTCCGGATCGGTTATCGACCTAATTACAGAGAAAAAAAATTAAAGTTGCGTATTTTTATGAAGGAATTCTGAGACGACATACAAAAACCCAATTTTCGGTCGCTACAAAGGTGTATATAATAGTGGGAATCCGTCAGATTCTTAAAAATAATCAGATTTGCATACTTAAGGGGAGGGTAGGGGTTTCAGCGTGAAAAAAAACACTTTTCCGCGATTTTTTTCCATCTATATGGATAGAGTAAATTTATTGAAACCTTTTGTACATTGTTAAGTGTCATTTCAAGAACATTCCGTGAAATGTGTACGCGAAAATGTCCACAAATGTTTAACTATAAGAAAAGACAAACAAAATCGATTTCTCAAAAGTGCAAACCCCTCCTCCCACCTTAACACTTGTAGTAATCCGATGCTCTCTGAAAAAATTACACTCATTGACCTAATTTTTATGTAATATCAAGTTTAATTTGTACTTCCGGTATTAGATTTTTTACCACTTGCTACGATAAAGAGACGTGACCGACACAAATTTTCCACGCTTTTTACCAGTCGTGGCCCAAATACAATGCTTTATATTTCCCGCACCTGACATTGTTTTGACAGATCGACGTTGAAAAGCATGGAGGTTAAACTCGCCTGGTTCAGTAAAAAGAGACGCAGATAAAACCAATGTTGCCAAATATCAAATCTAGAAATACCGCGCCAATCGTTGGAATAACTGTTTTTTCATTTATCGAATTGAATGTGAACATTCACTTAACAGTTTACACATGGAAAATTTTAGTTATTACAAATTATTTTCTTGCATATGTTAAAAATATAAGTTGTACAAGGATTCCCTTAAATCAAAATTGACAAAATGGCGGCGGTTCGAAAAAAGTAGCGAATTTAGCCTATTTTTTCGAGTTTGTCATTAAAAGAATATGAAGATTAAAAAAAAGCTTCCATAACACGATAAAGAATGGCGTAATGAATGTTGTATTAAAATTTGAGACGGATAGCTTGAAAACTCTTCTCTTGAGAGTGTACACCGTTTTGAAAAACGACATTTCGAGAAAAAAGCGTCTAAAGTTTCGAGTGTGGAATTTTCATATAAATTGTCTACTAACCATCAATCGACGATGCCAGGTCCATCTTTGTAACCGTCTATACTATCGGATAATGCAAAAAAATCGATTTTTCGAAAATTGTTCGAACACTGTGCTGTGATCCCTTAAGGCCATAGGCCACAGTAACGGGTATAAAATCATGTGCGAATTTAACAGTTTTTTTCGTATGAAAAAGTGATTTACTCATCAAATTAATTACACATCTATTTAGTATGAATATCAAGCTGTTAGAATTTTTATTTCCGTTGTACAAAATGGCCGACTACTAATATTTTCTTTTGTTATGTTTTTTTAGGCGCTCCGCAGCGTGACATTTAGCATCCACAATTTTTTACCTAGAACAAAAGACAAAAATTCTCGTCAATCTACATTATAATACCTAGAGAAGTACGTACAGAATTTAAAAAATATTGCTTTTTTCAATAGTTGTAGGTATATGAACGTAAGAAATGAATTTTCAGTGAAAAATTTTGTTATAACTGCTCATAAACTGCTCATAAAATGAAAATTAGGAACATAACTTTTAAATTTGAAGTAAATCGAGAGAAAACTGTTGAAGTTATTTGTCACGCCAATTGGAAAAAAGCTGTTTCGAGAAGTTTCGAGTAGTCGGCCATTTTGTACATAAAAAAAATATATATATATATTTTCTAACAGTCTGATATTCATACTAAATAAATGTGTAATTAATTTTACGAGTGAAACACTTTTTCACACGAAAAAAAATTGTTAAATTCGCACATGATTTTATACCCGTCACTGTGGCCTAATGCCTTAATAATAGCGTTGTTATCGAAAAACGACAACATTTATGTTCACTACAGTAACGATCCACGCATTGCGGTACTGTATTACGCTATAATTTACCTTCTCATGTATCGTTGACGCGAAAGGTTGAAAATTCCATTGCAGATCTCTGCTGAAGATGCTGGACAACCTTCAGTTGGGGGACAACTCGCCTCTGAAGTTGCAGGCTCAGTCGTGGCTCCTGCACTCGTTGGTACGTGGCGACATAGCCCGCGTGGTTGATCCTGTACTGACGATGTTGCTCGACCCCTCCACCTGTCGAATGAGCGTTCTCCACGTGAGCATACAGCACAGCAACACCGTATTGACGAAGGAGGACGCGATCGAGGAGAGATCCGAGGTTCAGGACGACACCGAGGGTGCCGCTAAGATCTACGCTATAAGTTCGGTCGACGGGAACGTGATTTATCACGTGAGCGATAGCGCGGACGACGACAAGAAGGGCCGCAAAGGTAGGAGAAACAAGAGGCCGATAAATCCGGTGAAAGTGAAGCGAATATTCGCCGTTACGACGCTCGCGACGAGTGACAGCGGCAATCAGTACGTCACCGAGAGAAACCAATTTATGAAGGAACTCGAGGTACCACCCAGCATATCCGGCAATCGCAATATCTCGGTATTCGTCAATCCATTGTCAAGCACGTGTAACGCAAATTCGAACGATTCATTGGCCGCCGAAACGGACGACATTCCGCCAAACGTGAAAAAGACGAGTCTACCGGCGGACTTGCTGAAGAACGCGACGCGTTTCAAAAAGCCGGACTTCGAGAAAGGCTCGACCGGAAGTTTCGACGAGAGCCTCTTCGAGTCAGCGAACTCTTCGGGTCGCGCGCGAGACAAGAAAGTCAAGGAAGAGCTCGGCTCGTCACTCGATTCCATAACCAACAGCCTCGACTCCGGTAGCCCCGAAGTCGCCAATAAAATGTCCACCGCGAAGGCAAGCAGAAAGGAGCCCGGTGCCACGACGAATCTTATACCAGGAGGCTCGCGCGAAGTCGCCGGTACCATACTGAAAGGACGATATCACAGCACCAACGAATTTACGTCCCCGGTGTACGGCGACATGCAAGAGGTAATGGGAAATTACGACGCCGCCAACGGCGTGCCAAGTTGGACGATGGGCGACGAGGACGGCGAGCTGGATTTGAGCACCACAGCCGAGGAATATTTCAGCAATTCGAGCGGCATTAGCGTAGTCGAGGAAGTTCTGAACGAGGTTGTCGACAAAGTTTTGGAAATGTGCGAATACGTCGAGCCAACCAAAGCCGTAAGTCTGTCCCTTTGTCACTTCGCTACTTCCGGTTCCTTAAACACCCCACAGGAGTGTTGCCTAGCCTTATTCTTGCCCGGTTTCTCATTCACTACTGTATCGCAGCGACACGCGAGGCACGAGAAAGTTTCGACAACCTATGCCCATACAGGCGGCTGTATTTTCATTTCTTTAAGGCGTAACCCCCACTTGTAGCGCAAAAAAGGCCTTTTTCATGAATTTTTTTAAAGAAAACTACAAAACTTTTTTAATCGATCAATATACCATCTTAAAGAACACATCTTGAAGAACTTTCAGTAATTTTTTTATTGAAAAATATTACATTGTTTAGTGGCAAATGGCCGTCAATGAAATAATGTTTTTATATACACGGTTTGCGGTGACCAACATTGCGGCAAAGTGGATCATCTGAAAAAAAAAATGCGGATGGATTTAGTCAAATATAAGTATAAACTAGTCTTTAATCGAAGGATTTTAAAAAATATTCATTTTTCACAAAATCGCGGACAGTCAAAGTTGATGGTTCAATTTTAACGAAAAAAAAACGGCCGTTTTTTGGCTATAAAACGGCCATTTTTTTTTTTCGAAAAAAAAAAATCGAACGATTAAAGACTACATTTTTATGTATTAAATAAGCCTGCAAAATTTCAAGAAGATCGGTTCATTAGTGATCGAGTAATCTTGGTCACCGACTTCAGAAATGCCATTTTGAGAAAAACGCGTTTAAAGTTTCAATTTCAGTTTACACGAAGAAAATATTTTTTTTGTAAACTTACATAGAGTCATCTATTCCGGGCATAAAAAAAACTGCACTTCAAATTGCACTTCAAAAAAATGCAATAAAAAAATCGATTTTTTCAAACTCGCAAGTGGGAGTAACTCCTTAAGGGAAGGGTAGGAGTTTCAGCGTGAAAAAAAAATACATTTTTGCGATTTTTTTTCATCTAAATGGATAGAATCAATTTATTGAAACCTTTTGCACATCGTTAAGTGTCATTTCGAGAACATTCCGTGAAATTTGTACGCGAAAATATCCACAAACAAGCCGGTGACAAAGCTTTTCCAAGAACGCCTTTGGAAAAACACGACTTGCGGTGTTCACTGTATCTCAGCTAGAAATGATCTGAAATCAAGTACCATTAAAATTTGGTCTAAGCATCATCAAATCCTCCCCCCAAAGGTCTTTGATAATTTTTTTTTTTCATTTCTAAATTTTTGGTGATCATGTTAAGTGAAAAGTGCTATTTTTCACGAAAAATTCCGCCATTTTGGGGGTGGAAAACCCCCTCAATGTAAAAAAAAATCTCAAACTAACCGTTGGGGGGAGGTATTTTATATGTAGAAAGTGTGTACCAAGTTTGAAATAAATCGGTCATGTAGTTTTCAAATGGCAGTGAACACGGACTTTGAAAAAGTGATTTCGAGAAAAAGCGCGGCACCGGCTTGTTTGTGGATATTTTCGCGTACAAATTTCACGGAATGTTCTTGAAATGACACTTAACAATGTAGAAAAGGTTTCAATTAATTTACTCTATCCATATAGACGAAGAAAATTCGCAAAAAAGTGTTTTTTTTTCACGCTGAAACCCCTACCCTCCCCTCAATCGCTTCTCTGCTTTTGGCGTTGTATCTTCGAAAATATTTACAATTGGCCTATGTAACTTTGCAAATATATTCTCGGATAGTTTATCTATCGATTTAACCAATTAAAAAATCGATTTTTCGAACCTCTTCAGGCTCCGGCCTTAAAACTATCGTATCGCTCGGTAGTCTGCTCTAAATTTCGCCTCGCCCCACAGACCGACGAATCAATCCAACTGGACAACGGTACGAAGCGAAACTCCGGCGTCGGCGTTCACAATCTTCATTCCCACATGTTGCTGTACTGCGGCGTTTACGACTCGACAAGAACTCTCTACGCCCTGCGTACCTTGCGAAGCGAGCTCGTCACGAATACACGAATGTTTTTGTGCTCAGCTGCGACAACCGGGGCGGCGAATTCCAGCAAGAACACGGCTCTCCTTACATTACTGGCGCGCCACAGAAAGAGCGTACTGGGTAGAAATTTTTACGGTGACGTCGCCAGTACCAAGTTCATGGCGACATACAGGAGCAGCATGTACCTCGAGGTACTCATCGTCGTGTGCCTCTACTCGGTCCGAAGTTATTATCCAAATTTGGGACAAATGAGATTGACCCAGGAGGAGATCGCCGGCAACAGACAAGTGAGTATACGGAGCTTCCCACCTCGTCTCTTTACGTCCGGGATAATCGAGACTCTAATCCGTTTCCAATGATTTTAAGGTACAACTCGCCAGCGCCGAACTCTTGACTCTCATATTTTCCGAACTGATCGCCATAGTTCGCGACTCCGGCAAGGGCTTCAGTTGCTACATCGTCGACTTGTTGACCAAGTGCAAGGTGCAAAAAATAGCCCTTCACTGTCTCGTCTCCAGTGTACTGAACATGAAGAACGCCCAGAAGGAACACGAGGACATTTTTACGTTCACGGAGGAAATCGTGCTTTTCAACGATCCCGTATCCGACAACGATGTCAATAAGTGTAAATACCGGGCCAGCGATCATACGGAGGCCTTTCAAATTCAGCTGTTGAGGTACGTGAGAGTTTCGCGATTATTCGATCGGATCATTGGAGGAGAACTCAACGATGTTGGTTCGGAACGTTCCAGGTTGCTTCTCGCGCTCATAATGCTGGAGTATCAGTGCGGTGCGCAAAAAGGCGACGAACCGTCAACGGCGCCACCGACTCCGACGACACCTACGCGCTCGATGGCCAATCTCACCGGAAACAGCCTCGAATACGTTTCGGCAACGCCGATTCCGCAACAACCAATGTTCCTCGCCAGTATTCTCAGTGCACTCCAATTGGTAATTGTCATTCGTTCGAACAAAGAGACGCAGACGTACAGAGAATAGTAATCAATGATGAAAGAAGCAATTTTTTTGTTCAAAATGCTCCTGATTTCAATTCATTGGGAGTGCACTTCGTTCAGGCCGCCGTCTGGTGGGAAAAAAACGCAGTCATTCTTTGAAATTTGTTTTTTTTTTCGCGAAAACCAACAAACACATCTCGGGTTTTTGTGGTTTATTAAACAAGAAATCGACGCTGCTTACGAAAAGTAGCACGATTCAAAGTTTTTGCGAAAATTAGCATGATTATGTTTTCGCCACGGAAAAAAAACGCACAAGTTTCAAAAGCGGTACATGCACAAATATGATGAAAGCTTCAAGCTTACACTCAGTCTGCGATTTCACGGCCAGAAATTACACTTTCTTCTTGCTCAAAGAGCTCATTAATATTTGAGGTTCGCGATTTTCGGGCACCCCCTATAAACGCCCATAACGCGGGTCATTTTTGAATGGTTCAAACACGAACATTTTCGGAAGAAATTATACTTTCAGAAAAAAGCAATTCAAAAATCGATTTTTCTCGACCCATCGCACTAGACGACGGCCTTAAGGGGCTACATCTACGTGGAGGACCGAAAAAGGGCAAATTCCGATTTTTTTTTCTGGGAATCGGTTGGTGAAAAATAAACGCATTTTTTAAAACACAAAGATACATGTCGTAGTTGATATTGCAAAACTTTCTATCGCTTTGCGACCATTATATTTGAAAACTTAATTCTGAAGGCAACCGTAAAACGTTGTACGTCAATAACCGATCAGAACGCTTCATTCAGCTGATGTCATACGCCACGTGACCCGAAGCCGCAACTTTTCGATATTGCAATAAATTTTTCGGCTCTCTTGTAAAGTCGTCCGAAAATCACATACAACGAATTGCAATATCAACGACGGTATATTGAGAGCCTTTAAGAAAAACCACCGAAAAAATACAGAAAAACAACAAAAACATGGCCGCCGGCGGACGAAGAAAGTTTTTTTCGCGACGTCTGGCGGTGACCACTCCAGCTTAAACGGTCCATCGTCCAAAAACCAAACGGGTTATCCAAGTTAACAATTAAGGGGTGAGATGCAGTCAAAGGCGTGAAATCACGAGGATTTTCAATAATTTTTTAAAAATATTAATTAAGTTTGTTTTACAAAAGTGGTTACACAGACTTTTTATGTTATATTTCAACTTGACTTGTACAAATTTTCAAAGAAAAATATTGATTATTTATAAAAATATCGCCATCTTTGTCGGACCCCCTTCGGCATGTAGTGCTTTGCGGTGACCATCATAAAATTTTACTGGATCATCTGAAATCAAAAAACTAAAAAAATCATTAGTTTAATAATAAATCTAGTCCTTAATCGAAGCTTTTTTTTTAATTAACAAATGGCGGCTTCCGACAGATAACTTTCGATTTTCGACCAAAAAATCGCTCGTTTATTGTTAAAAAAATATGAATTTTCAACAAAAATGAAAATCCTTCGATTCAGGACTAATTTTTAATGCTATCAATAAGCACACCAAATTTCATCAAAATCCATGGAGTTGTTTTTGAATTATAGTGGTCACTGACTTGAAAAACATAGTTTCGAGAAAAACGCGTTTAAAGTTTTTCGATGTGGATCCGGTATTATACGTTCGTAAATTTTTGAGCTCGATGTATGAAGCTAAACTTTTTTTAATGTATTTTGATCCGCTGAATCCGAATATCACAATTTTCGCCGAAAAGTCGAGCATTCAATTGTTTATAGCCAATTGTTAAAACAATTTTTCAAAAAATTAAAGTTTTTCGGGATGAATTATTTTTATAAAAACATTTTGGGCAATTTTAAAACGAAAGTATTCTTTATAAAATGTTGCTAAAGTTCATAGTTGTTGAGTAATACATTTTTGAAAATTTCTGAAAGAGCTTTCCAATTTTACCCTTGATTTATGTATAGAAATACTAATTAAAAAATTCCTTACATCGAATCATCAATTCCTGGCCCATACAATAGGGCTTCTGCCGATGTGGAAGCTTCCAAAATATCAATTTTTATTATTAATACTCCCCGGGTATTATCGTTTGTGCGTTTGCCAGCCGCTACCTGCCATGGGGACCCGACGCCCCTTCACTAATTGTGGGATATCCCGGAAACTATCCATCGGATTGACTTGAAATTTTCAGGGAATATTTTCGAAACATCATACTTCAAGAAAATGTAAAAAATCGATTTTTTGAAAATTCTGACTACATCTCACCCCCTAATACGACTCGTTGACGATCGTCGACTTCTATAATAGTTTTTTTTTTAACCACATGGCGACGAATTGAAACTTGAGCATACGAAATCGATGAAAAAAGTCGTAATGGGGAGGACAACTGACACTTTTCGTCAAATTTATTTATTTATTTACGAATTCTCTAATTATTCACTGGTAGATAGTTATTTTTTTAAAGTGGTCCAGTGTTGTGCAAAGGATGTACCGCTGAAGGAACACATTTATTTCTCTGAGGATGACGCCTGGAGCAAACAGTGGGCAATAGCTTTGTCCTTTTTTCCCCTGTCACCTTGGCCCCTCTGCTTCTGAGAATGGATTTCGATTATTCGACTCTTAAACGAGCAAATTTATTTTCAGTACTCATTGCACACAACGGAGAATACAGAGATGTCTTTCTTCTCTGCACACAATAACAAATAACCTCTGCAATAACCTCAATGTCTTTCATAGATATATGATATAAACAGCGACGTGGGTCGCTCTAACATGCCCGTTTTAATAACGGAAGCACAAGAAAAATTCGAACCAACGAAAAATCAAAATGATTCATGTTAAAATATTATATTTTCAGAAAATATGTATGATCGTTCACTTTCGGGGACGTGACGTGAGTTTGAAATGATTGGGACGTGCTATTGTAGCGCCATCTGCCCTAAGCTTTGCGTTGCCTTTCCCATTGTTACTTAACTATTCAAAAATGAAGATCGATTTTGAAAACGTGACATCGTTAACGACCTTTAAGGTAGTACTATCGCCAGGCTTCAATCCATAGGATTTTCATAATTTTTTTTGAGCTTCACTAAATATATTAATAATCGTCTCCGTGAAATTTCAGGGTCGTTTATCGGCCTAATTACAGAGAAAAGAAATATTAAAATTGCGTATTTTTGCGAAGGAATTCCGAGACGCTATACAAAAACCCAATTCCCGGTAGCTAGAAAAGTGTATATAATAGTGGAAATCCGTCAGATTCTTAAAAATAATCAGACTACATACTTAACACTTGTAGTAATCCAGTGCTCTTAGAAAAAATTACGCTTATTGACCTACTTTTGATGTAATATCAAGTTTAATTTGAACTTCCGGTATTGGATTTATTACCACTTGCCACGATAAAGAGACGTGACAGCAAGGCAACAGCTGACTGTAGTCCTAACCTCATCTCACTCATTCGAATTTCCACACATATTTCATTTTTAATCGACATATTTCGCCGACACAAATTTTCCACGCTTTTTGCCAGTCGTGGACCGAATACAATGCTTTATATTTCCCGCACCTGACATTGTTTCGACAGTTCGACGTTGAAAAGCATGGAGGTTAAACTCGCCTGGTTGAGTAAAAAGAGACGGAGATAGAACCAATAGTGCCAAATATCAAACCTAGAAATACTGCGCCAATCGTTGGAATAAATATTTTTTCATTTTTCTAATTAAATGCAAACATTCATTAAACAGTTTACACATGGAAAATTAAGTAATTACAATTTTTTTGTTTGCATATGTTAAAAATACAAATTGTACAAGTCTCAAGTATGATCAGTGGTATGACTAGTGTGAAGCGATAGGACTACCTTAAATGTTTCTCATCGTGTTTTCTGTAAATGTGGAAGCAATCCATCAAGTGGTTCTCGAGATATGTCCACCGACTGAAAACAGTGTTTCGATGAAAACGCGTTTGAATTTTGAAGTATGGGGCTGCTAGCGCTCGCCCGCCCGACTATTAAAGAAGCTGTAGCCCATTCAATTTTAGGAATATTCCAACTTTCAGGGAATATTGCTAAAAAAGATAGTATCGAGGAAAAATCTGTTTGGAAAATGTGATTTTCTGACCCACCTAGTTACCTGTAGTCGGTTAAAATGTGTCTTTTGGTTTTTCAACGGACACAGGACCACATGCGGCATTTGCACCAACACTGGACGACCCTCGTGACGTCCAGTCTACCCTACATGGGTGTATCTCTCACGCAAGTGGTGACCTCGGTGATTCATCAGTTGTGCTGCAACATCGAAAATCTCGCCTCGTATTACGTGAACGACGAGGCTACGTTGCGCGACATGAGCAACGTCGACTGTTGTTTACCAGCCGATTACACGGTCACGCATCTCGAGGCGCTGACGTTCTTGCTCCAATATTGCTTGCTCGATACGTCACAGCAAATCGGTTTCTCGTTCAATCAACCGTTCAGCGGTGCGATACAAACTGGTATACCCGGCGCCAATCCCGGACAAATATTCAACAATCTCATTCACGTATTTACACCGAGTCCCCTGTCACCGGTGAGTGCACGGTGCAATATCTTCAATATTGCCTTGTATATTTTACCAGTTCATTAGCCCGGCGCGAACGTTGCACGGCTTATTGGCCAAATTAATACGAGCAAACTTATTCACGAGAAATGGAAAGAGAAAAAGGAGAACGAATAATCTTTATGTATTCTTCGCTTACGTACGCGCTCTGCGTTCAGGACTTGTCCGGGGTTAAGGAGAAGTTCGTTATGACCGAGCAGCACTTGCATGCGAGAAGAACAGCCCTGAGTCATCTACCGAGGATAATAGCCTCGCTGTCAGCTCTGTGGCAGGCCGTTCTCGTCAGCAAAGACAAGTACGTTGAGACCAGTTTTCCCCTTCATCGATCGTCTAGAGCTCATCGTTCGTATTATGGCCTCATCACCTCAACGGGTCAAAAAATAGCTGATTTTCGCGATTCTCTTTTTCGATGGTTAAAACGCCAATCAGTCCGATTTTTTCAATGTCAAATCAAAGCACTCGTGAAGAACAGAACATTCTTTTTTTAAGCGGGGATATACACCTAGGAGCCGGAAAAAAGGTCATTTTTGTGAATTTTTTCAAGGAAAACTATTTGAAATCTCGGATTGGGGTTTTAATTATCTAAAAGTATATACATTCAAAAATATGTTTATTTTTCTTTATTTAAAAATATCAAAAATATACAAGGATATTGTATGATCCTTGGAGCGTCGTAAAAAAATCTGCGTATACGGTACCCACTGGCGTTTCTTCAAAAATCATCTGAAAAAAAAACCAAAAAGATTATTAAATTAGATACTATAATCTAGTACTTGTCATAGCCGATTTTGAAAATATCGATTTATGACAAAATGGCGGACGTTTGAACATAGTGATTTTTGGGCCAAAAATTAGTTATTATTATGCCTATAAAACAAAAATTAAGTAACGGAAAAAAAATCCTATGACAAGTACTAGATAATGGTGTATAGAATAACCACGAAAAACCTCAAGGCAATCGGTTCGTTGGTTTTCGAGAAATTTTGGGTACCGATTTGAAAAACGTGGTTTTGAGAAAAACGCGTTTGAAAATTTGGGAATGAATAAATCATGAAATTTGTCAACTTACATGGAATCATCGATACCAGGCTCATAGTGTACGTCTTCTACGTGCGACGGAATGTTCATAGCTTCTAAATCCTCGACCTCGACCATCTAGGTGTATATCTCTCCTTAACGTTCATCGTTTTTTTTTCTTTTTTTTCACTGTTGAAAATGTCTTCGAAAAAACGGTATTTTTCTGAGAAAGGCTGTAGCAACCGGAATAATTCGAATTTCGCCCCAAAAAATGATCAGCACGTTTATAACCGTCTAAACCATCGGAAAATGCAAAAAAAAAATTGATTTTTTGAAAATGTTACATTTCCTTATTTAATCCTCCGCATTGGTAACAGCGAACAAGCGAGTTGCGTCGTTGGCAGTCCGAGGGTAGTGAAGCATCAACTTTTGGAGCTCCTGTCGCCGATTTCCTTTCATCACGGTGTCAATTTTCTCGCCGCCGTTGCTGTCGCCTGGCACGAGAGGCGGCAACCCGCCAACAATCCAAAAAAGGTTCTCCATCCTGTACACCAACGAAGTCGAAATGTCACGCGTTACGAATTCTTCAATGATTTATCTTCGATGAATGGGATTTCAGGTTTTACCGGAAGCCTGTCCGAATCAACAAGTTATGGTATACTTGGTGAGCGCGATACGCGTAATGCCGATAGACACTCTAGTCCAGACGGTCAATTTGGTGATAAAAACGCCACCACCGACTCACGGCGTCAAACAAGACTTCTCCCTCGAGGTGTCCGTACTCGAGTTGCTATACGTTTACATGCAGAGCAACACTTCCCAGTCCCTCGTCGAGTCCTGGGCTTCGTTGCTCGGCCTCCTCAAAGACAGCCTGTCCCTGACCGCGCCGGCGCAGTTTCTCCTACTGGCGATACTCAACGAGTACGTGCAGAAGTGTCCACCGATGTTGGAGAAAAAGGACATACGAGACTTACAGGACATAACTGCGAAGGTGAGTGGTAACGAAAATTCGGAAAACGCTTGTTATCGTCATCGTCATCGGGGGAGGCGTTTGAAAAAAAAGTCATCTAACGAATCCAAACAATAGGGTATTCTACCCTTTTTTGACAGGTGTCTCAATTCGATCCTTTGGTGGTAATGAACTACTGGAATTTTTATTTCTATTTTATTAAATCGATAAGTGCCATGCCACGATAATGCATTTAAATTTTACATTCCAAATTTCCGCGCGAAAACGCTAGCTGCCTTGCTGCTTCGGTTCGTGATGTCACTTGCATAGTAGACATCGACGTTGCGCCAATTGTGAATACGTACATTTTTTTGGCTAAACGGGAGTTACAATCCCGATGGTTGGTGTGTTGTTCCTGAATGGGAGAAAACTAGTGTGAAAACACCGGGAAAGTTGTGGATTGAAATGCCAATTGATATAAATATGAGGAAGACTTGGTTAAGGGGAGGGTAGGGGTTTCAGCGTGAAAAAACAACACTTTTTTGCGAATTTTTTTCATCTATATGGATAGAGTAAATTTATTGAAACCTTTTATACATTGTTAAGTGTCATTTCAAGAACATTTCGTGAAATTTGTACGCGAAAATATCCACAAACAAGCCGGTGACAAAGCTTTTCCAAGAATGCCTTTGGAAAAACACGATTTGCGGTGTTCACTGTGTCTCAGCTAGAATTTATCTGAAATAAAGTACCATTAAAATTTAGTCAAAGTCTCATCAAATCCTCCCCCCAACGGCCTTTGATAATTTTTTTTTTTCATTTCTAAATTTTTGGTGGTCATGTAAAGTGAAAAGTGCTATTTTTCACGAAAAATTCCGCCATTTTGGGGGTGGAAAACCCCCTCAATGTAAAAAAAAATCTCAAACTAACCGTTGGGGGGAGGTATTTTATATGTAGAAAGCGTGTACCAAGTTTGATATAAATCGGTCATGTAGTTTTCAAATGGCAGTGAACACGGACTTTGAAAAAGTGGTTTCGACGAAAACGCGGCACCGGCTTGTTTGTGGATATTTTCGCGTACAAATTTCACGGAATGATCTTGAAAGACACTTAACAATGTACAAAAGGTTTCAATAAATTTACTCTATCCATATAGATGAAAAACAATCGCAAAAAAGTGTTTTTTTTTTCACGCTGAAACCCCCACCCTCCCCTTAAGGGGCCAGTCCACTTTGGAGCCACGAAAAAAAGGCTATTTTCGCGTTTTTTTTTGGAGGATTTTATAAAAGATATGAATATAAAAGTTGTTGGGCTTGATGAATAAAGTCTTGAAATACATAAAAAAATGTTTATTCATTTTTAAGTACAACTATAGTTTAACGTAACGCCTCAAAAATAGGTGGGCTAGGTAGCTCCGTCACAACTCGGCAACGGCTTGTCTGAAACAAAAAATCAAAGTCCATTAGATTCAGTATGACACCAGCTACAAAATGACTCTCAGATATAAATTTATATCAAAAAATAAAAAAATGGAAGATGAAAAACGAAAAAAGTTTTCAAAAAACGCGTTTTTTCGCAGTTTTTCGCAAAAAAAGAGCAAAAATCAAAATTTTAAACCCATCGAGGGTCATCTTGTTGCGAATCATGTTTACAATATGTGGTTCAAATTTCAAGAGAATCGGTTTATTAGTTTTAGAGATACGATGGAGCTAGATTTTGAAAAAGTTGTTTCGAGAAAAACGCGTTTGAATTTTATACTATGAAAAACTCTTACCTAAGCTGCAGCGGCAATTCCTGCACCGTACAATATCTCTTCTGATTGCTCATCATCGTCGATTTCTTCAAGTTCTGCTTGCTTCGATTTTTTGAAATTTTCAAAGTGGATTGGCCCCTTAAAACTTGCGAGAAGAGATCCAAAGTCATAGACCGAGAAAAACTCATTTGTTCTTCTTTGAAGTACAGATAACTATTTGAAAATTTGGAATTAACTATGACAAACGAGAATATATCGCTACTTACGAAAAGTAGCACGATTCAAGGTTCTTACGAAAACTAGCATGATTATGATATCGCCACGGAAACTAGCACGTTTTCATATTCAGTGCGAAAACCAGCATGTATCGGCTGTCACCGCGAAAACTAGCTTGTTCGATTTTGATGTTTAAAACCTTAAGGATCTAACCAAAAAGAGTTTTTGTGAGAATCTAAAGGCCTTCGTGCTCAGCTAAAAATCTGGAAAACTAAACCATTAGTATTTAAACATAAATATGACAATTTTTTGCGTAATGACATTTTGATTTTATACTCGTTGCTTTCATTAACACTTTGATAATAATTGTCAATTAAAATCGATAGTAGTAATTAAAAAAAAAATAATATCGAAATTGTAAATACAATGAAATATTTATTGTGATTTTCTATTTAAAAAATAACGTTATTGAAAATATCTTTCAACAAATTTACTGTAATCTTACAGATGGTTATCGTCGAATATGTTTGAAAAATCTTGCTGATGTACAATTGGAATTAAATCTCTGTCAAGCATGGCCCTTAAATCTTTTTTTCCTTGGTGCAAGAGGCAATTTTTTTATCTGACGTCTGTTTTAATTGGAACACTCGAACATCATCCATGTTTTTGTTTTTTTTTTAAATATTTTCATCTCTCGTCCTTCTTGGTCAAAATCATGTTTAACGTGGATTGTATCGACGTAAGGTTCACTGGACATTTCCCGAATGCTTGCAATTTTAATTGAAGTCCAATTGAAATTTTTTGATAGGTCTAAAAAATCGTAAATTTCCGATTGCGTCCAAAGGAATTGGAGTAAAAGAATAGAGGCAAGGCGTAAAAAAGCATGGAAGAAAAGTCGGAAACAATTCCAGTGTTACTGAAACATGTTAATTTTCGCGGTGAATATCGAAACGTGCTAGTTTTCGTGTCGAAAGCCAAAATATGCAATTTTTCGCGTCAATACCAAACGTGCTTGTTTTCGTAAGAATTCTGAAACATGCTACTTTTCGTAAGCAGCGTCGATATAGTTGACGCTTTCTTCCACTGCTTAGAGAGTAATACGTCTACCGCCATCTTTTTTTACTATGCCAATGACGTCAGGTCGGAATTCATTATGGCGGCTACCGTTTCGCATATTCGTTAAACAGTTAGAAAAGTATTTAAAAAAAATGAATTCTAAAATTTATTTTTTACAAATAAAAACCGACATTATTTGATAGCTCATTGCGAAAAATACCTTATGTATACATTTCTAGTATTCTTCTTACATAGTGTAAAATACTCTATGGACGCACTAGAGGAGAAAACAGAAGACCGCGTCGCATAAAGAAATCGTGCGGTATTCAATTTTTTTTTATAAATGATTTCAGCTGATCGAGTCGTGTTCGCAAATAGCCGGCGCTTGCTTGGAACAGACGACCTGGCTCAGGAGAAATTTGGCTGTGCGCGAGGACGTTTTGGACGTTGGCGAAGGATCGACGGAGGGTGAGCGGGGACGAAAACTTCCGCGTTGACGATTCACCAGTCGAGGTATTAATACGTTTCTCATATTTCAAACGCAGTGAGCCCTGGAAGCCCGCCGAATTCCGCCTTCAGCGTCCAGGCCCAAGCGGTGCTCGCGGAAATTTTGGCGCCCCTGCTCGATGTCAGTTATGGCTCGCAGGAGAAAGAGCGAGTGGTCACGCTACTCACCAACCTCATGTACAACGTTACGCCTTATTTGAAAAATCACACGTAAGTGTGCTTTTTTTATCTTATATTTATATTTTTAAACATTATTTATATTCTTTAAACATTATTTATATTTATCAAATATTATTTATATTTTTAAATATTTTTTTAATACTTTTTGAATATTATTTACATTTTCAATTAATTAATTTATATTTACTTATATCTTTAACGATAAGTTTTCAGAGAGTGCCATCCTTGTTTTCCAATTATTGCCAACAATCACGGATCATTCAACATTTCGAGGCAATTTTTTTTATCCGCGACTTTCTTTATCCAGGACAAAAAATATCGCTTCGTTTACTGCCTGCTCGCAACTGCTGAGCTCATTGTCGAGTTACCAGTACACGAGAAAAGCCTGGCGTAAGGACGTTCTCGATTTGCTGCTCGATCCTGCCTTTTTCCAAATGACGCCGGCCTGCCTGCCCTATTGGAGGACCGTTATCGACAATCTTATGACCCACGACAATACGACGTTCCGCGATCTCATGAGTACGCACAGCCTTAAAGAAGCCCTTTGGTGCACTCGAACTGCGAAACAACAGGAGACGAAAATCACGAATGTGTATTGTGTTTTTTTTTTCGAATGATTATAGATCGAGTGTCCATAGCTCAGAGCAGTGGCATAAGCATATTCTCCTCGAAGGAACAGGAGTACGAGCAGAGAGCTCAGCTCCTCAAGAGACTCGCTTTCGTTATATTCTGCAGCGAGATGGATCAATATCACAAATACATGCCGGAAATTCAAGGTAACTTCGAATGTACATACAGGGTGGCCCTCTTATCTCTGCCACCCGGAATAACTCGGTAACTATCGACGTCACGAAAAAATGTTCCAGACAAAAGTTGTAAGATGTGAAGGGGACCAAATGCGACGAATTTTCTTTTTATTTTGGTGGAGGCGCTGACGCACAGTGAAAGTCACCTCCACTTTTTCAAATGGAATGGTACACTTTTTCGTTCAACCATCTTGTGGAGCGCCTCAAGCCGCATAAAAAACATTAGAGGTCAAAGTCATTCAAGGTCATTCAAAGTCAGTATCGATCATACAAATCTAAATATCTCGGATCACTACCAAATATTCGGTAGTGATCTGAGATATTGAGATTTTTATTTCATCTTAATAGGTGACCTTGAATGACCTTGAACGACTTTGACCCTTAATGTTTTTTATGCGGCTTGAAGTGCTCCACAAGATGGTTGAACAAAAAAATGTACCATTCCATTTTAAAGAGAGGAGGTGATTTTCACTGTATGGCCCCCTTCACACCGTACAACTTTTGTCTGGAATATTTTTTTGTGACGTCGATAATTACCGAGGTATTTCGGGAGGCAGAGACAAGAGGGACACCCTGTATATACTAGTATCATATCAAGAATTAGCAATCATAGTAATCGTACAATTGATGATTGGTCTGCTTAAGGGGTTAGGCCACAGTAACGGGTATAAAATCATGTGCGAATTTAACAATTTTTTTTGTCGTATGAAAAAGTGAATTCACTCATAATATTAATTACACATCTATTTAGTATGAATATCAAGCTGTTGGGAAATATATAATTTTTTTTCGATGTACAAAATGGCCGACTACTAATATTTTCTTTTGTTAGCTTTTTTTTAGGCGCTCCGCGGCGTGACATTTAGCATCCACATTTTTTTACCTAGAACAAAAAACAAAAATTCTCGTCAATCTACATTAGAATACCTAGAGAAGTACGTACGGAATTTAAAAAATAGTGTTTTATTCAAAAGTTGTAGGTATTTGAATTGAGTTGTAGGTTTTCGAATGAATTTTCAGTGAAAAATTTCGTATAAAACTGCTCATAAAATGAAAAGTTTTCGATTAATCAGAAATTCCGTACGTAATTCTCTGCGAAGTGCAATTAGGAACATAACTTTTAAATTTGAAGTAAATCGAGTGAAAATTGTTGAAAGTATTTGTCACGCCAATTGGAAAAAACATGTTTCGAGAAAAACGCGTTATACGCTCAAAGTCGGTGAAAAAAATGTTCTTCCTATAAATCGAATAGTAACTTATTTTTATGATGATAAAGCGCCGTTTTAGCGAGAAAAAAACGATTTTTTTTTAAAATTCTACTGTGGCCTTACCCCTTAAGATTTTCAAAGGGTTAGGCTACTGTGACGACCGAAAATCAGGCTCATTTGAAAATCTTAATTTTGAATAAATTATTAAGATGACTGAAAAATCGTTTGGACATTTCTTTGCTCGTACATGAACAGAATTGTGTACCAAATTTCATTAAAAAATATTAATAATGTGAGAAGTCATAAACAATCTCGTGAAGGACCTTTGACCGTAAAGGGCTCAATGGTGTACTTGATTTTGGCCACCCGATTGGTCTGAAACAAAAAAAACTGTTTTATTCGAAAAAAGACAATATTGGCCAAGACTTGACCAAGCTTTTTTGTTACCGTGTCTCAATTATCAAAAAAATCGATTTTTTGTCGATTTTTGTTTGTTTGAAAGACATTGTTAATAACTAGAGCTAGGATTATCGGAGCTTTTTCTATTACCGGTATTATTTCGATATCAACAAGTTGCAGTATCGGAATGCCAGTATTTCGATATTTTCCGATATTGATGGTAAACCTTGATTAAAAACGTTGGAAGCTTGAAAATGAAGATGGAAGTTGTAGAAATAATTGTGTATAGCCAAGTGAAACCACAGTATTGATTAAAAACCACCGTCTTTCATTGAGATCTTCCTTTATTATACATTTCTATGACATTGAAGTTTGCATCGTTGGAGCGCAACGAATGCTTCGTAGACCAATTTTTATTGGCACATTGAGCCCTTCAAATCTTTCAAATGTTTTTCCACATCCTCGTTGGAGATCTTCAGCCTGAATATTCAGAAGAAAAATCTGGATCATGAACCACGGTTTTCTTCTGAACATTTAGTGAAAATGGGGGAATGAAAAAATAAAATTTTCGTTGCACTCCAACGACACAAAATTCAATATCGTCCATTACTAAACATACGCTGATATGTTCTCAAATATATCCAACGTAAGATTAAATTTAAAAAAAGTAGGAAATAAGCAAAATTAAAATCAGGAAGTTATAAGCAAGTCCGCGTAGTAGCAGCTACTACGTGGACCACGTGGTCCAAATTAGGGGCCACGGATATCGTAATCTCCAATTCGATTTTTCATCCGATAAGATTCCATAGATAAAATATGTCGCGATTTTGATTCCACAGAACGTCTGGCCGACAGTCTTCGCCTGCCTCAGGTAATACCCTCGATTCAGGCACAAGTGTTTCTGTGCTTTCGCGTCTTACTGCTGCGCATATCGCCGCAACACGCGACTTCGCTGTGGCCGGTAATCGTGAGTGAATTGGTGCAAGTGTTTCTTCACATCGAGCAGGAACTCAGCACGGACTCGGAGGAATTCAGGTGCGATATGCAAACTGTTCTTTTTTCTTCTTCTCTTCTTCAATACTCTTTCTCACTTCGCCTCTCAAGACCCCACGTTGATCGTCCTGAGTGGGCTCAGTTCATTCGGTGATACGGCCTAACATTTTGACATCTTTCCCAAGCTTCGAACTAACCGTCAGTTTGCGACAGGGATTTTGTGTCGTCGGCGAAAATGAGATTTTAAGCCTGAGCTTTATCACTTAAGGCGGGATATACATTTAGACAGGAAAAACAATGAGTAATATTGAGGGATTTTTTAAACTACGAAATAATCATTCTGCAATTATCAAACTTTAGGTATACTTTAATAGTATATTTAAGTATACAAAACAATTTTTTTTTATTAATTAATCATGAAAATGGCGGACCTGTGGCAGAGTGGCAAATTCCTGTGGCAAAATCGACCTGTGGTCGATTTTTCGATGTTGTAAATGTATATCCCGCCTTAAGGGAGGACACCACTGCAACTGCCAATTCTCGACAGTTTTCTTTGGATTTTTTTTTAAGGAATAAAATACACGGTCAGAAGAATTTTTAGGTTTTAGTGGCTATATATTGAAATATGTAAAAAATGTATTTGTCATACAGTTCTACCGCGGCACGCGGTAGAACTGTCGTAAATTTAATCCTGAAACTAAGAGTGAAATATTTTCGTTAATTATATTAGCTTCAGCAGTCAAATACGGGGGCAGATTAAAAAATAATGAAAAAAATTGAAACGAGATTGAAAAAAGGTCGTTTTTTCTACCATAATTTTCATATAAAAAGTGATATGTTTTTTTACAATTTTCATCTAATCGAAAAAATGCTCGTACTTGACTGATAGGGCGTCTTCTCACTTCAAACGCTAAAAAAGGCTATTTTCATGAATTTTGTTGATAGGTTTATATTATAGATATCGATAAAAAAAAAGTTGTTACACTTGGTAAATAGACTTTCGAAATACATTTTTAAAAAATAATTTATTTAAGTTACTTTTTATAGACGAAAATGGTAGTTAAAAAAATGTCCTAACAAAATTGTAGGTCTACGTTGTTGATAAAATCTCGGAGATGGATCATCTGAAACAAAAAATCAAACGGTTTTAGATTCGGTATGCTTATGACTGTAGCGCACATCATACGATTTTTTATGTATGCAAAAATAACCAAATGGCCGACATTTTTCGAAAAAACAAAAAAACGTTTTTTTTTTGTTTTCGAAAAAAGCAAAAAAAACGTTTTTTTTCACGGTTTTTGACAAAAAATAGTAAATATAAAAATTGAAAAAAATCCTTGATATGCGCTATAGCTATAGTTGTAAATAATATGTGGTTGAAATTTCATAAGGATCGGTTCAGTAGTTTCGAAGATTTTATCGACAAGCCGTCAAAAAACGTTGTTTCGAGAAAAACGCGTGTAAAGTTTTTTTTAAATGGAAAATCATGCTCAGGTAATAAAGTAAAGGTCACACAAAAATACATTTAGACTCCTCCAATCTTTATAAAATGTTAGTACGATACTTTTGGATATGTACACTTTCGGAAAATGTGATAAAAAAATCGATTTTTTGACAATTGTAAAGTGAAAAGACGTCTCAAAGCAATCTAAGAAGCTGCATTTAAAATTTCATTTCGATCGGACGAAAATTGTTCGAGTTCTGCTGCGTGCCGATTTAAAAAACTTGGTTTTGAGAACAACGCGTTTGGAGTTTTCGGTACTGATACATGTTTATTACGGATTTTTTTTTTGCGTAATGTAATGCCACCTATTGGTAGAAAATAAAACTGTTTTTAGTCGGCAACTTTTTTCCTCATAGATAATAGATAAAGAGTCGAGAAGCGCGTCGTGGGTTCACGGAAGGCGCTTTTCAGCGCTCGCAAACTTCCCTAAAAAATACCTCGAAAACCACTTTAAAACTTTTTTTCAGCTATACACGAATATGCATCATATTTTTGAAAGTTCAAAGGATTTTTTAAGAGTTTCCAAAAAAACGATTTTTCGAAAATTTTGCAGTGGTGTTCTCTCTTAAGGTATTCCTTTCACGAACTCGAATATTTAATAATTAACTGATTTTCTCATGTAATGCAGTAAAAATACGTCCTAGTATTCCGGTAAAATTTCAAGCCAAGTTACCGAAATTTTAACGAAAAATGACGACTCTAGAAAATCGTCTTATTTATAAGGAACTTTATGGAGACAATAAAAACAGAGGGTAACCGAATGTTGAAAGAAAATATTAAGGGGTTAGGCGACAGTAACGGGTATAAAATCATGTGCGAATTGAACATTTTTTTTTCGTATGAAAAAGCGATTCACTCATAAAATTAATTATACATCTATTTAGTATGAATATCAAACTGTTAGAAAAAATATAAATTTTTTTTTCGTAGTACAAGATGGCCGACTACTAATATTTTCTTTTGTTATCTTTTTTTTAGGCGCTCCGCGGCGTGACATTTAGCACCCACAATTTTTTACCTAGAACAAAAATAAAACATTCTCGTCCATCTACATTAGAATACCTAGAGAAGTACGTACGGAATTTAAAATATATTGTTTTATTCAAAAGTAGTAGGTATTCGAACTTAAAAAATGAATTTTCAGTGAATAATTTCGTTATAACTGCTCATAAACTGCTCATAAAATGAAAAGTTTTCGATCAATCAGAAATTCCGTACGTACTTCTCTGCGAAATGCAATTAGGAACATAACATTCAAATTTGAAATAAATCGAGTGAAAATTGTTGAAGTTATTTGTCACGCCAATTGGATAAAAGCTGTTTCGAGAAGTTTCGAGTGGTCGGCCATTTTGGACATCAAAAAAATATTCTAACAGTTTGATATTCACAATAAATAGATGTGTAATTAATTTTATGAGTGAATCACTTTTTCATACGAAAAAAAAGTTAAATTTGCACATGATTTTATACCCGTAACTGTGGCCTAACCCCTTAATGATAAGAGTTAGAAAATTGTGGCTAGCAGAAGAATTTTCGTAGCCTCGAATTTTCAGACGAAATGTCAAAATCGATTCAATTTGCGTCGAATGTTTTATTCCAGTTTGTCGTTGGGTATAATAATTAATTGTGACTTATTTTTATCAAGCGCCACTGTAATTTACCAATGATTCAGCAGGGCCTTGCTCATGCCCCCGCGAAAGGAATACCTTGAGATAATTCGAAATACGTCGAATAATTGGAAAAAAAAACGCTTTAACAACCCTGACCTTCCTGAATCCATCGCTCCTGTAATTCTTAAACATCGTCTCTCTCTCTGTCTCTCCCACTCCCCGTTGTAACGAGAGAATTCGAGCGCCATCGTGCGTGTAACTTTTTTTGTCCTCCCAACTAACGCGAATGTATACCTAATCATGTGATGTTTTTTTCGCTCTGTTTTGGCATCCGCGATTTGGTGGAATTTGTGGTGCCGTCGAAAAAAAAAATGATTTGATTGGTGTGGTGGTTGGGATTGGCAGTCGTCAGAGCAGGTAACTAAAAGCAATCACACATATTTTACCTCTTGCGCTTTACTCTTCTTTTATCTTTTTCTCCCCTTTTAGAAAGTGCCACGAGTCAACGTTTCTCCAAGTTTTGCGTTTTTTTTCTCGCTATAAATGTGTTTTTCTGGGTAGAGGTTTTATATATACTTTCGGGTCGATTGTTTGAAAATTCTCGCTGCCTCGCGCAAATTGGTTTTTGCCGCGCTGCGATAAGTTTAAACAGTGCGTACTAACATTGCTGTTTAACGCTTCGGTTTCAAGGAGGCGCGAGCATTTCATCGATGAATGTTGAAAAATATTGTTTTTTTCTTTGTAGACAAACGGTCGATACGTCTGAAAAAAATCACTATCATTCAACGTTAATCGATCAAAGGCTCGAGCCTCGCCAACAACATTTCAAGCGACCAATATCCGCGTCTCTATGAAACTTGTACACCATCGGATCTAGTTGTAGTATCCGTTTTATTAAGGGACTACATCTACCTAGAGGCCCGACAAAATGGTCACATTCAGAATCTTTTTTCTGGAAACAGTTGGTGAAAAAGAAATGCATTTTTCAAACATACATATCTTGAAACCCCTAAAAAAATCACCAAAAATTCAGGCAAACAATATAAAAATGGCCGCCGGCAGATGAGGAATTTTTTTCGCGGTTATCGGAGGACACTCCAGCTTAAACGGTCCATCTGAAATCTAAAAACCAAACGGGTTATTGAAGTGAACGATAACTACGAGTCGGTAACGACCGTCAATTTTTTTAAATCGTTTTTTTAAACTACGTGGCAACGATTTCAAACGCCAGCATACAAGCTCTATGAAAAAAGTCGTTATTTTTCCGTAACTATTAACCCTCCGCGGTCACCCGGGGTCAAAATGACCCCAAGGACAACTTTAAGCGAAAATGACTATAAGTTGCTGGCAGTCAAGGCGACTGGCTTGCCTTCTAACCGTGCTTTGGGGTAACCCTTTTTGCTCCACGCCTGTACTTACGTACGGACCAGGGTCGGATGTGGAGCAATTTTTTTTCCTTAAGGGGTTAGGCCACTCTGGAAGCCGAAAAATAGGCTTTTGGGGATTTTTTTTCAGAAAAACTACAAAATAAATCGAGATTACAAAAAAGAGTGTTTATCATACGTATCAGTGACTGTATACAATATTTTTTTTAAAGCGATTAATTTGAAAATGGCGGCTGTGCAGCGTTTATCTCAAAACTGCATTTTTTAAGTTGGCCGGAAACATAACTCAGACAATTTGCAACCGATTCACTTGAAATGTTGAATATATCTTGAAAAATACATTGTCTATGGAAGTACGTAGGATTTTTTTTATATTGCATAGTTCATTTGTTATTAACGTTTTATTATTAACAATTGTTATTATCTGGCGATTTTTTAGGCAAATTTTTCACTTTTCAAAAATTTGCCTAAAAAATCGTTAATAACCAATGAACTATGCAATATAAAAAAATCCTACGTACTTCCATAGACAATGTATTTTTCAACATATATTCAACATTTCAAGTGAATCGGTTGAAAATTGTCTGAATTATATTTCCGGCCAACTTAAAAAATGCAGTTTTGAGATAAACGCTGCACAGTCGCCATTTTGAAATTAATCGCTTCAAAAAAAAATTCTATACAGTCACTGATATGTACGATAAACACCCTTTTTTGTAATCTCGATTTTTTTTGTAGTTTTTCTGAGAAAAAAATCCCTAGAAAGCCTATTTTTTCGGCCTCTAGAGTGGCCTAAGGCCTTAAACTATTTCCCACTGCGGAGCTATTTTTTTTTCCTTGAACTGTCATATCTCAAGATTATCGCTCCAACATTTTATGACAAAAAATCGATATAGCAAGAGTTATGATCTTTTTAGTAACAAAAAGGGCTTTTTTACGCATTGACCCCTTGCTGATTTTCTTCCGCCGTTTTAAAATTCGATAAAAATATAATACCGAGAGTGCAGCATTGTAGAATGTACAAACTAATATCCTGAATTTTTATGAGTCATTCGGAACGATACGGTCAACGCGGCAATCGTTTGAAACACGACTGGGGTCATTGCGACCCCCGGTGACGAGCCAGAACGTGTGACCGCTAAGGGTTACAATTGAAGATCGATTAAAAATAAATTAGATTGTCAACTACCTTTGAATGTTTCTCGCCGTATCTCCTGTAAGTTTGAAAACAATTCATCAAGTGGTTCTCAAGATATCGTGTCCACCGATTTTGAAAACAGTTTTTCGAGAAAAACGCGTTAAAGTAGGCTGCTCAGGCCTTTGTGGGGCAGGCGGCAAGAGGGAAACGCATTTGCTTAAACACGGGCGCCTGTACCGGTTGCCAACCCCGAATAATCAAATTTTCGCCACGTGAAATGAATAAATTTTAGCTAATAAATATGTGGAATGCATATAATTGACTGCTTAGAAATGTTATTAATCTTTTTTGTTTATTTGCATCGCGAATGAGTTATTAACCGAATTGAAATGTGGCAAACGCGCAATTTAGTTCTCAGTAACTGGTATCACTGAGCTCAGATACGAACGCCACGTCGTGCGCGCGTAGCTGTCAAACATCCTTCGCGAATTCCATTTTTTTTGTTCGGCAAAAATGAAAAGATGGAAGGGAAAAATACAAATTGAAAAACAGTAAATACGACGGTTGGAGCAAGTAGAACCTGGAAAGCGGCGGAAAAAAGTAGTTGAGCCGGAAAATGAATGCGCAGTCGAGGGACGACCCGTAATTGATTTAAAGGTTATGTCGAAACACATGCACTGCAGCTTCTGTAGAAAATGATTAAAAATATTTAAATACTCTTTATGAAACCGCAGTAAGAAGTTTATAGCAAGGAAGCAATAGTTTGTGCGTTTCAAATTTTCGGCACCTATTCAAAATGGCCGACTTGACAGCAGCGTTGCCACGTGCCGTAGGGCGCTTTATCGTTTTGCGCGAATCAGCCGAAATTTCCTGTTTTATTTCACGAATATCTCGAAAACGAGACAGACTAAACGCTGTACTCTTCGTTGAAATAATTCATAAAAATCTCAAGAATTTTTTCCGCCTATTTCCATTCAATTCTTACTATTTTTATTATGCTGCGACAGTCGTATTAGAGTTCCCATGAAGCTTTTGCTATGTCGCCCGTGTATAAGAGCCTAACTTCAATAATTAATTGCTCAACAATCACGCAGGCGAAGTACTTGAAATTTTACACGCAGTCGTAACACCTGTTCGCAAATATCCTCAATAAATTTCAGCAAATTCTTACTGTTTCGCGTTGGCTGAGCAACCTCCTTAAAGTTTGAATTATGGTGCTGCCACCGCTCGCCGACTGTCAGATGCTGTAGCTCGTTCAATTTTCACGAATATTTCAATGAAATGTTCATCGAATACAGGTAAAAGGCGATACTATCGAATGAAAATATTTTTGGAAAATGCACTAATTTCACGCAAATAGGTAGATGCAGCCTGTTAATCGTTTGGGAAAACTAACGAATCGTGCTAACGTGTACCCGCATCGAATGCGGTCGATCGTTGAATAACATCGTTCCTCTTTGTCTTGCCGGCAGTTCTCACATAAAGCTTTTATCAGCGTTGGATTCGTCATGGGCGGTGAATGCGAGTAACGGACTGCAGGCGTACGGCCATCCTCACTGGCTACACCTGGAGCTTACCGCTGCCAAACTGCTCGACCTCGCGTTGTTGTTGCCCGCCCACCGATTGCCACAGTTTCAAATGTAAGAGTGCTCAAGATAAATCGTAAAAGTTGTGCGGAGTGCGCAAGCGCGTAGAAAAAGAAACGGTAAATATTTACAAGTGAGGCTTCAGCCCTTATTGGCTCCAAAAAAATTTTCACGTGTTCGGGGCTATTCTGTAGTATGAAAATATATTTTTTATGATGGGGGAGGGATATTTTATTTAAAAAAAAAATATTTCCGGAAAATATTCGATTTTTGAAATACGTTTTCTGTATGCATTAATTTGTTTGGGTTTGTTTGGGTCAAACCCATATCATTTGACCCACTTGATGTCACCAAACCCGTTTTCTCCATACCTTTAAAAAAGTAAAAATAAAGCGTTTGAGGGTTGAAATAAGGGTTGAAATTGCCTCCCCCCGACTTAAATATTATAAACAAAGTGTCCTGAATACATCGACTCGGTACAAAATTTCTAAACCCCTTTTCTAGCTGGAGCCCCACTTGTAGTACAGTCGTGCTGTATATTGGAATCGGAAAAAATTAGAAGGCTAGTTTTCTTGACAGGTGATTTTGTAGGTGCCGCGGGTGCTAAAACCAAGTTTGCCTAAAAATCGGGGTGTAGGGTTTTTTTTAGGCGATGGGGGTGGATTAATGCCAAACTACAACCCCCACGAGGTCGGCGCCGGGAGACAAGATGTTCCGAAAAATCCGGGTTTTATTTTTGTCCACAGCGCTGAAGTCGTGGAAGTTCATTTTGGGGGTGAAAAAGTGGGATGAAATTTTGAAAAATCAGTTTTCATTCGATAACTCTTTAGAAAAAATTCATACAATTTTTGTTCAAATGAGAACGTTGTAGCCCTTGGAAAGACGCGTCGATCGAGTGTTCGATCATCCCTCTCCAATAATATCTTCACCCCCAAAAGAATTGTTGAAGAATTAACGAAAAAATTGTTTATTGAATAACTCAAAAACAATCGATTTTTCGGGGATGGTTTAAATGTACGAAATGTAGAGAATAATTTTTTCTATATTTTCGTTCCTATGAACCACCCTTGAATTTTGCTTTTTCGAACCGCTCTCAGGGGTTGAAAATTCAAAATGAAATTCCGGGAAACTATTTACCGAAAATAAAGAGATACGAGTTTGGCGCTGTGGACAAAAATGTAGCTGAGGGTTCAAGCTACAAATTCTTCCACGGCCGCGAATTCGTGCGGTCAATAGTTTTCCCAGAATTTCATTTTGAATTTTCAACCCCCGAGAGGGGTTGGAAAATCAAAATTCAAGGGTGGTCCATAGCAAAGAAAATATAGAGAAAGTTATTCTCTACATTTCGTGCATTTGAACCATACCCGAAAAACCGATTGTTTTTGAGTTATTCAATGAACAATTTTTTTGGTTTTTTAACTATTTTTTTGGGGGTGAAGGTATTATCGAAGAGTGATGATCAAATACTCGATCGACCCGTCTTTTCGAGGGCTACAACGTTCCCATTTGAACAAAAAGTGTACGATTTTATTCTAGAGAGTTATCGAATTAAAACTGATTTTTCAAAATTTCACCCCACTTTTTCACCCCCAAAATGAACTTCCACGACTTCGGCGCTGTGGACAAAACTAACGCCCGGATTTTTCTGCACATTTTGTCTCACGGCGCCGACCTCGTAGGGGTTGTAGTTTGGCATTAATCCACCCCCATCTCCTTTTATCCCCTAAAAAAACCCTACCGGGGATTCCGGGGTTTTTCAGCGTCAGCACGACTGTACTATTGTAAATATTTACCAAAAAAACAATACATTGCGCTTGACATTGACGAATTGGAGGAGGAAATTATTTCACGGTAAATTTGATAATAAGCTATTGTAATTGATTTTTCGAAGGTATCGATGGGCTTTCGTCGGTGACGCAGCCGCCGGTGGGACCGAGAATAACAACTTGTCCTCCGACTTCGTTCCTCATATCACAAGAATCGCGAAACTCATGGATCTCAAGGTAAACTGTTACGTCTGTATTTGAAGAAAAAAAAACCCTCAAATTGGGCAATTTTATTCGAAACAACGGAGCAGAATAATATTGACATATTGGCTCGTTTCATTTTTCGTAAATCGGATAATCGTTGAGGTCAGAGGAGGGAAATGAGGAGCCGCATTGTTCGGGTGGTACGCAGCGTTGAATTTTCTCGTCGAAGACGTAATCCTCCTTGCACTCGCAGCCGTTTTTGCACGGTGTGAAACAATCGACGACACTCGGCTGTTGACATGTGAATTGGCACATGCAATTCGTCCATATTGATTTCTCGTCGCACTGTTGATATCCACGCGCGCTCATAAAGTCCAGCTCGTCGTAGTCGTAGCCGGGTATACGATGCTTCGTGTAACGATAAATCTTCTCGGGTCTTCCGTAAATATTTTTCTCCCGTTGTCGCGCCATCGCCGGTTTCCCGTCGGCGGTTGTTTCTTTCACGAAAACCTTCCGGATCTCATCGTTGCCGGTATTCCAAGTGCCCGGCGAGTCATCGAGATCGGCGATTATGTAAAAATCGTCCGGTCCGGTAGCTTGATAATTTTCGTTGGCATTACGCTCGTACGAGGTTGGCAGGTTTTCGTAAAATTCGAAATTGTTGTAATCCGAGTCGTCGTCGTACTCTGAAATCACACACACAGGTTGAAAGGGATTAATTGCGGAAGAAATGGGGATGAATGGTTGTGCGCGGCCTCGGCGATCTCCCGTGTCAAGCAGCCCTTCATTCCTTGGGAGGGTGACCGCTTACAAGAAACATCACTTCAGTGTCCGACTTCGAATTTATGGAAACTCATACATGTGATGACGCATTGGAAACTATTAGACACCTTTTTAAAATTTATTTGCGGAAGAATAGTTTTAAGGGGAAAAGCCACTCTAGAGGCCGAAAAAATAGGCTCTTTGGGGATTTTTTTTTTCAGAAAAACTACAAAATAAATCGAGATTACAAAAAGGGTGTTTATCATACATATCAGTGACTGTATACAATAATTCTTTTAATGCGATTAATTTCAAAATGGCGGCTGTGCAGCATTTATCTCAAAACTGCATTTTTTAAGTTGGCCGGAAACATAACTCAGAGAATTTTCAACCGATCCACTTGAAATGTTGAATATATCTTGAAAAATACATTGTCTATGGAAGTACCCAGGATTTTTTTTTATATTGCATAGTTCATTTGTTATTAACAATTATCTGACGAAATTTTTCACTATCCAAAAATTTGCCTAAAAAGTCGTCAGATAATTGTTAATAACAAATGAACTATGCAATATAAAAAAAATCCTACGTACTTCCATA
Organism: Ophion slaviceki; assembly: GCA_944452715.1. NCBI lineage: Eukaryota > Metazoa > Arthropoda > Insecta > Hymenoptera > Ichneumonidae > Ophion > Ophion slaviceki. The sequence continues at coordinate 14,053,967 of OX101793.1, read as the reverse complement.
GACAATGTATTTTTCAAGATATACTCAATATTTCGTGTGAATCGGTTGAAAATTGTCTGAGTTATGTTTCCGGCCAACTTTAAAAATGCAGTTTTGAGATGAACGCTGCACAGCCGCCATTTTGAAATTAATCGGTTAGAAAAAAAATTTGTATACAGTCACTGATATGTATGATAAACACTCTTTTTTGTAATCTCGATTTATTTTGTAGTTTTTCTGAAAAAAAATCTCCAAAAAACCTATGTTTTAGGCCTCTAGAGTGGCCTAAAACACTTGCCCCTTGAACGGCAAGAAAAATTTCACTATGTGTGCCCCAAACACGGAAAAATAAAGTATTTCGATTTTAATGAAACACGGCTCCCAAGGGTTTTTTCTGGTCGCTGATTACGAATTTGAGTTAAAAATTCAGAAATTCAAAATAGCGGATCGAAATTCGCATAAAAATCGGCATTCGGGGGTTTTTGACGGCTCTGATTACGAATGCGTCCCCAAAATTCATAAATTCAAAATGGCGGATCCAATATGACGGAGCAAAATGCAATAATGTACTTGATTCGCATGAAAATTGGTATTACGGGGCTTTCGAGGTCGCTGGTTACGAATCTCCACTAAAAATTTGGAAATTCGAATGGTTGGATAAAGTGTGGTGAACTAAAATGCAAAACTTATTCAATTTGGATGAGCGAGAAGGGCGATAAGTAACGATAAAACATTCGACTTTCCAAATGAGGACAGCTGAAGAAACAACACCTGAATCCTCTCGAAACATAACCTAACTTTTGTTGTTAGTCGTCTTCCCCGATTCCTATCACATCCCAATCATTTCACGTTTTGAATTTGCGTCCGCCATATTGGATCCGCCATTTTGAATTTGTATATTGTGAGTTCGGATTCGTAATAAGCGGCCTGGAAAACCCCATAACGCCAATTTTCATGCCAATTAAGTCAATTGTCGTATTTTGGTCCGCCATATTGGACCCGCCATTTCTTAATTTCTGAATTTTGAGGGCATTTTCGTAATCAGCGACCTCGGAAACTCCCGAGTACCAAATTTCGCGAAAATACCTCGAACAAATTACTAAATAATCGATGTGCGCCATATGGCGTCAATGCCGCTTCAGGCACCACAAAAATGTGCGCCATGTGGCGTCAATGCCGCCCAAGCGGTTAAAGAGAGCGCGGGGGGGGGGGCAGTTTTACCCTCAAGCAACCCACCGATCTGAAGGAAACTAAAAACAAAAGTCTTCTAATGTAAAGCGATGAAAAATCCACTACAGAATAATTGAAAAAAAAAAGTAAATTAAGGGGTGACATGCCTTTCTTTGAGGGGGTCGTTTACCCCCTTGAAATGTTTTTCCGCAGATAAAAAATGCGTGTCTCGTTATTGTTTGTGTAATTGCGTGTTTTGGTAATTCTTTAGATAAGTGACTTTTCCGAAGAATGAGCCTACATTTTTTTTCTCCCATTTTCTCATTGATTGGCTTATAAATGATGACATTCAGTCGGGGAAAGTTGCAATTTTTTATTACCAAATTTCATACGAGCAAAAAATCGTTAAGAATAATTTCGAATGTTTCAAAAACCCAAACAAATCCAATATGTCGAAATGTTCGAAGGTGCCCTATTTTATCACGCGTTGACTGAATATCATCATTTACAACCCAATAACAGAAAATGGCAAAAAAAATAATTTTAGGCTATTTTTTTCGGAAAAGACACCAATCTAAAGAATTACCATAGTTTACAATGCTTTATCACGTATATGAGTTTCAACAAAACGAAGGCGGGCACTTAAGGATGTTGTGTTCAAAATTGAAAATGGTAATACATTTTTTAAATTTGACAGTTCGTTATGTAAAACATTGGAAAGGTTGTGTAAAAATTTCACGACGATTAGGAAGCTGGCTACTGGGAAATTAGAATTCACAAATTACACGCAGCCTCATGGAAACAGAAGTAACTTTGCAATTTTTTTTTTGTTTGTATATAAGTTTGTAAATAACATATAAGAAGCATTGTGTAATTTTTTCAACACATTTAGGAAGCTCGTGTTCTAGAAAAGAAATAAAGACGAAGTACGTGGTTTTCACCGCAAGAACCCAGGTAGCAAAATGTTATCTATATGGTATCCGAAAGATATCCCGAAACGGATATGGATAACTTTTTGGTTGTCCAAAAAGATGTCAGTTTGAATTACAAATAGTATCACTAATGACCGCTTTGCGGATAACTTATTTGTACCCAATCAGTTAACTATACGACATCTTTTAATGGTTGACAAATTGACAACCAGAGGTTAACTTTTTCGGTCGTCGGAACGTTAGCGTAAAGTTATCAAATCGATATATCCCAAAGATATCCTCTTAAAGGCATGAAAATGCCAAGATGCCACGGGCATCTTTAAGTTGTCCAAAAGGCATCCATAAAGTTGACAAAACGACATCCAAGCGGTATCAAAAAGTGCTATCGAATGGATATCTATTTATAGGACATATGTATTTTTTTCAATTCTTTATCAGAATCAACTTATTAATAGCCTAGGATATATAATATAGCCCAGTATTACCTATTTTTAGTTGTTACATGGTGAACATCATTAATCAAAGTTTCCAATTGGACGCGTATTTATAAATACGTAAATACGTATTCAAATATAAACTTTTATTAGCCATGTTCACCATGTAATAACGAAAAATAGGTAATATTGGGCTATATTAAATATTCTAGACTATTGGTAAGTTGATTTTGTTAAAAAGATAGATAAGATAGTGTTATGTCCGTTTTTCAAGTGGGTGGTAAATAAAATATTAGCTCATTAATTAAAAGTGAAATATAATTTAATATTACTAAAAAATACAGTCATGAATTTTTATCGTCATTGCGGAGACACCTGTCGGCCGCGAGTTTCCCAGCCTTTAGCCGGACACCCAACGGCGAAGCCATTCCGCGATGCGATTTTCAACGTCTGTGATTTCTGCGTCGCGAAACGAGCTTCGTACGACCTTTGAAAAAGAAAAGAAAACAAATAGTATGAATAGGATTTTATTAAACGGGCGATGACGTCTCTACAGCGAATGACTTTTAAAGTGAAGAAAGTCACCCGTGCGCTCTCGCCCTAAAGGTTCCTCAAAATATTCTATTCGCATAGAATAATAGCAAGTATAAAAAAGAATAGTGTGCTTACTCAAATTTTCGCGTCCACTCCATGAAAACCGCACCTGCTGTGAAGAATTCTCCGCATAACCTAAAAAGCAAACGTATGCCTTCGGAATATAAATACGTACATTAAGGATACATATATCTACTCACAGAGGAAAATAGAAAATATATTAGAAGGATATAGACTTACGTCTATATATTTGAACACCTTTTCTTTCTTTTATATTGTTTACACTTTGCTAGTCGGTGATCGGAATAATGGTGCATTAGGTACACGAGCCGCTGAGAGTATAACAGTCATCCGTTAAGCGTCATCTTTCGGACAACATTTGGATGCCTTTTCACTATCTCCCGCTAATTCCAAATACGTCAAAAGACAGCATATTACCGATGTCCAAAAAACATCATGAAAAAGACATCTTATGTGATTAGTCTTTAGGATATCCTTTGAACAACATTTAATTCGATACAATAGATAACGACAGACAGGTAACTCTTTGATACCTGAAAATAGTCATCAATTGGATAACAGTTTGTGATACCTTACAGACATCCGTTTTCGCCGCCTAAAGATATCATAAAAAAGATAACTTCACCACAACATTAAACTGGATGTCGTTTAAAAGATATCGAAAAGTTATCTTACGGTAATGTCTTAAAGACAACCTGAAAATGGTAACTTATCCGCGCCAATTGGACATCTATGCTACCTGGGAAACAAGAATATAGCGGCAACGTTGCATAGACCGGAAAGTAGCGGGAAATTTAAATTCTCATTTTTGTTCACGGACGACGTCGTTTCTTGCACCATAGAGCCAGCTTTGTTTTTGATATATTTGGAATTAAAAAACGATCATTCACAAATATTTGCAAAGTTACTTCATTCATAATAATTGCAAAGTTACTTCAGTTTCCATAAGGCTGCGTGTAATTTGTGAATTCTAATTTCTCAGTAGCCAGCTTCCCAATCGTCGTGAAATTTTTACACACCCTTTCAAATGTTTTGCATAATGACCTATCAAATTAAAAAAAATTTATTACCATTTTCAATATTGGAAATAACAGTTCTGCCGAGTTTCCGATGGTAAACGAAACGAAAACTCCCTCATCCCTTTCCACAGTTTCCATGTGCCCTCGTGTGCCCTCGCGATATACAATTGTGTATCAGGAAGCGAGTTTGTACGGGCAACACGTCAGAGGGTCTCGCGGGAATTGAAAATAATGAATTATGAAGAAAAAATAAAGGGGATCGTAAAAGTCCGCGAAGGCAGGGCACATTGAGGAAAAAATAATCAAGCGACACAGCGAAACGATTAGTCACATTTTCATTATTCGTATTAATCGTTTGGTCTCCTGACTCACGAGTAAACGCCTTCGTGGCCTTTTCAGACTCGTACAACACGAGTTATTTCTTTTTTTCTCCAATGAAATTACAGCCACGTTCTCCATGCGCAGAGTATGCTGATCACAATCAATATCAATTAGCGATAATTAAAGCGTCCACGGTGCGTTGAACCTACGGATGATGATTCGTGTCCTGCGTTAATCGTATCAGCTTAATTGCACTTGATATTTCAGGTGCAGCAACACGGGCGCGGATACGATGATTTTTAAATGCTCGTCACGTATGATGACGATGATGATAAATGATGGGATTTAAAAGAGTTACGTGTGTACGACGAGTTTGCACCAATTTAACATTCAATTGAGCTTCTTCGTCCAACACGTCGATGCTAATATTCAAGCTACTAACGAGATGCGAGGACAAAAATGGTGTATTTAAACCTTTTTTTCACGCGTTAATAATTTAAAAAAAATGTATTTCGGTGTGGTTTATCCACGGATCGGGCACGTTGTTTTTTACTTTTGGAAAATGAGCGGAATATAATGAATAGTCGAGTGAAAAAAAGGGATAAAACGACTGATCGAAAAGCCACACGAACGGCGATGATAACGAGGAAGTAAAAATGGCGGGTGAGCTTTTGAGGTGTATTAGCTTGAGGTACTCACGAGCGAGAGCAGGAGTGACGAGTAGGAGTAAGAGACGAACGACGTTTCCAGTCATGACTCTGGTCAACTTTGCACTAACGGGCCGATACGCGACCGAGCGATCTTCTCCGCGCATCGTCAACTATCACGCCTAATTGCCATCGCATAGGATCCTCACTTAGTGTCCAACACTCTCACGGGTTCCGACTACGCATACGTTCACATGTACACGGACGTATACCTATACGTATATTTTTTATAATCATTCGTTCCGGGAATTGGCGGCTGGCTATTTATTTCGTCAACTACTCCCCGTGGATCACTAGCCTGAGAAAGAATATTCAAATTGTGAAATTGCGAACAGATCCGGAAAATTTGTTTGGGTCTGATCGTGAGGATATATTCAAATTGTAAAATGAGGAATCGAAAGAAAAAAATGACGTTTTATCGAAAAATGTTAGGTGTGTTGGTGACGTAATATTGTCATTGTAAAATAAGAATGGATTAGTGGGAAAAGTAATTTCGTGTGGGTGTGTTCGTGTGTGTAAAAGTGGTTGAAAAAGAGTAGCTCGAAATACTCGAAGATTTCGGAACAGCGGAAAATAGAACGATAAGATAAAAGCACCTAGCTAAATTCGAGTTCTTCTTTTCTCGTCGTCGAAGATTTCTCGTCACGACGTCGCGCGAGCTTTCACTTCTGTATACATTGTTGTGTCGTTAGCGAGAGCCCCGACACGCACTTCGAGTCGCAGAAGTTGAAAGATTTGCCGAAGCAACCTGCGGCACAATGCTATAAATAACGTCCGAGGGGATTCCCGATTGGACGTGATCCAAAAATGTTCCGAACAAAAACTTCATTTTTCGCCCGATAGATACAAGCGGCGAGAAATAACGATTCGCGCACGAGCTTTGTACGAAAAATGCGAGGAGCGCTTCTCGCACGTCTCGCCCTCACGCGGTTTAACCCTTCGAGGTCACACCCTCGGCCAGCACCTTTGTTGGTCGCGTGGGGTCCGTGCGACCCCAGCCATGTTTAAACGTTTGCCACGTTGATTCTATTGTTCCGAATGGCTTATAAAAATGCCGGATGCTAGGGTGAACCTTCTAGAATGTGGCATTCTCAGTATAATATTGCAATCGAGACTTGTACAATTCATATTTTTAACATATGCAAACAAAATTATTTGCAATAAGTAACATTTCCCATGTGTAAACTGTTGAACCAATGATCACATTTAATTAGAAAAATGAAAAAATAGTTATTCCAACGATTCGCGCAGTATTTCTAGGCTTGATATTTGGCAACGATGGTTCTATCTCCGTCTCCTTTTTACTCAACCAGGCGAGTTTAAGCCGCATGCTTTTCAACGTCGATCTGTCAAAACAATGTCAGGTGCGGGAAATATAAAGCATTGTATTCGGGCCACAACTGGTAAAAAGAGTGGAAAATTTGTGTCCGCGAAATATGTCGGTTAAAAATGAAATATGTGTGGGAATTAGAATGAGTGAGATGAGGTGAGGACTACAGTCAGCTGTTGCCTTGCTCTCACGTCTCTTTATCGTAGCAAGTGGTGATAAATCCAATACCGGAAGTTCAAATTAAACTTGATATTACATAAAAATTCGGTCAATAAGCGTAATTTTTTCTAAGAGCATTAGATTACTACAAGTGTTGAGTATGTTAAACTGATTATTTTTAAAAATCTGACGGATTTCCACTGTTATATACACTTTTGTAGCGACCGGAAATTCGGTTTTTGCATGTCGTCTCGGAATTCCTTCACAAAAATACGCAATATTAATTTTGTTTTCTCTGTAATTAGGTCGATAACCGACCCGGAAATTTTACTGAGAGGAATATAAATATATTTAGTGAAGCTAAAAAAAATATGGGAATCCTATGGATTGAAGCCTGGCGGTAGGATTACTTTAAAATGGCAGAAAAAAATCAGGAAGGGATCAAGGCATGAAAAAAGCCATTTCTTACTCAAGAAATCGTAACTTGCAATTTAAAAAAAATAAAATCAATTCAGCGTACTCTTAAGGGGCTATTCCAGTGTGAACGCTGAAAATTTAGGTGATTTTGGGGAATTTTTTGGAAGAAAAGTACTTAATTAAATGTTTCGGAAAATTAAGAATATATTTGGCTATACTAGATCCATATTACATAATTTTTTCATAGAAAAATATTGAGATCCAAGCGACTTATGCGCTGCCTTTGAAGGCGCCAAAACAAAACGTTCCTCCACTGCTGACATGATTCCGGCCGGTTGAGTAGCTAAAACCGAAAAAGGAAAAAATATTGTTAAACTGGAAGGTATTTCCTGTACAATGACGTAGGATTTTCGAAAAATATCAAAATCTAACAAAATGGCGTAGTTATGGAAAAAAGTCTGTTTTCTTGCCTATAAAATGGTCGTTTTTTTCAATGCCAAATCGTCAATTTTCAGCCAATCAAAAATATCCTACGTCATTGTAGAGTAAATATATTCAAGAGTACTCAGTTCAAATTTCAAGGCAATCGGATAATTGCTCTTTGAGTTACAATGTCAGCAAATTTGAAAAATCTCATTTCGAGAAAAACGCGTTTAAAGATTTAACTATCTATTTTTACAAGATGAAATGATTAGAGATACGGTCTTGCAATTTTTACAGGATATTCTTAAAAGTATAAACTGTCGAAAAAGGCAAGAAAAGTCGATTTTTTTAAAGTGTCACACTGGGATAGCCCCTAAAAAGATGATAGTTTTAGGCGTTTTGAAAAAGGTATTTGTTTGAACATTTGAAGAGGGCCCATTTCGGACTAAAAAAAGAACGATAATCGTGAAAAATGATAATCGAAAAATTATGGAATCATAGTGTAAACACAATGTATATGGAAGATATTGAAAAAAATATATAAAAAATACAAAATATTAAAAAATCGTAAACAAATCGTAAAAAACTCTGTGCTTGTTGCACAATCTAAATGGTTTTATAGTTTTCCAGGTAGTATTGTAACGAATTTTAAATGACGTGGACGGGCGTCGCAAAGAATTCGCTTTTTGGAGTAATTCATATCAACTTGATACAAAAAAAATTTACCGTTTTCATATTCATAGTTACATTACGTAGAGTGATCCCACGCTGAAAATAAAAAACAGTTTTTAAGAAAAAAATTATACATGGAGGTCACATGGGGGCAAACCGACCCCAGATCACGGCCGATTTTTTTTGTATCGACTACCATGACGAAACTGCAAGTGAAAGCCACGATTTTCTGCGTTTGGGATTCTCGAAATATATCCATTTTTCATCGCCAGTAACAATTCGATGCAGAAAACTCTTTCTGTTCTGCCGCAAAAGCAAAATTTCGGAAGTGGCTCTTCGATTTCCATTTGTCTCTCAGTCAACTCATGCGGCACCCACTTTCCTTCCTTATGAATTTTTCCCATGGCGTGAAAACGTTTCGAAATACATTGCCGAGTCACATTTAATGCCTCGGCAAGTTGATCTTCTGTTTGAGTGTCATCTTCATCCAATAACGCTTGCAGATCGGCGTCCGCAAATGTTTGCGGTCTTCCCGAGCGCTCCTTGTCCCCAGTCTCAAAATCGCCACTTCTGAACCGCTTGAACCAAACTTCACACGTTGTTTTTGATGGTATATGTTCGCCGTAGGCCTCCTCAAGTAACCGACGTGCTTCAGCTGCTGTTTTTTTTAGGTTGAAGCAGAAAAGCAATGCTTCCCGCAAATGCTGTTTATTTGGCACAAACTTTGACATTCTCGAGGTTAAAAAAAGGTCGTTGTGTTGCGATATTTGTTTATATTACGACTGGGTATTGTTAACCGATGTCCAAGCTATAAAGAAACCCAATTTCAGACCTGTATGCCGAATACATGTGTCGCTAGCGCCATCCATGTGTGAAACCCGGGAACTTAGTTGCGCACCTAGTACAAAGGGCACTCCAAAGCACCCTTACAAGGCAGGCCAGCCCCTTGGCCGTCTACAATTTATAGTAATTTTGGCTCAAAGTTGCGTGTGGGGTCCCTGGACCCCGTGTGACCGCGAATTAAAATTGTGGTTCAATTTTACCGAGAGACGGATTCGACATCGAATAAGTTAGGCGGGTCAAGCGTTTCAACGACGACTGTTGAAGGACACGGGATTTCTTTCCAGATACATCCGATAAATGTTCGAAATCGCAAGAAGCTCAAATGATTTTTTCATATGTTTCCAGTTCACGGAAAGCGTCCCAAGTACCGTACGACCAGGTGAGCTCATACTTACCTCGAACAAGATTCGCTCGCTTCAGGATCTTCATCACTTCTTTACGATACTGAGCCGCAAAACGAGCGACTCACAGGCACCTTTGAACGTGACGCAATTGGAGACGGTGATAGAGCAAGACTTTTTGGAAACTATGCCGACAGTACCGGCGAGATAGTAGGAGAAGAATTGTACGGGCACCAAATTAGCCTTCGTATAGACTCTACATCGCAGTTGCTTCGCGCCCAATTTCATGCAAATATTCGTACGAACGTTCATCTTTTCTTTTTTTTTCTCATTTCTATTTATTTTAATTCGATAATTCTGGTGAGAACGACGCAATACCTTGCGAGACCGGAAGAACACTTTTTTCATTCAACTATCGAAAGTATTGAGGAAGAGAGAGAGAGAATTGTCCCATTATTCGGACGCCATTCGGTTGTGAAAAGCGAAGAAATAATCGTCGATGAATGCGATTCTGCACATATAATATCACCAAATTCCTCAATCGTTCGTGATATTATTCTCGATAGATTAATTATTTGTAAATTATGAATTATACATATAACATTGTCGCGTAGATCTCGGGTGGTTTTTTTCCTTGATCGTGTGCCACTTGGTAACGTCCGCGACGAGACAATGAAAAAGACACAAAAATTGATAGAAAGAGGCCCAATTGCTCGGTTCGTTCGTTACCCGGCCCGAGAGACGCTACCCGCGTTTGTAAAATACCTCTGCTCTACGATTTAATCCTGAACGTGTACACTCTCGAATTTTAATAAGCGTTACATATACACACGTATATCTATATTCATATATACACGAGAAAGCAAAAACGACAAACGCTCGCGCGCGAGTGTCTTTCGTATTTTATCGAGAACGGAGAAAATCCCTTCTTCCTATCGGGGTCGACTCCTGTGTCCTCGAAAGATCCAATTTTCTGCCCGGCACAACACAAAACGAACACGAAAAATATCGCGCGACTTTTAATATCATTGCTTAGCAACAATGATTTATTTTCGAGAAAGAGAATTCAACGAATTCAGATTGTAATATGTGAAATATTTTTATACGCGTCGCAAATCCGTATGTGGATTCGTTCGTAAGCTTCGGTTACTCGATAAAAACGAAATGAGATCGAACGCTGGTACCGAATGGAAAAAAAATTGATTGCTCCCCGCCTATATATATATACGTCTTTGGGAGATTCTGTCGATTTTTATGAAATCGCGGGAGTAATTGATGATAAGCGTATATATTTGAATATTAGCCCGCGTACAGTGTGTATGTGTGTGTGTGTGTGTTATGCCTCCAAAGAAATTCATTTTGCAGCACTGTTCTTTTTCTATGTGATTGTTAATTATGTATAAGAGGTATCGAAATGAGTACACACACGCATATGTATAGATAAGTTCTCTATGATAAATCCATACAAAAGCTGTATACACGCATTGTTCCAGAGATGTTAATAGTAAGAAAAAAAAATCACATTTATGATTGCAATTGTTGCTGTGCGTTCATTTGATTTACCCTATTTCTAAAAATTGTTTTCGGTGCGGAAAAATGTTGTAGCGCTATACAGCGTTGTTGCAGAAAGTCGCGAAGACAAAAAGCATCGTTCTGGCAAAACATAAAACATTTAGACAGGAAAAAGATAAGGAATATTGAGCGATTTTTTAAACTAAGAAATAATTATTCTACAATTATCAAACTTTAGGTATACTGTAATAGTATATTTAAGTATATGAAACAATTTTTTAAATTTAATTCATCATCAAAATGGCGGTGCTGTGGCGTGTTACGGCAAGGTTACCGCGGGAGTTGCGAATCGGCGTGCAGTCTAGCTTCCCTTAGACTTTGATTTGCAAAAAAGTTCAAACATTTTTTCGGTCTGAACACGTATAGTTTCTATGTGACGGTAATTAAAATGAAGAAAATGCAAATTTGAGAAAAAGGCACGCATTTACAAAAAATATCGACATTTAACGCAACATTTCTGCAAATTGTGGATTGAAAAAGTAGTTTTTTTTTTCAATTTTTTGAAAACAATTCTCGTCAAGTAGAAGGTACCAACATTATCAATATTTCTACCAAGTTTCAACTCAATCGGCTTAAGGAGAGATATACACCTAGATGGTCGAGGTCAAGGATTTAGAAGCTATGAACATTCCGTCGACCGTAGAAGACCTACACTATGGGCCTGGTATCGTTGATTCCATGTAAGTTAACAAATTTCATGATTTATTCATTCCCATATTTTCAAACGCGTTTTTCTCAAAACCACGTTTTTCAAATCGGTACCCAAAATTTCTCGAAAACCAATGAACCGATTGCCTTGAGGTTTTTTGTGGTTATTCTATACACCATTATCTAGTACTGGTCATACGATTTTTTTTCCGTTACTTAGTTTTTGTTTTATAGGCAAAATAATAACTAATTTTTGGCCCAAAAATCACTATTTATGTTCAAACGTCCGCCATTTTGTCATAAATCGATATTTTCAAAAT